>JAPQNM010000012.1:9217154-9252154 GCA_029783475.1 Metacarcinus magister | reverse complement strand
GGGAGTGTGTTACGCAAGGGTTGTAGGGGTTATATGAGAGTTTTAAGTATGGAAGGGTGTGTATAAGAGTGTTAGGAATATAAGGAACTATTAGACTAGTGTTGGGAAAGGATGTAGTGCGTGGATGACAGGGATGAGGTGGTGCAAGTCTGAGGTGCTGGTGGTTTGAAAGAAGCAAAGAAGGATGTGTGAGGGTGGAGGTTGGGTGACACGCACTATAACCACGTCAAGGCCACACTCACAGTCATCTCCAATACACGCATAATTTCACTTCAAAAAACCCCTTTGTTGTGTCGCAGAGGACCTCCCTTGAGCCTAATACCAGGTGGGGTGAAGGGTGGTGATGGCGTGTGTTGGGTGGGTTTGCCAGATATAGAAAGAAGGAACCACGTACTGATGGCGGAGATGAGAATGTCCCTTTGAGGAAACATCTTTTTTCTGGCTTGCAAGGTCGTGATGGTCACAGCTCGTTTATATACGACGCGCTCCGTAGCCGTTCATAATGGCGAGGCCTCAAGGAAATATTGTATTGCAAGGATTCGCTGACTTTTGTTACTATTACGTATTCTATCATTTTAAAATCACGCTACCTCTATGAAATGTTAAAACTATATTTCCATGTCTATACATTGATATCGAAGTTTTGAAATTACTAACGCAACACAGTTAAAGGAACACGACATAACTAATAAGACAGTGTTCCTCCGAAGGTCACACCAGCGGTTTTTTTTTTATAGTCCCTCTTCTAAACACATCAACAAACAAACGCAGCACACACCATGTAGTACAACACCTTAGTATGGACGTACAGTAGCCTACCATGACGCAACAGAACGCACACACGAACATACCATTATACATCCAAATTCACCATTACATTGCTTAATAACAATACTAATAGCTAACTATACGATTCTTTCTTCCACGCAGATACAGAATGAGGACTGTGGCGGTGGTGGTGGTGGTGGTGGCTGCCTTGGTAACACTGGGCCACACTGCCAATAGGGAGCGGCGGCAGTCAAGTGGCTGCTTCTGGTGGAATGGAGACTGCGATAAAGAGAACGCAACCACGCAGCCAGACACTCCTTCAGAGCCTATTAGTGACTCTGCGGTTCCACGCGACGGAGACCACAGCAGCGTGAGGCAGCATCATCAGCATCAGGAGTACCAGGAGTACGCCAGCTGTGACAATTACCGCGGGGTATGCGTGCCCTACTACCTGTGCCGCGAAGACTCCATCATCACCGACGGCGCGGGTATCATTGACATCAGGTGAGTGACATGACGCCGGCCATGACTTGTGTGTTAGGTTTTGTGTGTCTGGAGGCGAAGAAACGATGAAGAAAAGGGAAAATCTGCTGATGTCACTCTTTTAATTAATATGAATACGATGTCGAAACCTTAAATTTGCTAAGTTGTGTATGTGTGTGTGTGTGTGTGTGTGTGTGTGTGTGTGTGTGTGTGTGTGTGTGTGTGTGTAAGTCCTCGGTCGTTCGTTGCAGGATCGGTGAGAAAAATGACGGCAAAACAGTGTCCAGCTCTGAGTGCCAGAGTTACCTGGACGTGTGTTGCACCAACCCTCACCCCCCCACCACACCATCACCCACGCCCACGCCTTACCGATCCAACTGCGGCACCAGGAACGTCCAGGGCATCGACATCAGGATCCAAGGATTTAAGGTGTGTGTGTGTGTGGTGTGTGTGGTGTGTGTGTGTGTGTGTGTGTGTGTGTGTGTGTGTGATCGTCAGTCATTACCCTCTCCGAAAGACGTCAGAGCTCATAGAGACGGATCTCTGAGTAAGACTGAGACTTCTCACACATCATACAATCACATTCCCTTGCTCAAGGGGAACAGTAACCCCTCCTTGGCAGTGAAAAATCCTTAGTGACCAGAGCAGGGTTCGAACCAACGCCTTGCCGGGTGAAAAACGGGGACGTTAACCACTGAACCACGTGTGTGTGTGTGTGTGTGTGTGTGTGTGTGTGTGTGTGTGTGTGTGTGTGTGTGTGTGTGTGTGTGTGTGTTGCCACATAACTGGAAAATACACCCCAATGTATTTCTTGGTTAGTAAGTTTTCTTTTTTCTTTTTGACACAGGACAACCAGGCTCAGTTTGCAGAGTTCCCCTGGATGACAGCCCTCCTGAAGAAGGCGTTTGAAGATGCCAAAGAGAAGAACCTGTACGTGTGTGGCGGCTCCCTCATCCACCCTTCCATAGTGCTCACGGCAGCCCACTGCGTCGCCAAGCTTGGGGCCAACGAGATCACGGTGCGTCTTGGGGAGTGGGACACACAGAGGAACTATGAGCCACACCCCTACCAAGACAGAGACGTGCAGTACATCGTCATCCACCCTCAATACAACAAGGGAGGTACTTTGTACAATGACTTTGCTCTTCTCTACCTGCAAGCCCCGGCTGAACTGTCCTACAACGTGGACACCGTCTGCCTGGGCACATCCTACGATGCCCAGTCGTGTTTGGTAACAGGCTGGGGCAAGGACAAGTTTGGGCAGGAAGGCGTGTACCAGAATGTCCTGAAGAAGTTGGACCTTCCGCTGTGGGAAAATGGAGAGTGCCAGTATGCCCTTCGCACCACTAGGTTGGGGAGATTCTTCAATCTCCACTCTTCCTTCGTGTGTGCTGGCGGGGAGGCGGGCAAGGACTCCTGCAGCGGCGACGGAGGCTCTCCTCTCGTGTGTCAGGACCTTAGTAACGGGAAGTACGTGCAGGTGGGCATGGTGGCGTGGGGCATTGGCTGTGGCACACCTGGCATTCCGGGGGTGTATGTTAACGTGCCGTTTGGTTACGACTGGGTTGTCCAAGAAGCCGACAACCTGCTGAGGAACACGCCCGGCTACAGCTCATCCTACTGGCACTAAGCAGCAAGGGAAGGCACTCTCTGTGGCTGCTGCTCAACAAGTGGCAGGTTGTCCTTCAAGATCAAGACATGTTGCATCAGTCTTGAAACACCATCCATGTTTATTTATATACACATGTCCATTTGTCTTTAAGTATATGAGGTTGATACAAATGTATCTTCAAGTGAGGACGAAGGGACGGATGAGGTGGCTCGATGTGTCATCCGGCTCTAGTAAGGTCACCTTAACCCTTTACTTTGTATCAACACCGTCACCACCTAAACTATACAAACCACAGATGTATGTTCTGGTCCACCTATTTAATATATTATTATTAATATATTATTTGTTAAATTTTCAATTTCTCTATGAAGATACTTTCATTTTCAACCTTACAAACACTTAAGACCAATCTTTGTTAGAAAAATACATATTAATTAGAAAATGCTTCATGTAACTGAATGAAGAATGAAGGAAGAATAAATTGTACTATCGGTGGCAAAATTGAACTGAAAAATATTTTTTAAAAACTGAAAATTTTTGTGCATGTGGTTCAAGAGTATTTCTAGCATAGTTATACTATACATATATCTAATAAAGAAAATGTGTGACACATTTTTTCAAGTTAAGTTAATTCAGCTAATTCATTACAAGTAACATGTAAATTTGTATTGAAAATATGATATTCCTCTTTGGTTGATAAAAAAAATACCAGACCAGAGAAGTTTCAAGCTTACCTATTTAGCCTTGAGTTACATATTGTCATAGAAAGACCAGCAGAATGTCTCTTTTTCTGGCATTTTTTACCTTTCATAAAAATCAAGCTTTTCTGATAATAAAACTTGAGTATGTAGGGAAGTAGTTACATATATAAGGAATATAAGTAAATAACAATGCCAGGTCAATTATATATATATATATATATATATATATATATATATATATACATATATGTATATACATATATATATACATATATATATATATATATATATATATATATATATATATATATATATATATATAGAGAGAGAGAGAGAGAGAGAGAGAGCCTACATCATGTTAAACCAGGTGAGAAGGGTTCTCCAGAGATGGTGGTGCATGTATCAGAATTAAAGGAGAGGTGAGTGGGAGCTTCAAAACACAGGAAGGTGTAAGGCAAGGATGTGTAATGTTACCATTTATGGTCAACATAGTTTAGGATGGAGCAGTGAGAGAAATGAAAGCTAGGATTAATAGTGTTAGCGTGGAAATGAGATAATACAAAACAGAAGTTGAATACTATAGTGTAATCAGATGACCCAATGCTATTTAGGAAGTGATGAACTGATTCAGCACTGTTTGTGAATGGGAAAAGAAAACTGAAATTCAATATAGGCAAAATAGATTATATACCTAATATGCAGAGTATTGAGCAGGGAATAAAATTGCACCAAATGGCTCAGAGCATAAGTTAATGACAGTAAATAATTCACCAAAATATTGGTGTTATAATGAACAATAAACTTAGCTTTGATCTCCATATAATATACAAGAAAAGTATTCAGCCAATAAACAGCAACAAAAATACATAATGAGGACTATCAGAAGTACAGACAAAAAAAAAAAAAAAAATCTAAATCACCAGAATTTTGACTTGCTGTAAACATCCCTTTTATGAGTCAAGTAAGAAAATGTGATAGATTTGGAGAAAGGTTCAAAGATCAACGACAATGGTACCAGAAATTAAAAAAAAAAAAAAAAAAAAAAAAACTTGTAACAAAGAAAACCTTATTGAATACAAGTTGAATTCACATCATCATGTATGTAAGGTCAAAAAGTTATCTTAAAGACCAACACAAACATTCCTGGAACAGCCAACAAAGGTCATTAGTTTGAGATTTACAACACTTAGTCTAACCTTGTAGTGAATAAACTTTTCTATATCCAGTCAATTATCAATGTTTGGAATAATCTATACCAGCATATCCAGTACAGTTCCCTTCATCACAACGTTTTTTGTTAGGTAATTCAAGGTGATTCTTTTCACAACATATATACTTACAGTCCACTGATGACACTCAATAATAATCTTTATAAATATGTACCCTCAACATCCTGAATGCAGAAACAACACAATAATTGTAATAATAATAATAATAATAATAATAATGATAAGCTATATATGTATAATCAATGTGTTAATACTTAGTTTTATTTGTTCTATGCCCAGAGTAAGGCTGGCAGGATCCGTCCTCTTCCCCTATTGTATGTTTATATGAAAACCTAAACCTAAACCTAAACCTAACCTAACCTAACCTAACAATAAATCTATCTTTCTCTATATTCCGTCATCCTTATTTGGGTAACTCGCCTCACCATCTATTTACATTGCTAATTCTAAGACTATCATGTTAATTGTTAATCATGTTCACTTATTGCTTATCTCACATTCAAATAATGTGTAAGTCATTTCCAAATTATCATATATGTAAATCCTACGAACACGACTTGATTATCACCTCCAATATGTTGTGTTTCTATTCCAAATTGCAATCAAATATTCCTCCAAATGTTTATATGGAAATAAAAATATAGAAAAAACAGATCTAAGAAAACATCGACTTTTTCGTTACAAGAGGAAAGAAAAGGAAAGAGGAAAAGTAAATATTATAAACACCATTTAGTAGTAGCTATTTTGTAGATAGATGTATTTATTGTTCTATATAAATATGCAACATAGAAAGAGGACGGAACCTGCTAGCCTGCCACGGGCATAGAATAGAATTAAGAATAGACATAAATTAAATTGTACGCATTATTATCGATCTGGAGACTGTATTAATTGTCTGGGGGTTGAGTCAGCTTGATTGATTCGCCCTAACAATAAATAATTCAATTCAATAAAAGGTATTACTTTACATCTTCACCAGAATGCTCTAGAGAATTGAGTTAAATTTTTACATTACCTGATAAAGTCTGATTCTCATTTTGAGTCGGGAGGATCAAGTCGCTGCCTCGCTGTGAGTGTGAGTCTTGAAATCCCTAGTCACTTTCTTCTCCAACTGTCCTCTGGCTTTTCCATCCATCTTCAGTGGGTCTCCTCACACGTCGGCGTCATAGGCAACACGGTGGCCGACAGAGCGGCAGCGGAGGCACACTCCCACCCCTTCCCCATACACCTCCCTACTGACCAGACTGACTTTCTGACCAACCTCCACACAGCCTGCAAACTACACTGGGACACGGACCTAACTTACGCCCTACAGTACACCTCACTTGGACGCATTAGACAAAACACACGACACCACTGGTGGACCTAATCCCCCAGCCGTGCCCTTGACATTGCCGTTGTGGCAATGTCCCTACCTACATTAGTCGCAGAATCACACGCTGCGCATGCGCAGATGCTTTGTGCCCCGAATTGGCCACAGCCGCCTAAGCTCACACCTTCACAAGCTGGGTATGACAGATGACCCCCACTGCCCTTGATGCCCTACACAACCACACACACTCCAGAACACCTATTGCATTGTCCTCGCCACCACTCCCACCGCATGGCACTCCTCTACTCACTGTCGCCTCTCCACCTCCTCAGACCATCAATAACTGACCTCTTAGGTGGCTCTCAAGAACCTGGCCTGGCCCTCAAAGTACTCAAACACACCAGGACCTTCCTCCAAAGGACAGGTCAACTCAACAGGATCTGCAACCTGCACGGCCCCATCAAATTCCCAAGAAGGAATCACTATTCACTAGTCGCCATGTGTACGTAGCTATGGCGGTGCACATTGCACACTGCAGACTTCCCTGATCCCTGACATATAAAAACAACGGTACTGTCATTTAACTTTTCGAGAGAAGATAACGAGGAAGCTGGGCTTTCTGTTCGAAAAAAAAAGGTAAGTTTCGTTTGGTTTGAACAAGGTTCTGTTACTTGACAATAAAGGTTAACTAAGGATGAGTTAGTTCAGGTTGGGGGGGGGGTGGGGGGGGTTTGGACGGTCTTGTCCCACAGTTAATAGGTTATTATTATGAAGTTTGTTTGGATTATATTAACTTAGGCTAGGTTGGAGAGTCTGGGGGTTCGTAGTTATGCAGATTTATCTGACGATATCAAATGTTCTTTTCGCGTAAATCACGGTTTCGTCTTTCCCGCGGCCCGGCCCCAAAAAATAACCCGCATTCCCACAGGTCCCCAGGCTTGTTGGGGGTGATGAGGATATCTTACAATATATACATTTGCGTCGGATATCAATGTCAAAATCATTCGAAATGCATCAACATCTATAAGAAGAATGTATTCTTTATATCCAAGTGCATTCTGGTGAAGATGTAAAATTTTATCGAAATGAAAATTGTATCATACAATTTCATTTCTGTAAAATTTCACATCTATGTTTAATACTGTATAATACATGTATAATGGGATTTATTAGTAGGTGTGTGACAAATAGGAGTTCTGAGGTCATTCTGAGGTTGTATTTAGCGCTAGTTAGACCCCACCTAGATTATGCAGCTCAATTTTGGTCCCCTTATTATAGGAAGGATATAGGATCCTTGGAGGCAGTCCAGAGAAGAATAACCAAGATGATTCAGGGGCTGAGAAATTTATCCTACAAAGATAGGTTAAAACGTCTTAATCTCCACTCCCTAGAGAGGAGGGCAAGAGGGGATATGATTGAGGTTTTTAAATGGGTAAAAGGAATTAATAAGGGAAACATTGATCAGTCTTCTCATTTCTTATGTTCTTATGTATAATACTGGATACCATTTGTATGCAACATTATACATCTGGAAAATGTATTGTATGGAGGTTGATCACCTTCTTCCTTTGTTATAATTCGAAAAAATAAATCATGTAATTCAATAAAATACCCAGACATACATTTTTTTTCTCTCGCTTTTAAATACATACAGAAATAATAATAATAAAAAAAAAAGTACCGTTAATAAGTCGAAATCAAGTTGCATCAAGTTGAACCCGCCCGCCTTGACGCGTCCGTTAGTAACTCTGTGAAGGTAAGTGTTATTTGACGTCAATATCATCGTTGTCATGTGTTATTTCACTTCATTATATGGTTATACAGCTGCCGCCTTAATGACTAGGTTTTATCTAGGGTCAGTGTTTTACCTTTAAATCTCAAATAAAGGTTAAAATGACGTGATGATGAGGCCAAACCTGTGTTCAGTTGACTATTTATTTACTTTAATTTACTGTTTATCACATACTGTCTTTATCTATTTACTTATTTTCTTACTTACTACATACTTTACTTACTTATTTTCTTACTTACTACATACTTTACTTACTTAGGATGGTAGTGAAATAAGTAAGTAACACTAACCTGCACAACTATGTATGATCACTAATAAGGTTTGTTACGTTAGTTTCAATAAGTTGTCAACCTCAATGGAGTTTTTTTCAGAAATCCTAATTGGTATTATTTTACATCTTCACCAGAATGGGTTAATATTCGGTTCGTTAACCATTCGATATCTGGTTACCTTTATAATGCAAATTTAACCTCAGATACTTGTTCAGATCACCTCAAATAGTTATGCCGCTGAATTACAGACAAAATACGATTTTTTTTTTCTAGGTTACGTTAGGTTTAGTTAGGGTTGGTTAAGGAAACGAATATTTACCCCAGAATGCTCTAGATAATTCAGAGTTGTATTTTTACATTATCAGATGCAGTCTGAGAAGGTTTTCTTAATTGCATTTCCGTCGCAAGTTCTTAATTTGTGAGATATTCAATGTTTTCTATGAGACCTTCTCTTCGGGAATAAGGTAAAGTTTAGTTTGGTTTGAACAAGGTTCTGTTATTTGTCAATGTAGGTTAACGTTTGATTAATTTAGGTTTTGTTATGTTAGGTTAATTTAGAAAATATCAAATGTTTTCGATGACCAAAAATAGGGGTTTGGCGAGATGCAGATGCTATTTTTTTGTTGTAGCCACACGCCAGGTTTTGTGACCGTCAAAGCATTGCGTGTTCGTCAATAGGTCATTGTTAGGTTATTTTAGTGATTCTGGCACCTTGTTTATAGTGTAAATCATTGTATTTCGTTATCCCCACCCAAGAACACCGCATTCCCACAGCATCTTTATAATGCTATCAATACTGTTCTGCAATTCAATAGTTTAGTGCAACCTAACATCTTAAAATTTAACTCTCCCTTTAATAAGATTGGGTTTCATTTTGCAGTGATGGATAACGAAAGCAGCAGTGAAGATGAGGTTTTCTTTGGTGCCCCCTCGGCCAAGGAGAAGCGTGGTGCTGCCAGACACCACGGCAGACAGACCCTGATACTGCCACAGCGCAACCCACTGTATCGTCGCTGGTCCACAACGTAAGGCATTGAGACGTCTAAATCAACAGACTGAATCATGACAGGCGAATGGTGGAGTGAGGGAGATAAGACCATATTTAACTATAGGTTCAGATGGATAAAATGTAAAAATCATGTCCCGTGTGAGACTGCATGCTGTTGCTGTGGAAAATATTGTAAGTAAAATGAAAAGCCGATGGAAGGGAAGAGAAGACAATGTAACTCTTTGACCTTCCTGGACCAATCTGTCTTTTACACATTTAACTTTCCCACCCTAATGCATTGCTCCAATTGATGTTCTATATTTACATGTGTGTTTAATATGGTTCATGAATTTCAGTTCTAACGAGGCGTCACTCAACCCAACTTGACTCAAACTCAATATTTAATTCTTTTACACAATATGGTGGATTAATCAAGTTTAGCCAACATTGAGGTGGAATTTCTGCCACAAGCCTCCCGTTACATGTCTGAAGTGGAAGAATGATGTACACTTGATCTGTTTGCAAGTGGATTAATGACATGCTTCTATAGAGGAGATATAGAAGCTTCACCTATCCTTAGTCCATGTTTTCTTTTCCCTTCCACAGACACATTCCCAAAGCCTTGACAGCCAACGAGGGTGAGGTTACATTGGCATCCCCCCCCAACACCACTACCACTCCAGCCTCCCAATCACAACACACCACTGAGGACTCACTACGGTTGTCACTTGATATAACCGATGATGAACATTCCACGACTTGCAGTGAATCTGTTCAAAGTTCAGTGGAAGCAAGTGAACAAGGAGGGAGTCCTCTCACCCTAACAAACAGCTCTTGTCATAGCAGTTTGGGAAATTTTGCTGATGATGAAAGGAGCATCTGCAGCACAAAGCTAAGTAATGTTTCCTCCCCACTGTCTCCCATACCAAGTGGAACTGTACATTGGCATCAACCAAACTTTGTCACTTCACCACCTCACCAATCTCCAGCTTCCCCCAACAACTGTACTTCTAAGAGCACACTAACACTCCTGCACCTTCACTCTCCAACTCCTGCTCTGCCTCAAGAAAATGGCCAACAAGAGAATTTCTCATCCCATCGCAGTGATCAATCTTCTCTGCAGAGGCCAGCACCTGTTACTGTAATACCACCACCAACACATAACCACCCTAAAACATCAGCTGTCTGTCCCCAAAAGCTTTGTGACACCTTCATGGAGCTCAGTGTCAAATGTGGAGAACCTGCCTGTCATCCTACAGAGTCCAACTGCATTTCCAAACACCCTGATTTCAGTCCCACAGAACCTGATTGCAGTCCCAAGATGCTTTCTGATAATCACAACGATCCTCCTTATAGTCCAAGACAGCCTCTTCAAAGTTACATTGAGTCTGACTGCAACCTCACTGAGCCTAATTGTAGTGAATCTTCCTCTATACTCAGACAGCCTGACAGCAAAAACAATGAGTCTTCCAGCATTCCCAAAGTGCTTGATGACAGTCTCTGTGAGTCTCCCAACATTCCCACTGAGTCTGACAGTACAATTAATGAGTCCTGCAACACCCACAAAGGACATGACATTACACCCAGTGAGTCACCTCACATTCACAAAGTGTCTGATGGATCTCCAAACATTACCATAGAAACTGGTGATACAGTCAATGGATCTCCAAACATTACCATAGAAACTGGTGATACAGTCAATGGATCTCCAAACATTACCATAGAAACTGGTGATACAGTCAATGGATCTCCAAACATTACCATAGAAACTGGTGATACAGTCAGTGAGTCACACAACATTCACAAAAGGCCTCACAATATATTAAGTGAACCTTCCAACATTTCCATGGAGCCTGATGATATACTGGTTGAATCTTCTATCACTTCCATGAAGCCTGATGCTACAGTGAGTGAGTGTTCCATCATTCCCTTAGAGCCTGGCTGCAGTCTTAGTGAATCTCTAAGTGACCACAGAAACTCTAACTGCATTGTCAAACTGCCCACCACAAGTCCCAGAAAGCTTGATGACAGAGTTAATGAGCCTGTCAACTGCCCTTGTGAGTCTGATTACAGTCACAGAGGATCTCTCAACACTCACAAAAAGTATGACAGTAACCTCAAAGAACTTGATTGTAGTCTCAGAGAGTCTACCTGTGGTTACAGAGGAAATAAATGCAGTCCCACAGACCCTGACTGCAGTCCAAGAGTGCTTGAACACAATTCCAGAGAGCCTGACAGCAACCCCAAAGAAGCTATCATCAGTCTCGAACACCTTGATTCCAGTTGTACTGAGTTACAAAACAGTTTGAATCACTCAGATGGAAGTCCTGAAGAGCCTTTCAACAAAGAGTTGGATGACAATCCCACTAAACCTTTTAATAGTATCAGAAAGGTTGATGACAGTTCCATGGAGGTTAATTGTATGGCATCCTTCTCAGCTTCTCCCAGGTTCAATGACACTCTTGAAGAAATAGAACTCTTCATGAAGTACGGAGTAAATTATGGTGAGGAAGAGACTTCCCCTGTGGGAGGGTGTCAGCAACACATAGCTTCTCCAGTCCATACTCTGAAAGCGTCTGAATGCAACCTAGATCCTCCTTGTACACCAAAAGAGTGTCCCAGCAGTGTGAGAAAGCCTTCCACTGAACCCCTAGTGTCTGCTAACATCCCTAAAGAGTCTAACTCGAGTGAGCTTGACTACAAAGTTAATGAGCCAAATAACAGTCTCCTTGGTCTTGATGTTGATGGTAGAGAGTGTGTGAGCATTGATGGAGAGCCACACTGTTATCCCATGGAGTCTCGTACTAGTGTTGAAAAGCCTGCTGATAACCACGGCGAGTTTAATGCCTCAACTTCCTTCACAGTTTCTCCCAAATTCAATGACACTCTTGAGGAAGTGGAACAATTCCTGAAGTATGGAATGAACTATGGAGAGGACACCTTCCCTTCATGTGGGAGTCAGGAATGTATCATCTCACCCCATCATTCTTGCCGTAACACTCTTCACCCACCACTGGAGTCCAGCCAAGCCTCGGCTGCTTCACCTGATGTGGTGGATGTTGAGGCTAAGAAGTCCTGTGGTGCAGGTTTAAGGGTGAAGGAACACTCTGGGCTACCATCACAGGTGGTAAGGACCCCTGTGTGCTCACCCTCCAAAGCACTGCACACTAGTAATGTGCACAGTTTGCCATCCTTGGCTACATCTACCACCAAGTTGGGACTGACCCGACCCACCCAACGCGTCACACCCACTTCTAGAGCCCCACTCAGCTTGCCCCGTCCACAGCCTGCGAGGGAAGGTCGAGCTACTCCAATTAAGACAACTCCCACTGTTAAGTTGATTAAAGTTTCACCCACCAGCCACACTCCAATCACCTCCAGGCTGCGTCAACCCCAGGCAACACGAGTCAGGCTTCACTTGGGCAGCCCTGCAGTAACCCCTACGCCCAAGGCTACAGGCCTGCCCCCGCACCCACAAAGAAAGGCTGCAGCCAAAAACTTTGTTCCTAAAAAGACTCCGGCTTCAACCCCAGATGGAAATCCTGGCCGCATGTTGTGGCACAAGAGTGTGGCCAGCCCGTTGGCCAAGGAGTTGAGAAACAACCCTCCACCGCCCCTCATCACTAATGTGAAGCCAAACTCTTCTTGCAGCCCTCGCAGGTGGCACACACCATCCTCCCATGCTTCACAACCAAGTCCACAACTCCCCTACAAGGCCCACAAGGTTACTGCTCAAGGAACCTCCACTCCACAGGTAAATACACACCACGGAACACAACTTGTTATACCATCTTTGAGAATGAACAATATAATATCATGCTAGTTTTACATCATGATCATGTTAGTACTTTTCAACATTTGTGTAAGTAGATTTTTATCTTGATAATTTTTTTGTTTGATTTATTAAGAAAGGAGAAAGAAAAAGGTGAATATTCTTTCATTAATTAATAGCATAACATTATAAGGTAAAGATTCAGCTTCTGTCCAGTGTGTAATTATGTCTTTCATGATTATATAGACACAATTCTTGGATTATTTTGAAAACCTACACGTCTTCTAAGCATCTTCAAGTGGTACATTAATTATAGTTTTTAAAAATTCCAAATATCGGAGCACTATTAGGATGAATTAAAGTAAACAGTACGTATCTGCAATAAAAAAGTGTGTCCATCCCCCTTATGTGCAATTAGTCTGCAAGTATCATATCACAACAAGGAAATAAACCTATAACATCATTCAGCTTACATTTCATTAGGACTTATAACAAGTTTGCCTTGAATGTTGCGCATCAACACACACTACTGTAGCACTGGATGGTAAAGTGTTTTCAGTGACGCATTCCTCGTAGTGATTGTGATTGGCACCTACAGGCTTCCCTCCTCATTCTGGCCTCACGCTCTGTAATGCACAGGAAGAAACACTTGCCACTCGGCATATAAACTATCTATTTATATATCCTTGTATTGCATGTTAAGTGTGTCTCCTTTCTCCTGTTTTTATCACCCTTCCTACAGATGGGTCTTGATGGAAAGGACCAGATTCTCCCTGTAGCTAATTACAAAACTGGAAAGTCAGTGATCCTGGTAAGTCATTATATACCTTGTGAAGGATTAGTCATTTTTTGATAGGTAGGTCTGCTTTATATAGTAATATTCTAGTTTTTCATGATCAGACTTTCCTGCTACTCCCTAATTTACTCTACATAACACTGGTAATCTCCTGGTGTTTTAGTTTACTAGTTGGCGTAACAATAGTCTTTATTTTTTTTATTATTATTATTTTATTTATTTATTTATTTTATTTTTTTCTGCCAGCTCTGTGAAACCTATTGAACATAAGTGATGTACAGTGTTTATGTCCTAGTAAGTTTGGATGCAAATTTATGGGTTGTGGAAATATAACCTCATCTTCTCATTGGTTATTAATTTCACTTTGTAACATTTTACTATGCAAGCACTTAAGGAGGAACATAACCACTCATATCATTCAAATGATCCTGTACACACACACACACACACACACACACGTACACACATATTTTGTTATATTATTTTCATCCACTTTCTTGGTTTTTTTCAACTTCATAATTTTGTGACCTCTCTTTCATGTTGTAGGAGAACAAGAACAACAAAGAGAACATCAAGCGTCTGTGTTGCAAGGCCACACCTGTGAGGGAAGTGAAGGTGATCAAACATGCAGGTGAGCCATTGCACAATGCAATATTCATGTTACTTCATAAACTATAGTGTTAATTTTCTTTGATTGTGTATGGAGTCATGGGACGCAGAGGAGTAATATGACAGATATTATTGACCGTGCAATCTTTGTTAATGTTATTTAATGGTTATTAAGGTCTTAGCATTGATAGGATTTCCTTATTCAATATTAAATGGATTGTTATAGACAATCTAAGTTTACATATTGAGATTCAGTTAATAAAATTTTATTAATATTTAAGATTTTTTATTAGTATTTGCTTTAAGTAACTCTATGCATCATAACAATGTAATTGTAACACCTATTCATTATGACAGTTGTACAGTGTAATTAGGTCTATCAGATGCTGCAATGATATTTCAAATATCTCTAATAGCTTTCGAGAAAAGGAGGAAGAAAGTCATGTTTTTGGAAAGGCAGTTTGCATATATTATATATTATATATATATATATATATATATATATATATATATATATATATATATATATATATATATATATATATATATATATATATATATATTTATATATTTATATATTTATATATTTATATTTATTATTCATATTACAATTTTCATGTATGACATGTTTTTTCACATCTTTGAATGTTTTCTATTACAGGTCGTTTGATGGTGGCAAAGCCTCAAAGTATCTCCCAGAGCCGAAAAAGTGAGCGTACGTCACTTATGGAAGTGTCCATCCTCCAGCCTGTCCCCAGTGATTAGTTACCATTTGTACACACAGGGAATATACAACTTTTGTAATTCAATACCTTATACCAAAATTTAACTGTGACATTTAACATGAAAGGAGAAGCATTTATCCACAGATTGTAACACCACCAATACTGGTACATGATATCTTATCCTATGTCAGTAAGCCTTGGATACAAGACACTTTGGAATTTGGTATTATCCTGATTTCGGAATTATGTACCTATTGATTTTTAGCGCTGTTTTTGATAGATAAAGATCATAAAATTATTATCTAACTTTTTACATTTAAGTTATACGCCACAAACAACACTACTGACAGCAACATGTACAGTTAGTCGTGTTTTTTATCACTAAGTATTTTGCTTCAAAACATGGGAGATGTCAATTGTAATTTCAGCTTATCAATCATTAATCACACATTTGCCATAATAGTAAGAAGTATTCTGATATCAAATCAGTAAATGAATGCAAACCTTCAATAGAGATTATTATAAAATCTGACTTTTCTTTGACATTGGCTTTCACGTCACTGAACCCAGTATGTAATCCTACTGCTGAATCTTGGTTTTGTTTTTTTGTGTGTGTGTGTGTGTGTATATCTTTGAAATTTAAACATTAATTTCAAGGGATATTTGGAGTTTTCTCTATTTTGTAATTATAGTATACAAATTAATGGTTAGGGATTATATCAAAAAGAAAAAGGCCTTCTTTTGACTTTTTCCTGTGATAGGGGCCAGGTTTATAGAATACTGCCACTGAATTCCCTGCAAGTCATAATGGCCAACTAATAGGGATTGAGCAAGAGGAAGGAAGAGCTTGGAAGCCCATCCTTTATGGTTTCTTTCGACTATGAGACAAAGCCATCTTGTGTCTTGTGTTCTTTCATATGCAGAAAATGAGTTGAAACAATGGAAGCTTACAGAGGAGTGACTGGTTTCCTTTTAGTGGTTTCTAGTAGTTTCTGAAGTTCCTGTGGAAAAACCGAAGTGTTAGAAAAACAGGAACTGACATGTAGAAAAATGGAGGAATTATAAAACATTGCATAAAACAGACTGTACAGACACTTGATATATATAACCTGTCAATGAAAGTGGCACATTAAGTAAATGGTAAGATACAGCAGCACAAGAAATGCAATAATATACTGGAAAGTTCCTTGTATAGTGGAATCTCAAAAGCTGAACTAATAACCTATGAGAAAATGTGAGTTACATTCCCTTTTGATCTATACACACATACACTCCTCTCAGTCATCCCCTGAGAGAAGAGAAATACACCCTGCCCAACACAACACATCAGGACAGTCACACCAATGGGGCCGAGGGCGGGGGTCGTATCCACAACAAAGTCCTTACGTTTACCCCTGATGCTTCATATTTAACTCTTTCTCCAAACATCTGATCTGATCTAAAGCTCACTCCAAATGCACAGGAACCTCCACAGGTCATCAACACAGAAAGAGAAAGAGATAGTGTTACTGACCTCCCTCTACGTTCTATCCTCTGAAGCAGCAGCTCCTCCTTTGTTAGCCGTCCCTGAGATGGCTGGAGCTTTCTGCGTGGGACATGGCGCAGGGCATGGGTCCAGTCACCTGTAAGACGGAGTCAAGGAGTTAGGAAGGAAGAAAAAGGAAGAAGAAGGGAAAAGAAAAGGTATAGGGAAGGAATGAGAGAAAATTAAGGGAAGGAAAGGAAAAATGTATGAAAAATATATACTCTACCCTCAATTTCATAATTTTGGATTTAACGAACTCCATCAGCTACCAGACAGAACCATTCAAAAAGTGTGCTGCTTGGTAAATGTGTCCACTAGGTGATGGAACAAGCAATGTGGATGGAGAGAAGTTTCCACCAAATGAAGCATGTAGCAGGAGTAATGTTTACCCTTCAACTAGCCACATGGACCGGCTGTGTTTGTACATGTTTCTTGTTTATTTCACCATTCTTCTCACCAAAATCCCCCAACAATAGAATTCAACTGTGAACTGATCAGGAGATGCACCAACTCCGAGAGTGTTTTGCTTGTGTCAAATCATCAGTTGGTGTTTCTTTGTTCATTGGATGATAAGGATGGTAAGTTCTTGAACAACAAATGAATCTTTTGTATATCAGAATTTGGGAATCTTATAATAATTGAGCATTGCTTCCTTTCCTTATCATTTGCCTCCAGAGTCTCATCTAGAATTACTGTTTTCATAGAATCATTGGATGACCTTGGACATAATGGTGATGTGTACCTGATAAATGTCAATTAATATAACTACCTATTCCATAGTTGAAAACATCTACCACACACAGACCCATCACCATCTATCTGAGTCAGGTGTTTGACAGTTTTTGATCCATGGTTGTCATTGTACAGTAGTGAGTACAGTACTTTTACTTCCATCCATCTATGTGGGACAATGCTACGCTTGCCTTAAACATAGGAGATACTAATGGATAATACTGAAGTTTGACATATTATTAATTACTTATTTCTAAGAGGCATCAACCCAGTAAGGATGATGATGTGACCCAGCACAGGGTTGGGATCCAGACTCTGAACGCCTCAAATGTAGGCTGTTCAATAATATGACAATAACCTTGAACTACATGGAAGAAGATATGTTTAGTGTTGATTAGAGGCCTGGGTGGCTCTGTGGTACTGTGCTCCACTCATGACCTAAGAGTTGCAAGTTCCATCCTGGCTCCCGGCAGCTTCTTGGTGAGAGGGTAGTGCTCTCGTTAACCCTAGCAGAACTATATGATCTAGTTACCTAGTTCAGGGGATTATCTATCGCGTTTAGTGTTGATTACAATATGTAGCTGTAGCATGGTTGTTCCATCTTGTGAAACAAATACACTGAAGGAAAGTAAAGAGAGCAGCAACAAAGATGTCATAAAATAATGAAAAATTACGAAAGCTCACGTTTCCAATGCTGTAAAGTAAAATTAAAATGCAATATTCAATTGTGACTAAAATTAATTGTGTTAAGACAGGGAAGATATTTTGGTGATGAAAAATGGAAGAACAAAGCATGAATGTAAAACGAACACAAGATATTTAAAGAAGAATAATAATAAAAAAAAATATTTATAAATTGAAGCACTAGCATTTTGAATGGTCAGGACTCTAGGTTGGTACATGCAAAGCAATTCCATGAGTGTAAAACTAAGCTGAATAAAAGTAGATATGAAGACGAGACCATATTATGAGTTGAGGTGAATGTATGTATGTATGAATGAGGTCATTGAGGTGAATACAACTTGGACTCACCTGTAACCTTAAAGTCCAGCATGATGCAAATGATTTGGTTGAGTGTAAGGCACTTATTGCCCGTCCCCCAAGACAAATACCTGAAACAACAATAACAAACAATTAATAAAAACACAAGAACATACGGAGGCTTCAAAAGGCCGCTTGACCTACACAAGGCAGCTCCCGGTAATTATAGTCAAAAAAATTAAAATGTATTATATTGTTTAATAACAAACTTTAATGAATTAATTTCTCAAAAAAAATTTGGAATTTTCTCTCTCTCTCAAAGGAGAAAGAGAAGGAATTAATAGAGTAACAAAAACAAAACACAACACCATAACTCACTTATTCAGCGGAAGTTTCTGCATCCTGATTCCCTCTCTCTTGGCTTTGGCGAGGGTAAGCGGTGTTCCTGTTGCCTTGTCAACAATGCCTCCAATGATGTACACAGCATCGTGGTCATACTTCACCATCTCATCTTGACAATGGGGTGTTAGGTAGACCAACTGTTCTTTGGGGTATTTATCCAAATAGCTCTTAGTGTTGACTATAAGAGGATACTCTGGCTGTTTTGGTAAAGAATAATAATAATAATAATGGTAGCAATGACAATCTATCTATCTATATACTAACCTGTTATTCCCCTAAGGGATAGCCAAAAGAAAGCATACATATAAACACCCATGCACACATGAATACACTCCCCTCACTTAACCCCCAAAGGTGAATGAAGTGAAGTACGTCCCACCCAAACACAGCATGTCAGGCCAGTCATGCAAGTGTGGTTGAAGGGCGGAGGTCTAATACACAACAGGATCCCACGGCCTTTACCTCTGCCACTTTATATGTAACTCAAGTCCTCTCCCTCCCACCACCTGATATGATCCAAGGGTCACACCAGATGCACAAGAATAAGAATAAGAATAATAATAATAATAATAATGATAATAATAATAATCTATTTACCCACCAATATACTTGCCTTATATCCCCATTGAAAGATGATAGCAAATATAAGGCATTTAAGATTCAGCGAGACTACTCTCCCCTCCTCCTCTGCACCATCTTTTTGTACGAGGTCTATCCCTTTTGGTTGCCTTTTACGATCCGCAGTGAATACAGTGATAGTATTCTTGCAGCTTCCACCTCAGGGCTAAATAATAATAATAATAATAATGATGATGACAATGCATCTATATATACCAGGTTGACATTCAGGTGAATAGCCAAGACAAATTCATTAAATCCTGAGCATGTTGATCTTTTTTTTTATTCTTTACACTTCTTCAGACCTAGAATCCCCAGTAACATCAAAACACATCACCTTGTAAATGGTTGGGACGTAGCGTTCAAGACGAGCCATCAAGTCCAGAGTGGGCGGTGCATTGTGAAGCTCCAGTCTGTAAGGGTCTTCATGTTTTCGATTTTCATTAATCATCATCTGCAGGAAACCAACACAGAGAGATATGAGATTAAAAAAATTATTTAACACATGTTTTATGCATCTATCTTTTCTATACCACAAACATGGAAGGTGTCCTTGAGGAAATACAGAATGCAGGAATCCAGTGGAGTTAAAAATTACTATGTATAACTATAAAGAATGCACTATACAATCCTATTAATACCAAATTTTACAGTTTCCTTATAATATTCTTACACATACACTCTCCTTTCCCTTATATATAGTGGGTCAACCATTTATACATTCTTTGTTTACACCAAGACATCAAAGACCTAAAAGCTAACAGCTAATAAGTTTACAGTCTGTATGAAATAAGCTCTTTACACACATAGTCACAAGCAGTATTAGTGAAACACTGGACTCAAATTAACCAAAACACTATTCAGGATTCAGGAATGGTTACTCAACACCTGACCACATCCATGCCATTAATCAGGTTGTGGAAAAATATACAGAATATACTAAACCACTAAGTATGGCTTTCAAAGAATATGAAGAAGCCTTTGACTCAATGGAAACCACATCAGCTATGAAGACTCAGGAAACAGAGAGCAGAGGAAATATATGTGAAGGTATTAGAAGACATCTATAAGGAAACCACTGCCACTATAAAGCTCCATAAAGTCAGTGAGAAAATACCAATAAAGAAAGGGGTCAGACAAGGAGACACTATTTCTCCTAAAGCATGCACAGTAGTATTAGAGGAAGTTTTTAAGAACTTGAAATGGGAAGATACAATCCTAAACTTTTCTAAGCATAATACAATCTTGGTGAGATCTGGATCGGCACATTTCTAACCTACACCTTCACTAAACGTCACTGGTTGTGGTGTGTTCCGTAGCCTTGTGATAGTCCTGTGTGTGTGCATCATTGTCTAATTCACCTCTACTATCTGACAACCTGAATTCTGTCCCTCAGCATTTTTCCTTACATCCCATGATCTCTCACCTGTATTTGGTATGCACAGCTTTGCTTTTCTATACTGGTCATGTGTTGATCAAAGTCCACATCCACCACCAGAGGCTGCCCAAACATCATTGCCTGTATAACACGTGTGTGATAGAAGTGGTTAATTGTTGAATCCAGAATCTTCATGAAAATGCTATTTCTCCAGAGGCCGTACTCAATGTGCTCACTTTCTGGTGGTGGGTTCTCTAGTCTCTCTCTCATTTCCTCCTCTCTTTTTTCTCTCAGCATTGCCTTATATTTCTTCTGGTTTTCTCTCTTCATCTCATTCTTGAAAAGGAAAGTGAGATACTTCCTCCGACTACTAAACGATCCTTTGGTCAACAGCTCCTGCCACTGTATCGGATTGATTTCAGAAGGTATTGGAAAGCCCTCTTGACGATGCATCTCAACCTCCAGCTCCACCAAGGCTTCAAGATCCACTTCATCCTTTGGTGGTGTGTCTGAGTTTTGTACTAACCCGTCTGCCTTGCTTGTGGAATAGGTGTGTTCACTGATGGTGTTCCTTGTGCTCCAGTGTGCTGCATCACTGCCTATTAACCCTATTGGTACCTGGTGCCTCGTACAGGTTCTGCTCAGACCTTGTTGCTGTCCTGTCCACCAGTACCACCTGGCATGCTGAGGTGTGAGGCCCAGGCCAGTACCCCGGCAGTGTGTAGGTGTGCAACCTTTCAGAGGACATCTGGAAAAATATTAAAATGACTATTATTATTATTATTATCCTCATCACAAAATTTTGTTTTGACACATGTCTTTCTGAAAAAAGTGCACTGTGAACATGGAAAAATTTGGTATTATCATACCATAATCATTATCACTAATATTATCATTATTTCTATTATCATCATTATCATTAACAACAAGGACAGCAATGCATTTAATGGACATAAATTTAACATATTTTAGATTTAACAAACATTTTCGTGGGTACAGTGGTGCCGTGGTTACAACAGTCTTAGTCACTGACACACACTACCTTCAAACACAATGTATATATATCAACTACATTGGTGGGGCTGCAACAACACTACCACCCTATTCCCTGCAGGTTGTGAAAGGCAACGACAAGGGTTGGAACAAGGAAAGAAATTAGTTACCTGAAAATAGCTTGTGGTGAAAGGAGAATGGATGAAGAAAATTATGAAAGTGTTGATAATAAATTCGGATGTGTAGTAAAGGTGAAGGAATGGAATGTGAAGTAATTGAGATGGTCAAACGCAGCAGCCAGAGATGGTTTGGCCATTTAGAAAGAATGCCATAAAGTAAAATGCCAAAGCGAGAGTACAGTAAATGAGTCAGGTAGAAGCAGTAGCTGCAAGAACACAACCTCCAGTGAAACAGAAGGACAGAGTGTGAAAGAAAGTGAGAAAGGAGAATAAGGTCTTGACATGCAGGGAGGGAATGTGAGGGAATAAATAAATGTAGATTCTTCTGCCATGACCATCCCCTTAGGAATGACTGTTAGATACATGAATGGATAGATAGCAATAGAGTAACAACATGTGCACATAAGCATCAGAACAAATGAAACATGATTCATAATTCTCTAGTTTGACATCAGTTATTCTGAACCCAACAACCATGAACATTGAGTATCACTTGTACATAGTGCTTTCCCAAAACACACCGGCAACCAAGGAAGAAGCAGAACAATAACAATAATTACCTTTGTCACATGAAATGGATACTAAATGGTAATGATGATCTGCACCATGAATTACGGATTAATCTTTATGACTTGGACCAGTGTGTGCATGATGTGCCGTGCAGCTTCCTGGCATACCTGGGATGTGTGGAGCATGTGAGCACAGCTTGACTTGGAGCAGCACACAGAAGGGCACGGCTCAGCACACTGGTTGTGGTGGTCGGGTGGAGGAACATCTTTGCCACAGTCACGATGGTGGCAATGACCTGTGCCACAAAGAGCCACACAAGATAAGTATCATTAATAAATATACACAGTGTGAGGCTCCACTGCAAGGCTCATCTATAACTCCTTTGACAGTATCAAACACAGACTCACCCCTACACTAAGGCTACCAAGTACCTTCTTAGGATTCTCTTTCATATCTATTTACCAAGCAAACTAAAGTGTGTAAGGAGATGAGGATGATAAGATCAATGTTAAGTGCATCAGTGAACAACAGACCTGGGTGAAGGAGGATCACAGGTGAACTAGTGGAGATGGGAGTTGGGTGTGTTAGTCCAGTGATGAGAAGAGGTAGAGTGAGGTGGTTTGGACATGTTAAGAAGATGGGTGAGAGGAGTGGCAGTTCAACCCTACATGCAAACCAGGCAGCCGACAAGACTCTGTGTTCCCATCATGGAGACCACATCATCAATCTCAAATTTATCACTCACTTAAGTATTGAGAAATATACTGTATTAAGTTTGGTTCATTAATTATTTGATAGATAACAGGAAGCATACACGTATTGAACACTTTCATCCTTGCTTACTTCCATTTTGTATGTTTACAAGTGTTTTATTCCATTAAAATAAATGTCTGTTTAGTCATTTGAGTATTATTTTGTCATCATATTTATCATTATTGAGTGTATATTGTGTGTCATCAAGGTTATGGTTCAGTTGATGCTGTCTACTGAATAAATATATTATTTTGTAGGCAGTGCTTACAGGTATGGCAGCCGTATGAATAGGGGGATGACAACAGGGTACGGCTGCCGTATCTGTAAGCACTTATAGGCACAGCTTACAGGTACAGCAGCCGTATCCTCATAGTGCTCCCTTATAGATACGGCACGTGCCTAACTTTTGGGTAATAAAATATATAAAGCTTATATAACCTTACCAATCCTAACATAACGTAATCTAACCATAACCTAATATAAGCCGTATCCTCATAGTGCTCAATTATAGATATGGCACGTGCCTTACTTTTTGGTAAAAAGCTTATACAACCAAACCTAACCGACTCAAACCATACCTAACCAAACATAACATAACTTGAAAGATGCTTTACCAGGTAAATAATAAGGCACAGGCTGTAGGAATAGCAGATCATTCTGTTGATAGCTTTCTAAGTGTTTTTGAAACTCTTTGAACAATGAAAATGTCAAATTTAATGTGAACACGGTGGGTGATGCCGGCGCATGCCGTAACAATAGGGGATGACAACGGGGTACTGCTGCCGTATCTGTAAGCACTTCATATTTTGTAATCTAGGGAATCCACCTATCACTGATGCAGTATGTTAAGATATATAAATTGTCAATAATACCTCATCTTTCTGTGAATTCAGCCTTATCTTCACTTGTTATTTGTCTGTTTCATATATTTCACTTTTAGTCTAAAATTCCCAAATATGTGTAAACTTATGTGATTGTACGTGTTATTAGGAGATCTACAACTGCGGTTTATTATTATAGATATATTTTTTTATTTTCCATCTGTCATTCATTTCTTCATTGTCTATGATTTCATTATAACACTTTGTGAGGTATTTGATGCATACATTACTTTTTTTTCTTTTTTTTTCTTATCTTTATCTTTTACCCATGGCGCCGGTAGGCTTCAGGGAGACCTTAGATGGTTGGCCTCCGCCCGTTAGTAGCGCGGGTTAGATTTTTTAAGTGACGCCTTGTTTTCTTCTTATTGATAGGCTCATGCTGCCAGCGGAAGCTCCTCGCACATATAACGTTGCAGTCCCGGCGAGGATGGTGTTATGGCAGCATGTGGGTGATCTTAGGCCACTCGGCGGTAGTAACGAAGAAAAGTGGCCAGCCTGTGCCGAGGCTCGAACGCGGGACCCTGAGCTGGTATGCTCGACCGCTAGCCACTAGACCACCGCCTCCCCACTATCTTGCAATTTCTTAAATAAATTAATTTTATACCACAACATTGTGGCTTTGGGTATTATTTTACTTCTTTTCAATAATGCTCTAGAAAATTGAGTGTTACTTTTTGTTTAAATTATCTGATAAATTCTGAAGTTTCATTCACTACATTTCCGTCGCAAATTCCTACTTTTGGAAATATTGAATGTTTTCTATGAGCACAAATCGGAGGTTGGGGCAGGTACACACACAATTTTCTCCCTTAGCCACACGCAATTTTCTTCCCTAGCTTCTATCCCAGGAAAAGGGTGTGTTCGTGTGTTTGTTTGTGACCATCCATGCATTAGGTGTGCGTGAATAGGAAATTGTTAGGTTAGGTTAGTGATTCTGGCACCTTGTTCTTAGCGTAAATCAGTTTTTGTCTTCCACCCAAGAACTCCACATTCCCAAAGGTCCCCAGGCTTGTTGGGAGTGATGACATCTTACAATATATGCATTTGCGACGAAAATGACTGTCAAAATCATATGAAATGCGTCAAAATCTATATGAGAAGTGTTATTTTAATCCAAGTGCATTATTGTTTAGTAATAAAACTTTACCCAAGACTTTGTTAATGGTTGTTGCAGATGTTGTTTGATATGTCTCAGTTAAACATACTTCATCTGTAGCCATAGACATACAACACTTATAATAAAAACCTACATTAACAAAGCACGTATGAACCTTAATGTATAAATACGCCGGTGTATATATATACGTACTGTGGTAATGGTATCAACGTGATGTCACACGTGCTTACTCCAGCTCTGTCACGGCTATCTAAATGTAATTTAAGGTACACCAGCACACAAAACAGCTAAAATGGTGAGTACATAACCATGCCCATTGTTACCTCGGCAGGAATTGCACTAACAGGAGTCACTTCTTCTTCTTGTGAGTTGGTGCAGCTGCGTATTCAGTCAGCTGTTCAAGGGAGTGTTGTGCTGGAACTTGCAAGGGCTTACTATAATAACTAATACTAACACAAGAACACACTAATTGTTCACAATTTTCAAAGTTTAATGTACAGAATAATGGTGTGTTTTATGTTATATGTTCTAAAATCCCACTTAATGCTTTAGTAAAATAGGAGAAATAATGTACTGAAGTCGAAAATATGAGAAGAGGACGTAGCGTGGCAGACTCGAGACTTTTGAACGATAAAATTTATATCAGTTCCCGATCATTCTTCTTTATTGATTTATGGTTGATATAGTGATTCTTCATTGATTTAAGGTTCATATAATGAATATTTAGTGATTCTTCATTGATTTAAGAATACGACCCATCTAATCAAAGTATGATGTTCTGACCACTGTCATACGTAATACTTACAGGTTTTATTATCAGTAGTAATGATAAATATATTGATATTGGAAGATATAGGATGAAAAAATCAACACTTTAAAGCTTAATATATAATAGTGTGGAATTTCTAGTTTGATTTAAATTCCTGATTTTTAAATATCTTCAGGAAACCCTCCATGGCCCCTATATAGTTTGGGAAGCTTCAACATCTCTATTCCCGACAAATATTTAAAGAAAAGCAGGATATGACGAATACATTATAAAGGAAAAAAAAATGTATGGAGATAAGTAGCATATCAATGGAAAAACAATGTCACCGATTTTTTTTTGTGTCGTAAAAGGTGACTGAGCGTGAGGGATATGGAGACAAGGCGTGGATGGGAAGGGGAGGTCAGGTTATAGTACCTTCGAGGATTCCAGATACCAAGGTTGCTTAAATAATCAACGTTCCTGAGTCAGATAGTCTCATGCAGAGATTGAAAAAGATACGGAAGTTTGACTGCTGTTGGGAATCAGAAATTAGTTGTTATGAATTTCATCAAGGTTTGTGGAGCAACTTATCAATAACATGAATAAATAATTGCCATCATGATTATGCTAACACGTTTCCCATGCTTCATCAACCCCACACTGCCAGTAATAAAGGCAATACTATCCCATCACCTCCATCAACTGTTCAGCAGAGTTTTTTCCCTCCCTTCCCAGGCTTTCCTCGTGGTCATCCTGCTCATCAATAGTTTAGCCGGATAACAATTCTATTTAATCTTCAGCATAAACTCTTCTCAACCCGAGTTTGGATTGAATAAACGAACCTGCTGCTTTCTGTTTGCCGAGCTGATAACACTTCATTGCGACACACGGTTACTCTGATACTTGCTTGGTGAGTTTGAAAGCATCATTTCCATATGAATGTGTATATGACCTTCATCAGTAAATTTCACTTGCACAACTTCTTACACCACCAAAATATTTTTCCTTCCTTGGTCACATAGAGCAGACCAGGTGCAGCTGATGTGTAATCTGAAAATACATGTAAATCATTTGCCACCAAAACTAAGTTAAATAGAATTACATAGAGCTGCATATAATTCAAGACCACACATAGACTCAGGTCCAACTACACAATATTCAACACAACAAATTATTATTGAAAGATATTTTATATTGAGATAGATAGATCGATAGATATAGATAAATAAAGCGATAGATAAATATATGTATATATATATATATATATATATATATATATATATATATATATATATATATATATATATATATAGAGAGAGAGAGAGAGAGAGAGAGAGAGAGAGAGATTGATAGATAGATACATAAATAGATAGTAAATAGTAGATAGAGTGATTGATTGATAGATGGATACAAAATATCTTTCAATAATAATTTTTTGTGTTGAAAAATCTGTAATTGGACCTAAGTCTATGTGTGGTCTTGAATTCTATGCAGTTCAATGTAATTCTATTTAACTTGGTTTTGGTGGCAGATGATTTTACACGTATTTTCAGATTACATATATACACGCACACACACACACACACAAACACACACACACACACACACACACACACACACACACACACACACACACACACACACACACACATATACACACACACACACACACACACGTACAGTTTTCCTCAAAGAAGTATATATACTTAAAATGAGCTGAAGGAATAGCTGGTAATGGCAAAAAATGTACATCAACTGAGGGAAAACTGGATAAATATAGATACGGAGCAGGACCACACGAATGTACCACACACACACACACACACACACACACACACACACACACACACACACACACACACACACACACACACATAAACATATATATATATATATATATATATATATATATATATATATATATACATATATATACATATATACACATATATATACATATACATATATATATATATATATATATATATATATATATATATACATATACATATATATATATATATATATATATATATATATATATATACACACACACATATATATACATATATATATATATATATATATATATATATATATATACATATACTATATACATATATATACATATATATATATATATATATATATATATATATATATATATATAATGTATATATATATATATATATATATATATATATATATATATATATACACACACAGACATATATATATATATATATATATATATATATATATATATATTATATATATATATATATATATATATATATATATATATATATATATATATACACATATATATATATACATATATATATATATATATATATATATATATGTATATATATATATATATATATATATATATATATATATATTTTATATTAAAAGGGTAATGGCTAAGGGAAAACAGAAATAAGTAAAAAAAAAATCCCGCTTGTCGCCAGACCCTGTAAAGAGGACAGTAGGAGAATAGAAGCAAGGGGTGGAGATCAAGTTAACATTAGAGGTGTCTTGACACTCCTCTTTTGAAAGAGTTTAAGTCATAGGCAGGTGGAAAAACAGACAAAGGAAGAGAGTTCCAGAGTTTACCAGTGTAAGGGATGAAAGAGTGAAGATACTGGTTAACTCTTGCATTAGGAAGATGGACAGAATAAGGATGAGAAGAAGTAGAAAGTCTTGTGCAGCGAGGCCGCGGGAGATGGGGAGGCATGCAGTTAGCAAGTTCAGAAGAGCAGTCAGCATGAAAATAGCGGTAAAAGATAGATAAAGATGCAACATTGCGGCGGTGACTTAAAGAATCAAGAAAGTCAGTTAGAGGAGGAGAGTTGATGAGACGAAAAGCTTTAGACTCCACCCTGTTTAAAAGAGCTGTGTGAGTTGAGCCCCCCCCAGACATGTGAGCCATACTCCATACATGGGCGGATAAGGCCCCTGTACAGAGCAAGCAGCTGAGAGGGAGAGAAAAATGGATGCAGACGCCATAGGACACCTAACTTCTTGGAAGCTGATTTAGCAAGAGTAGAGATATGAAATTGCCAGTTTAGATTTTTAGCAAAGGATAGACCGAGTGTGTTTAATGTGGTGGAGAGGGGAAGTTGAGTGTCATTGAAGAAGAGGGGATAGTTATCTGGAAGGTTATGTCGAGTAGATAGTTGTAGAAATTGAGTTTTTGAGGCATTGAACAAAACTAGGTTTGCTCTGCCCCAATCAGAAACAAGTGAAAGATCAGAAGTTAAGCGTCCTATAGCATCTCGCCTTGAGTCTTTTAATTCTTGTTGGGTTGGGCGTCTGTTGTACGACGTTGAAAAATGCAAGGTGGTGTCATCAGCATAGGAGTGGATAGGGCATTGAGTCAGATTTAGGAGATCATTGATGAATAATAGAAAGAGAGTGGGTGATAGGACAGAACCCTGAGGAACACCACTGTTGATAGTTTTAGGAGAAGAACAATGACCGTCCACTACAGCAGCAATAGACCGGTCGGAAAGGAAACTAGAGATGAAGGTACAGAGAGAAGGATAGAATCCGTAGGAGGGTAGTTTAGAAATTAAAGATTTATGCCAGACTCTATCGAAGGCTTTCGATATGTCAAGGCCGACAGCAAAGGTTTCACCGAAGTCCCTAAATGAGGATGACCAAAATTCAGTTAGGAAAGCAAGAAGATCACCAGTAGATCGGCCTTTACGGAAACCATACTGACAATCAGAGAGAAGGTTGAGAGCTGATAGATGCCTCATTATCTTCTTGTTAAGGACAGATTCAAAGGCTTTAGAAAGGAAGGAAATCAAAGCTATAGGGCGGTAGTTAGAAGGATTGGAGCGGTCACCCTTTTTAGGGACAGGTTGAATGTGAGCAAACTTCCAGCAAGAAGGATAGGTAGATGTAGAGAGACACAGACGAAAGAGTTTGACCAGGCAGTGAGCGAGTTCGGAAGCACAGTTTTTGAGAACAACAGGAGGGACTCCATCCGGACCGTAAGCCTTCCGAGAATCAAGGCCAGAGAGGGCCTGGAAAACGTCATAATAAAGAATTCTAATTTTAGGGATGAAGTAGTCAGAGGGTGGAGGAGTAGGAGGAATATGCCCAGTATCATCCAAAGTAGAGTTGGTAGCAAAGGTTTGAGCGAAGAGTTCAGCTTTAGAGAAAGAAGAGACAGCTGTGGGGCCATCTGGTTGAAGTAAAGGAGGGAAAGATGAAGAAGTAAAATTGTTAGAGATATTATTGGCTAGATGCCAGAAATCACTAGAAGAGTTAGAGTTGGAAAGATTTTGACATTTTCTATTGATGAAAGAGTTTTTAGTAAGTTGGAGAATAGATTTGGCATGATTACGGGCAGAAATATATAGGGCATGAGTTTCAGCAGATGGATGGCTACGGTACCGTTTGTGAGCCGCCTCTCTATCATTGACAGCACGAGAACAAGCAGAGTTAAACCAGGGCTTTTTAGCTTTAGCATTAGAGAAAGTATGTGTGTGAGGAACTGCACCTGCCTCGTCTTCCCCTAATTAGTGGTTGAACTACCACTCTCGTCTGCCGGCGCTTGTTCACCAGCTTTCCCCGCCACTACCCCCCCCCTTGTCCAGGGGTAGGGGGGTAGTCTAACCGAGCCAAGCTCCACGCCACCGGCTTGGAGAAGGACAGAACGCCTCAGCTCTCACACCTGACAACACCTCACCACCTGCTGCTGGTTTCTCAACATTCCGAAGGCATTTCTGGAGACTTGGGCTCCCTTCCAGTGTGCCCTTCAACTGTACCTACACCATTCGACCCTCCCTGCTGTCTGAGGAGCAATCTACGTTGCCGAGTTTTGCTGTCACGCATCTCACCCTCAAAACAGCTGTACAGGGAGTTATTTGGGTGTCATACCCCTGCTCTGGTAATTGTTTACGAGCAGTTCGTCGTTGGTGATTTATTTTGGCTTCTAGCCTATTGTTTGTTATTTGTGTGTGTGTAAATATATTCGGGGTATCATACTCCATGATTTTTCTTCCCCACAACTCTATAAAAAGATAATATTAATTGGTAGTCACCTCGGCCCTGACATATTGGCGACCTCGCCAGGATAAGAACTACCAATTATTTATTATCATTTTACAGATTGTGGGTTGCTGCCTGAGGCCCGGGAGTAATGTTATGAGTGTTTTGATTGCCGTCAAACTCTTGCTTTTGCCAGATTTCTGCACGTGAGGTGTTGTCCAATTTTTTGTTTTTGTATTGTGTTCTCTGTGTGGTCTTCTCCATGTCTTCCTTTCAAGAACTGAAGGAGCAGGGTGAAACCCTCGGTCTGCAGGGCAAGGAAATTGGCCAGTGGATCCTTGAACAACAGAAAAACGAAAGGGAAGAAAGACAAGCTGAGAGAGAAGAAAGACAAAGACAAGCTACGAAGGAAAGAGAAGAAAAACAAGCGGAAAGAGAAAGAGAAGAAAGACAAGCTGAGAGAGAAAGAGAAAGAGAAGAAAGACAAGCTGAGAAGGAAAGAGAAGAAAGACAAGCACAAGCTGAGAGGGAGAAAGAGATCAAGCTAGCAGAAATTGCAGCTAAAGGTAAGCCCTCAGTCCTACCATCACATGATCCTGTTTCCAGACCTAGTCTACCACCATACAAGGATGAAGAGGACATTGCCACCTATTTAACTAGGTTTGAGCGTGTGGCCGAGATGCTGGTTTTACCCAGAGATACCTTTGCCGTTCGTCTGGGTTGCCTCCTTACTGGTAAAGCTGCCGAACTCTACACGTCCCTTCCATCATCCACCACTGAGGATTACGAGTTGCTGAAGCAAGCCTTGTTAACGGGCTTCAGTAAAACTCCAGATGGCTACCGGGTGGATTTCAGGTCAAACAAGATTAGAGTAGGACAGAACTACCATCAGTTTGTTACCCAGTTATCGAGGATGTTTGATTCTTGGGTTGAGTCTTCCTCTGTGGCCAATGTTTATGCTGATTTAAGGGAGTTTATTATCTTTGACCAATTTCTGTCCTCCTTATCAGCAGAAATACGCCTATTCATCAAGGAAAGAAGGCCTACCAAGCTGAAGGAAGCAATACAACTAGCGGATGACTGGGCATCCGCCCACAACGCCTATCCTAAGGTCTCTTCCAACAACAACGCTAAGAAAATCTCCCCTCTACTTGCTACTCCACTCCAGCCTCTACCTTCTCCTGGGAGTCAGACTCTCTCAACCGTGACTTGTCACAATTGTGGGGAAGCAGGACATATACGACCACGCTGTCCCAGGAATCCTCGAGCATTCAAGGATGGAACTACTACCACGCCCCCCTATAAGGTTGGATTTTGTTTAGAGGACCATAAAGTGCCTAACTTCTCAGTTACGGGGACTATTAATGGGTCATGGTCTTCCTCTATAATTAGGGATACTGGATGCTCTGGAGTTGTAATTTCTGAGGAAGCCTTGCCAGACATTGACCCATCACTCTGCCCCAAAGTACAAGTTGCTGACTATTTGGGACGCATCGACGAATTTCCTGTCGTTAAGTGTTACTTACGGTGCCCATTTTACACTGGTTGGACAGATGCTGTAAGGGCCCCAATTAAATTTGCTAGTGCTCTAGTTGGGAATATTCCCGGAGTACAAGATCCTGATAGTCCTGATTCTCAACTCAGTAATGACAACCATCTTCTCCATAGTGACCATGACCAAGCCACCACTGACGTTTCTTCCCTACAAGCTCCTCTGTTGCTTCCTGATGACTCGCCTTCGCCCGGAACTTCCCTCTCCTCTCAAGAAAAGGACAACCGCCCTTCTGGATGTCAGCATCTACCACCAGTTGAGTCCTCAACTACTCAAGTGTGTGCTGTGGAGACCAGAGCCGGTCGATCTAAACGGGTCCACCCTCTAGTTCTGCCTAAGCTCCATCCTTTGACTGTAACCCCTGATGAGTTTCGTCAACTTCAGGAATCCTGTCCTTCCTTGACGGGTTTACAATCAAAGGCTACCACTCAAGAAGTTGAGAAAGCACGGGATGGTGCCACATACCAGTTCATACATGAGGAAGGCCTCCTGTACCGAAAATGTCTCTCCTCGGATCACCTTCAAAAGGTAAATGGTTTATCCTTGGTTGTTCCCAGCGATTGCCGTCCTGTCATCCTACGTGTTGCTCACGAAGGTCCTTTGGCTGGACATTTCTCCCACCGGAAGACCCAGATGAAGGTATGGCAAGACTTTTATTGGCCAGGGATGTGTGCAGACATCCGGGATTACTGCCGTTTCTGCGACAAGTGTCAACGTATGTCAGCTAAGGGAAGGGTACGTCCAGTACCTCTTCAACCGTTACCTGTAGTAACTGAACCCTTCTCCAGAGTTGCCATTGACTTAATAGATCCCTTGTCTCCACCTTCTTCTGAAGGGCACCGTCACCTTGTAACTTGCATTGATTTCTTCACTGGTTTTCCTCTTAATTACTACTTCTACTGCTACTACTATTACTACTATTATTACTATTATTATTACTACTACTACTACTACTACTACTATTACTATTATTATTATTATTACTACTACTTCTATTATTATTATTACTACTACTTCTATTATTACTACTACTTCTATTATTATTATTATTACTACTACTGCCACTACCATCACATCCATCTCCAGTACTACTACCAAGAAGAGGTTGAGCAGATGTTGAGTCAAGGAATCATCCAACCTTCAACCTCTCCACACTGCTCTCCGGTTATCATGGTCCGACGGTACGTATCGGATGGCCATTGATTACAGGTTACTCAACTCAGTTACTATTTTCCATGCTGAACCATCCTGCAGTATTGAGACAGAGCTGCATAAGTTCGTTGGTGCTGAGTTCTTCTCAGAGCTAGATTTGAGTAAGGCATATTACCAGGTTCCACTTTCTGCCAAAGCTCGACGCTTCACTGCGTTTCCCACTCACAAGGGCCTGATGGAATTTACTCGGATGCCTTTTGGTCTTGTTACGGCCTGTGCCACTTATATTCGCTTAATGAGGATTGTGCTTGCTGGCTTGGCCAATGTTTCATTTTATTTTGATAATATTTTTGTGTATTCATCTGATTGGCCCACTCACATCTCTGCCCTCAAGTCTGTTTTAGATAGACTACATCAAAACGGTCTGACTGTCAAACTTAAAAAGTGCCGGTTTGGAGCAGAGTCCATCAACTATCTGGGATTTGTTTTGTCCCGCGACCATCTTCAACCACAAGTTGGCAAGTTGACTGCCATCACCTCCATGACTCCTCCTACCACCAAGAAGTTACTCCGGAGTTTCCTAGGTTTGATATCATTTTATAAAGCTTTCATTCCTCAGGCCTCTGAGCTTACCGGCCCCCTCTCTGACTTGTTGAAGAAGCCGGTACGGGATCCCCTCCAGTGGACTGAAGATCTGCTTGAACGGTTCAAGCTGCTGAAGCAAGCCTTGACTTCGGGACCTATTCTGCGTCTTCCGGACCCCAGCCAGACCTTCGTCCTACGTACCGATGCTTCAAACTATGGATTAGGTGCTGTACTCCTACAGTACCATGATGATCGTCCACATCCCATCTCTTACGCCAGCCGGAAACTACTTGATCGGGAACGACGATACTCTACCATCGAGAGGGAATGCCTGGCCATCGTATTCGGCATTCATAGGTTTGACTTCTATCTTCGAGGTAAGGAATTTATCCTTGAAGTAGACCACAAGCCTCTAATATACCTTCAGAAATTCAAAGGTAAAAATGATAGAGTACTACGATGGGCTTTAGGTCTTCAACCCTATAAATTTAGGGTTGTTTCATGTTGCCGGGACAGACAACATTGGAGCCGACCTTCTCAGCCGGCAATAGCTTTTCTTTATTTTTGTTTTCCTGCACTCCAGCCTTTTACAAGTTTTGTTTCCTGCACTCAAGTATATTATAAGTTTGTTTATGTCTCCTGGTCAGCTGCAGTTCTTCGACATCAGCTGTGCAGCAGATGTTTTAGTGGGGGCATGTGTGAGGAACTGCACCTGCCTCGTCTTCCCCTAATTAGTGGTTGAACTACCACTCTCGTCTGCCGGCGCTTGTTCACCAGCTTTCCCCGCCACTACCCCCCCCCCTTGTCCAGGGGTAGGGGGGTAGTCTA
>JAPQNM010000012.1:9207154-9209654 GCA_029783475.1 Metacarcinus magister | reverse complement strand
CACACACACACACACTCGGTCTCGGTTCAACCCAAAGATTGGTCAGTATGAGCTCTGAGCTCTTTCCATAGGGGGACGGCCGGCTGTCTCGAGAGAGACCAGCAGCAGACTATACAGTGAATACACACACACACACACACACACACACACACCAGGGTTGGGTCCAAGTATGCATATACTTGTAGGCTACTTGGTACTTGGACTTAAGTAGCATATTTTCATGTACTTGTACTTGTAGTTTAAATTATTACTTGTACTTGTACTTAGACCAAAAATACTTGAAAAATACCAAGTACAAACAAGTACATTGTATTTAATCAAGTTATATACTGTATATAGATTCTAGGGAACTTTGAGTTGATACTATTGGGCAAATACATACATTGAGTGTTATGATATTGTAGTGTAATATAGGATAAAGCAGCATAATTATGTAGTATTTTATCAATTGGTAACATGCTACAGTAGACACTGTCTAGACAGGGGCAGACAAGTTTATTTCCTGTCACGCTCCACTCTCCACTCCTTCACCTTGTACTTGTACTTATACTTAAGTACAATGACATGTACTTGTACTTGGACTTACGTACATAGTAAAGTGATTGTACTTGTACTTGTACTTGAAAAATGTCCAGATACTTGGACTTGGATTTAAGTACAGTCGCTTGTACTTATACCCAACCCTGACACACACACACACACACACACACACACACACACACACACACACCCACACCCACACACACACACACACACACACACATTGTGTACAGTATATAGATGAACAGACGCCTATCATTATACTTTTCGTCGCTTTTAAGGACTCAGGGAATACGGTAATCTGTATGTTTATTTGGTTCCCAAGTCTACACATCAAAAAATTTACATAACAAAAGGTTCTCATCTAGAGTGAAAAATCAGGTCAAGTATTACCAGTTAACTTGCATCTGGCTCGAAATACGATGTTGTGTAAGCTTGAAAGAGATTTTGAAAGAGGAACACACCTGTACACTCCACAGGTGTGGAGTATGAGGCAATTCCATTATTCAAGAAGCAAGAACCTTTGTATCACCGGGTGATGGTGTGGTGACGGCCCAAGTGAGGCTCATTAGTGTGCGTCTATATAATGTGCAGGGCGAGCCAAGCCATGCCACAGAGAGAAAGGTTCACCCAACGTTCCTGTAACTCGAGCCAGCCTCTTCACGCATCGTTTTCAAGTAAGTATTGTACGACGAATGCATTTTGACAGTGTGTAATTTGTGTTTGTTATTGTCTGCTAACCAGAACTCAATGAGTCTCGCTTCACATTCCTGATTCTGTTAAGTAGAATTATAGCAATTTGTTATATCACCTCATATCTAGATGGCAAAGGCGTCTCTTTGCAGTTCTGATGTAACATATAGATATGATATGTATGTTTGCATGATTGTGTGTACCACTTAGGCAATGAAGTGAGTGTGAAAACTTATTTTTGTGTCGTTGCAGCATGTTCCAGCTGATGTGTATGGTGGTGAGCGTGGTGAGTACTTACCTAACTTTAACATTCTTTCCGCGTATATTTAGACAAAAATTTGCACCCCCACTGAACTCCTCATAACAAAGTTATATGTGTATGTTTAAATGCCTCAAATGCCCCATAAATCTGTATGTGGTGATTCCAAACAACTTAGTTCTAGTACAATTTTCAGAACGGCAAACCCTTCACTTTGCATGCAATATATATTTTCCTTTTGTCAAATAATTCCTGCTGCATCAAAAAGAGGCTTAAGATGTATGACTAATATAAAGAACATACAAACAGTACAAGAAAAAAGCTGTTGATGTTAAAAATAATCCATGATTAATTACTTCTGCATCACGTTTATTCCAAGCTTCTATGCTTCTATATGGGAAGCTGTATTTTTGTATGTCTCTCTTGCATGTAGTCCTTTTCAGTTTGTTCTCGTGTTCTCTTGTTGTTCTGTCGTCCCACACAAACAGATCATCTTTATAGATTTTTTCCAGACCTTTTGATGCTCTATACACTGCTATAAAGTTTCCCCTTTCTCTTCCTTTCTCAAGAGTTGGTAGTTTCAGCCTAGAAAGTCTTTCTTCATAAGGTAAATTTCTCAGGCTTGGAGCCATTTTTGTAGCTGCTCTTTGTAATCTCTCAAGCTTCTTTATATCTTTCTTTTTGTGTGGTGACCAAATCACTGCCGTATATTCTAACTTTGGTCGAATTAATGATGTTATCAACTTGTTAATCATCTCTTTATCCAGATATTCGAAAGCTATTCTTATATTTCTCAGCAGCTGATATGTAACTCCTGTGATTTTATAAATATGTTTCTTTGGTGACATATCTGTAATCCATACTCCCAAATCTTTTTCAACATTTGTTTTGTTTATCCATTCATTTCCCATTGAATACTTTCCTCTTTGTCTCATTCTACTATAGCCTATTTTCAGCACTTCACACTTTTATGCATTAAACTCCATTTCCCAAAGTTTACTCCATCTG
>JAPQNM010000012.1:9197154-9204654 GCA_029783475.1 Metacarcinus magister | reverse complement strand
GTGACATGCAGCTCCATTTGTCTCTGGCAACACTGCATTGCAGTCTTATTTTCATTGTATCTTTTTCGTTTTTGTAGTCCTAGAGCCTTTGATTTTGTAAGTTGAAAGTGATATTGTAGTGTTTCCGTGATGACCGTGAGTTTGAAGAAGGCGCCGTGTTGATCTATGTAATCTTTTGTTCACTTCGCAGACCAAGTTCATCGCTACGGGGCCGGCATTCAAGAAAAGCATAAAAATAGAACCCTTCGACAACATTGAGTTGTATAACCTGTTGGCTACACTGACTGAGGTGGAACCCTTGCCCAACGACGGCACACAGGGCTCCCTGTACCACATCCTGGAAAATTCTCCGCCTTACCCAGAGATACCATTGGTAAGCAGACAGTTATGAGTCTCTCCCATTAACTCTATAAATTCTAAGACATTGTTTGATATTATGTATAAAACATTTCCTTTTGACACTGTTACAACCCTACAGGCAAATCCACCCCCTACATCACAATACCCTGAAGGAGACCTGAAACCTCTGCTACAAATGTCCGGCTGTCCTCATGACCTGCAATTTCCAGAGGTCAGCTTACATAATCCTATCCTCGGAGCTGGAAAATATTTTCATAATGATTTACAAAAATAAATGAATACATGAATATATAATCAGATGAATAAATAATAGATAGAAACATTACAATTACTATATTATATTCATGAGTAAACATAACTGTGTGGAGTGTTGTGAATAGGAGTTTGTAACGTTGTGAACCGTTTGTTTCATAAGGAGTGGTTAGAATCCCTGAATTTGAACTCCGAGGAACAGGAGGACTTGGAAAGATAGCACATGCCCTTTGGCATTCCACAGTCTAGCCTCCATCCTGCTGCCTCATTAACTCTCCTACACAACCCAGACCAGGTGACAGGTGAGTCATAGACGTGCTCACTTTTCATGGTCGGATGGAAATTTGAAGAAAAAATACATTATTTGACACTCGCTGTTGTCGTTCCCAAACGTGTTTTCACCTCTCTTCACCACTTCCTCTTCAGGTTACTCTGAGGCACTGAAGCAGCCATTATTTAGTAGCTTCACTGTGGAGAATGGTCGGCCAGGGACTCCAGAGAATGAGGAATGGTTTAGTGACGTGCGCCTCACTCCTGAAACAACCCAGACTTGCGCCTCCTACGACGAGCTTCCGTCTTATTTTCAAATGAGGCCTCTCTTCCCTCCACGTACGTCCCATCAAGATACTTCTTTTTACTCAACGCCAATTTGTAACTTGGCGCAAGTAAACAGGAATTACAGTTGTGTATTTGTGTTTAATGTACGAGTTTCTTTATTCATCTGCTTCCCTGATAATATTTGTGTTTCTGTGTCCAGAATTCTCTTCCAGAACCGAGCTGGCCCACCTGCCTTACTTGATAAGTAACGCCTTGCCTATCTCCGACTCGCTGCATCGCCGTTGGAGGTATTTGTTGCTCAATCTGGTACCCACCTTGGTAAAGAACAAAGAGCCTTTCAATCTGTTGGTGGGGCCAGCTTTCGACTCGTTCCCTGATAACTTCCAAGCCTTTGCGTGAGTCGTAGCTTCCAGTAATTTTACAGCTCGGTATAAATTTAGCTATTTATTTATCACATCCAAAATATGGAAGAAAAAGTGATGCATGCAAGGTAATGACAGCTTACCTTTCAGCACATCGGAGATCCCATCTGACCTGTTTGCCGTCATCACCTTCTGCAAAGCTTGAAGTGACACGATTGATGGAGTGTCCCAGTGAAGAACTCGATACCGTTTCCTTCATCTTTCCTCAAGAACACTTGGAGGATAACTGTATGGTGAGTCACCAATAGAATAAAACTTCACCATATATATAGAGAGAGAGGTGAGCATGTTTTCGTGATGGCTAAACGCTCTGGCTTTCTTTCATTACAGAGACCTGAGCAATACGCCTTTCAATATAGGGCGATAGCCAGAGATGTTGAGAGGATCACCGGCCTCCGGTTATTCCCAAAAATCGAGGCGTCCAACAGAACCAACCTTCTCCTCACCACCCATAGCGAGTTGTTTATGCAATCATAAGAGCATGAGAACATAAGAAATAAGGAGGATGCAAGAGGCCAGTTGACCTGCTCAAGGCAGCTCCTGTGCACCAAACACTTGCCATCTGTTTTCTTCTCCAAAAATGTGTCAAACCTTTTCTTTGAAATATCTACTGTCCTTGCACTTTCTGAGTTTGTTTTCACTCTTCTACTATTCTATTAACGAACCAATATTTTCATATCTTTTTCTTGAATCTGAACTTATCTAGCTTGAAACCATGTGTTCGTGTTTAACTTGCTCTTTGACTATGAGAGCCTTGTTAATATTCTCGCTTCACCGCCTTCATTTGGCAAGGAGTAAACACTGCTGTCACTCTTGCTTCCCACAATTCCAGGCTTCTATTGATGATGAAATTAATATAACTAAATAAATCAGCTAAATAAATTTGAAGATCACCTACTTTTATATTTATTTGCCGACGTCATATGTAATCCTTTGGGGTGAAACATTTTTTTTTTACGTGTAGTCTTACTATATCATAAGGTGCGGGGGCCAGGTGGCTCTGTGTGTGGTACAGTGCTTGGCTCGTGACCTAAGGGTTGTGAGTTTTATCCTGGCTCATGACAGCTTCTTGGTGAGAGGGTAGCGCTCTATCGTTAACTCTAGCAGAACCATGTGGTCTATAGATGACTAGTTCGGAGGGATTATTTAATCACCTTTTGATATCATAAGGTACTTGATTTGATTCTGTGCAAGTATGGAAGCATGGAAGACGAAATGAAAGATCTGTGGAAGGGATGTAAATGGTTGGATCTCTGAAGTATATGATGACAGAGGATGGTAAGCATGGAAGTAAAACAAAAACAATAATAATAAAATAAAGGTTGAGTTGGACTATGTGATGGAAAAATTGTACAGACACTCGTATGTGAAAGTGAAACGTGATTGTGGGATGAAAGACAAAAGATTAACGATCCAATCGGTTGAAATGAGTTACTTGAAGAACAATCCCTGTGGATAGTGAAAGTAAAGAAACTGTATAATAAAACAAATTATAAAAAAACAATGACCAGTTGGCGGTAATTCGGCCTAAAACATGAATCTCCTCACCACCACCACCACCACCACCACCACCACCACCATCACCATCACCACCACCACCACCACCACCACCATCACCACCACCACCACCACCACAACAACAACAACAACAACAAAGACCTGGAAAGCCCCTCTGTACTCTCTGCTATGAAAAGACAAGGCACAGAGGGGATAAAGGTTAAGGGAGATAAAAGTTAGCCTAAACATTTAAAATAAATCCCAAGACCATGCATGCAACACAAATATAAGTTATGCTTCCGTGACAACCTCATACCAGTATGAAACTAAAATACCAGTTTAATGAAGAAGAAAAAACATAACCATATGTTGCATAGATTTCAGGAGCTAGTAATTTTGCCGCAGTCTAAAATTTACATAAAAAAATATTTGGCAATCGTAGTATAGTATAATGCAACCAGAGAGTATATCCTTATACAAAAGATACAAAATAAATTGTACATGATAGATATGGGAAGGAGCTGTAGAGGTGAAGAAAAGGAGTCAGTGGCAAAGGAAACATATGCAGAGTTTTAGGTAATGTTTACGTTTTCTAACATAGTGAGTCTATTATTGAATACTTTCTCTTATGAATTACTGATAACAAGAAGAAGAAAAACACCAACAGCGAGTTCCACCACAAGCAACAGGAGAGCAGCGGCACAACAATGAACTGGTGTTAGTAAGTTAAGCACCTCCTTCACAGACACACAGACTATTGCAGACTTGCGCCTTGCAACAGGAGCACCAGCACGGCTAGAGAGGAAGGGCCTCCACTGTACAATACATCTCGGAAGCATACCATGTGTACTGCCACTCCTGCAGGACCTCCACACGCATCCTTAAACTCCACTGCGTCCCCCGACGAACTCGCTCAGAGTCACTGATATGCAGCCACTTTTACCCGTCACCCGTCACCCTGTCACCTCCACGGTCATGTTATCCCGTCCAGTGTGATGTGGTTGTGCATGTAGCCCTAAGTCGTACTGCTGCACAATGCTCAGCACAGCTGCACCATCGGTTCCAGCACCGCCTCGGTGGGACATGACGTTGAAATGGCATGTTATGACCAGCCTGAGGGAGTGAAAACTGGCACAGCATCTTCACAGCGCCGCCAGGATCAGTACCACTTTCAGCATGCCTCACACACCCTCCACATCCTACATGATAGAGTTCTTCAGGCACAACACTCGCCCATCTGACATCAAGTACCATCAACACCAGACCCTCTTCCAGCCCAACGCACCTGAAATCATCACCCTTAGCTACATCACGTTTTTTTTATTATTTTTAATGCCAATGGAAAACCAGCCAAGTGCAATAAAACAAACAAAAAAAAGGCCCCATTTGTATAGCTAGTTCCCTAAAGAAAAAATAGCAATAAAAAGAAGGGATGATAGATTAAGGTTTTGATACTCCTCTCTTAAATGATTTAAACCAGTAAGGTGAAAATACAGATTCAGGTAGAGTTCCAGAGTTTACTAGTAAAAGGGAAGAAAGAGTGAAGATACTGGTTAACCCTTGCATAAGGAAGGTGGACAGAATAGGGATGAGAGTGACTACAAAGTCGTGTGTGGCGAGCCCACGGGAAAGGAGGAGGCATGCAGTTAGTAAGTTCAAAAGAGCAATTAGCATGAACATAACGATACTAGATAGCAAGAGATGCAACATTGCAGCAAGTGTAATAGGTTGGGTTAGGTTGACACACACAGACACACACACACACACATACACACACACACACACACACACACACACACACACACACACACACACACACACACAAACACATACACACACACACACACAGACAGACACACACACACACACACACACACACACACACACACACACACACACACGCATACATACACACACACAGACACAGACAGAGACACACACACACACACACACACACACACCATGATACGCCCCAAGATGGAATATGCAGCGGTGGTGTGGTCGCCACACATGAAGAAAAACATAAGGAAGTTAGAAAGAATCCAGAGAATAGGTACAAAGATGGTGCCGGAATTGAAAGATTTAACCTACGAAGAGAGATTGAGAGAAATGAGTTTGCCAACATTGGAGGAGAGAAGAGAAAGAGGAGATCTGATTACGATGTACAAAATGGTAAATCACATAGAGAATATTGACAGACAGAATTTGGTGACAGTAACTGGAGGTGTGGACAGGAGAACGAGAGGACATTCAAAGAAGATTGTGAAGAGTCAGTGTTTGAGGGATGTTAAGAAGTACAGTTTTCCTCATAGAACGGTGGATATTTGGAATGGTTTGAGTGAAGAAGTTGTCACAGCACCCAGTGTGCATACATTGAAGGAAAAATTGGATAAATATAGATATGGAGACAGGACATAATGAGCCCTGCTCGAACCCTGTAAAATACAACTAGGTAAATACACACACACATACAGGCACACATACACACATACATACACACACACATACATACACATACATACACACACACATACATACACACACACACACACACACACACACACACACACACACACACAGAGACATAAAGAAACATAAGAAATGAGGAGACTGTAAGAGGTCAAAGTAAATACGACAATTGACAGAGAAGTCCTACAATCAGACCTAGATCGACTAACGTCTTGGGTCAATAAATGGCAAATGAAATTTAACGTTGAAAAATGCAAGGTACTACACATCGGAAGAAATAATGATCACGTTCAGTACTCAATGAATGGTAAACCACTTTCTACAGTAAACAAGGAAAAAGATCTGGGAATCACAATATCAAACGATTTAAAACCCAGTCAACATTGCTCAGAGGTAGTTAAAACTGCTAACAGATTGGTCGGCTTTATTGGGCGTACTTTCGAAAATAAATCAGAAAAAGTCATATTAAAACTGCATAATTCACTAGTACGACCCCATCTTGAGTATTGCGTACAGTTTTGGTCCCCATATTACAGAAAGGACATTGACAAACTGGAAAGAGTCCAGCGAAGAATAACAAAAATGATTCCAAGGCTGAAAAATAAACCTTATGAAGAAAGACTTAAAGAACTAAACTTATTCAGCCTAGAAAAACGAAGGATGCGAGGGGATTGAATTGAAATGTTCAAGATACTCAAAGAATTCGATAATATCTATGCAGAAGATTACATTACTTTTGATCGATCAAAATAACAAGAAGACGTCATTCTTTTAAGATTACTGGTAAAAGATTCACATCAAACGAAGCCAAGCACTTCTTTTTCAATCGGATCGTTAACGTTTGGAACTCCCTGCCCGCCAATGTCGTCGACAGTAAAACAATTACTACGTTCAAAAATAGACTTGACAAATATTTAGAAGCCAATCCACAACTAAAATACTATCCGTTAACGTAGCAAACTTTGAGTATGTTCATCCTGATGTACCTAACTTACGAAATGTCGATTCAAAAGACGTCGCTAGTGGCCTGACATCGCTTGCCAGGAAGTAGTGGTAGCAGTATTGGTAGTAACAGTAGTGATAGTCTGGTCTTGGTTGGCCTTCCTTTCCCTGCCAGCCATGGCTGGGGAGAGAAGCCTTCACCCTTACTATCCTGTATCCTTCACTCTAGATTATATAGTGTAGTCTCACAAACAGCCTCGTAAGGGCCAGCAGGCCTGTTGCTGTTTGTTCTTCCTATGTGTTCCACCACTACCACCACCACCACCACCACCATCACGACCACCACTACCACCACCACCATCACCACCACCAACACCACCACCATCACCACCACCACCACCACCACCATCACCACCACCACCACCACCACCACCACCACCATCACCATCACCACCACCACCACCACGCCCCACCATCACCATCACCACCTCCACCACCATCACCATCACCACCACCACCACCATCACCAACACCACCACCACTACCACCACCACCACCATCACCATTACCATCACCACCACTACCACCACCACCACCACCACCACCACCACCATCACCACCTCCACCACCACCACCATCACCACCACCACCAGACTCCAATCACCCGTTGCATCCTTCCACTTTGAGTTCATTTTCTTACACCACTCAAGAAACATAAGAAAAGCTCCCTTTACCGGGTTAGTCTCAAACTCTAAGGAAGGTGAGTGTGGTCCTGACGCAGCTGCCTACCCACCTGTATAACGACCCTTGTAATGGTCACACTGGTCAGGTCGAGGTCAAGTCTGCAGTTTTAAACATTTAAAATAAGTAACACTTACGCCTTACTTATTGTTAGTTTTCTTATAAAGTGAACGCATTGATTCCTTAAAGTGACGCAAGCTTACAGTAAAGTTTGGGTGATATTATGTCTCTTCCATAACATAGTTGTGTAACCTTGAAA
>JAPQNM010000012.1:9177154-9192154 GCA_029783475.1 Metacarcinus magister | reverse complement strand
GTATAACCTGTTGGCTACACTGACTGAGGTGGAACCCTTGCCCAACGACGGCACACAGGGCTCCCTGTACCACATCCTGGAAAATTCTCCGCCGTGCCCAGCACTACCATTGGTAAGCAGACAGTTATGAGTCTCTCCCATTAACTCTATAAATTCTAAGACATTGTTTGATATCATGTATAAAACATTTCCTTTTGACACTGTTACAACCCTACAGGCAAATCCACCCCCTACATCACAATACCCTGAAGGAGACGTGAAACCTCTGCTACAAATGTCCGGCTGTCCTCATGACCTGCAATTTCCAGAGGTCAGCTTACATAATCCTATCCTCGGAGCTGGAAAATATTTTCATAATGATTTACAAAAATAAATGAATACATGAATATATAATCAGATGAATAAATAATAGATAGAAACATTACAATTACTATATTATATTCATGAGTAAACATAACTGTGTGGAGTGTTGTGAATAGGAGTTTGTAACGTTGTGAACCGTTTGTTTCATAAGGAGTGGTTAGAATCCCTGAATTTGAACTCCAAGGAACAGGAGGACTTGGAAAATATGCACATGCCCTTTGGCATTCCACAGTCTAGCCTCCATCCTGCTGCCTCATTAACTCTCCTACACAACCCAGACCAGGTGACAGGTGAGTCATAGACGTGCTTACTTTTCATGGTCGGATGGAAATTTGAAGAAAAAATACATTATTTGACACTCGCTGTTGTCGTTCCCAAACGTGTTTTCACCTCTCTTCACCACTTCCTCTTCAGGTTACTCTGAGGCACTGAAGCAGCCATTATTTAGTAGCTTCACTGTGGAGAATGGTCGGCCAGGGACTCCAGAGAATGAGGAATGGTTTAGTGACGTGCGCCTCACTCCTGAAACAACCCAGACTTGCGCCTCCTACGACGAGCTTCCGTCTTCTTTTGATATGAGGCCTCTCTTCCCTCCACGTACGTCCCATCAAGATACTTCTTTTTACACAACGCCAATTTGTAACTTGGCGCAAGTAAACGGGAATTACAGTTGTGTATTTGTGTTTAATGTACGAGTTTCTTTATTCATCTGCTTCAATGATAATACTTGTGTTTCTGTGTCCAGAATTCTCTTCCAAAACCGAGCTGGCCCGCCTGCCTTACTTGATAAGTAACGCCTTGCCTATCTCCGACTCGCTGCATCGCCGTTGGAGGTATTTGTTGCTCAATCTGATACCCACCTTGGTAAAGAACAAAGAGCCTTTCAATCTGTTGGTGGGGCCAGCTTTCGACTCGTTCCCTGATAACTTCCAAGCCTTTGCGTGAGTCGTAGCTTCCAGTAATTTTACAGCTCGGTATAAATTTAGCTATTTATTTATCACATCCAAAATATGGAAGAAAAAGTGATGCATGCAAGGTAATGACAGCTTACCTTTCAGCACACCGGAGATCCCATCTGACCTGTTTGCCGTCATCACCTTCTGCAAAAATGAAGTGACACGATTGATGGAGTGTCCCAGTGAAGAACTCGATACCGTTTCCTTCATCTTTCCTCAAGAACACTTGGAGGATAACTGTATGGTGAGTCACCAATAGAATAAAACTTCACCATATATATAGAGAGAGAGGTGAGCATGTTTTCGTGATGGCTAAACGCTCTGGCTTTCTTTCATTGCAGAGACCTGAGCAATACGCCTTTCAATATAGGGCGACAGCCAGAGATGTTGAGAGGATCACCGGCCTCCGGTTATTCCCAAAAATCGAGGCGTGCAACAGAATCAAACTTCTCCTCACCACCCATCGCGAGTTTTTATGCAATCATACGATCATGAGAACATAAGAAATAAGGAGGCTGCAAGAGGCCAGTTGACCTGCTCAAGGCAGCTCCTGTGCACCAAACACTTGCCATCTGTTTTCTTCTCCAAAAATGTGTCAAACCTTTTCTTTGAAATATCTACTGTCCTTGCACTTTCTGAGTATTTTTTCACTCTTCTACTATTCTATTAACGAACCAATATTTTCATATCTTTTTCCTGAATCTGAACTTATCTAGCTTGAAACCATGTGTTCGTGTTTAACTTGCTCTTTGACTATGAGAGCCTTGTTAATATTCTCGCTTCCCCGCCTTCATTTGGCAAGGAGTAAACACTGCTGTCACTCTTGCTTCCCACAATTCCAGGCTTCTATTGATGATGAAATTAATATAACTAATACATTTAATGCAACTAATTCGTGTAATATCAGCCAAATAAATTTGAAGATCACCTACTTTTATATTTATTTGCCGACGTCATATGTAATCCTTTGGGGTGAAACATTTCTTTTTCACGTGTAGTCTTACTATATCATAAGGTGCGGGGGCCGGGTGGCTCTGTGTGTGGTACAGTGCTTGGCTCGTGACCTAAGGGTTGTGAGTTTTATCCTGGCTCATGACAGCTTCTTGGTGAGAGGGTAGCGCTCTATCGTTAACTCTAGCAGAACCATGTGGTCTATAGATGACTAGTTCGGAGGGATTATTTAATCACCTTTTGATATCATAAGGTACTTGATTTGATTCTGTGCAAGTATGGAAGCATGGAAGACGAAATGAAAGATCTGTGGAAGGGATGTAAATGGTTGGATCTCTGAAGTATATGATGACAGAGGATGGTAAGCATGGAAGTAAAACAAAAACAATAATAATAAAATAAAGGTTGAGTTGGACTATGTGATGGAAAAATTGTACAGACACTCGTATGTGAAAGTGAAACGTGATTGTGGGATGAAAGACAAAAGATTAACGATCCAATCGGTTGAAATGAGTTACTTGAAGAACAATCCCTGTGGATAGTGAAAGTAAAGAAACTGTATAATAAAACAAATTATAAAAAAACAATGACCAGTTGGCAGTAATTCGGCCTAAAACATGAATCTCCTCACCACCACCACCATCACCACCACCATCACCACCACCACCACCACCACCACCACCATCACCACCACCACCACCACCACAACAACAACAACAACAACAAAGACCTGGAAAGCCCCTCTGTACTCTCTGCTATGAAAAGACAAGGCACAGAGGGGATAAAGGTTAAGGGAGATAAAAGTTAGCCTAAACATTTAAAATAAATCCCAAGACCATGCATGCAACACAAATATAAGTTATGCTTCCGTGACAACCTCATACCAGTATGAAACTAAAATACCAGTTTCATGAAGAAGAAAAAACATAACCATATGTTGCATAGATTTCAGGAGCTAGTAATTTTGCCGCAGTCTAAAATTTACATAAAAAAATATTTGGCAATCGTAGTATAGTATAATGCAACCAGAGAGTATATCCTTATACAAAAGATACAAAATAAATTGTACATGATAGATATGGGAAGGAGCTGTAGAGGTGAAGAAAAGGAGTCAGTGGCAAAGGAAACATATGCAGAGTTTAAGGAAATGTTTACGTTTTCTAACATAGTGAGTCTATTATTGAATACTTTCTCTTATGAATTACTGATAACAAGAAGAAGAAAAACACCAACAGCGAGTTCCACCACAAGCAACAGGAGAGCAGCGGCACAACAATGAACTGGTGTTAGTAAGTTAAGCACCTCCTTCACAGACACACAGACTATTGCAGACTTGCGCCTTGCAACAGGAGCACCAGCACGGCTAGAGAGGAAGGGCCTCCACTGTACAATACATCTCGGAAGCATACCATGTGTACTGCCACTCCTGCAGGACCTCCACACGCATCCTTAAACTCCACTGCGTCCCCCGAGGAACTCGCTCAGAGTCACTGATATGCAGCCACTTTTACCCGTCACCCGTCACCCGTCACCTCCACGGTCATGTTGTCCCGTCCAGTGTGATGTGGTTGTGCATGTAGCCCTAAGTCGTACTGCTGCACAATGCTCAGCACAGCTGCACCATCGGTTCCAGCACCGCCTCGGTGGGACATGACGTTGAAATGGCATGTTATGACCAGCCTGAGGGAGTGAAAACTGGCACAGCATCTTCACAGCGCCGCCAGGATCAGTACCACTTTCAGCATGCCTCACACACCCTCCACATCCTACATGATAGAGTTCTTCAGGCACAACACTCGCCCATCTGACATCAAGTACCATCAACACCAGACCCTCTTCCAGCCCAACGCACCTGAAATCATCACCCTTAGCTACATCACGTTTTTTTTATTATTTTTAATGCAAATGGAAAACCAGCCAAGTGCAATAAAACAAACAAAAAAAAGGCCCCATTTGTATAGCTAGTTCCCTAAAGAAAAAATAGCAATAAAAAGAAGGGATGATAGATTAAGGTTTTGATACTCCTCTCTTAAATGATTTAAACCAGTAAGGTGAAAATACAGATTCAGGTAGAGTTCCAGAGTTTACTAGTAAAAGGGAAGAAAGAGTGAAGATACTGGTTAACCCTTGCATAAGGAAGGTGGACAGAATAGGGATGAGAGTGACTACAAAGTCGTGTGTGGCGAGCCCACGGGAAAGGAGGAGGCATGCAGTTAGTAAGTTCAAAAGAGCAATTAGCATGAACATAACGATACTAGATAGCAAGAGATGCAACATTGCAGCAAGTGTAATAGGTTGGGTTAGGTTGACACACACAGACACACACACACACACATACACACACACACACACACACACACATACACACACACACACACACACACACATACACACACACACACAGACAGACACACACACACACACACACACACACACACACACACACATACATACACACACACAGACACAGACAGAGACACACACACACACACACACACACACCATGATACGCCCCAAGATGGAATATGCAGCGGTGGTGTGGTCGCCACACATGAAGAAAAACATAAGGAAGTTAGATAGAATCCAGAGAATAGGTACAAAGATGGTGCCGGAATTGAAAGATTTAACCTACGAAGAGAGATTGAGAGAAATGAGTTTGCCAACATTGGAGGAGAGAAGAGAAAGAGGAGATCTGATTACGATGTACAAAATGGTAAATCACATAGAGAATATTGACAGCCAGAATTTGGTGACAGTAACTGGAGGTGTGGACAGGAGAACGAGAGGACATTCAAAGAAGATTGTGAAGAGTCAGTGTTTGAGGGATGTTAAGAAGTACAGTTTTCCTCATAGAACGGTGGATATTTGGAATGGTTTGAGTGAAGAAGTTGTCACAGCACCCAGTGTGCATACATTGAAGGAAAAATTGGATAAATATAGATATGGAGACAGGACATAATGAGCCCTGCTCGAACCCTGTAAAATACAACTAGGTAAATACACACACACATACACACACACACACATACACACACACACACACACACACACACATACATACACACACACAGACAAAGACACACACACACACACACACACACACACACACACAGAGACATAAGAACATAAGAAATGAGGAGACTGTAAGAGGCCAAAGTAAATACGACAATTGACAGAGAAGTCCTACAATCAGACCTAGATCGACTAACGTCTTGGGTCAATAAATGGCAAATGAAATTTAACGTTGAAAAATGCAAGGTACTACACATCGGAAGAAATAATGATCACGTTCAGTACTCAATGAATGGTAAACCACTTTCTACAGTAAACAAGGAAAAAGATCTGGGAATCACAATATCAAACGATTTAAAACCCAGTCAACATTGCTCAGAGGTAGTTAAAACTGCTAACAGATTGGTCGGCTTTATTGGGCGTACTTTCGAAAATAAATCAGAAAAAGTCATATTAAAACTGCATAATTCACTAGTACGACCCCATCTTGAGTATTGCGTACAGTTTTGGTCCCCATATTACAGAAAGGACATTGACAAACTGGAAAGAGTCCAGCGAAGAATAACAAAAATGATTCCAAGGCTGAAAAATAAACCTTATGAAGAAAGACTTAAAGAACTAAACTTATTCAGCCTAGAAAAACGAAGGATGCGAGGGGATTGAATTGAAATGTTCAAGATACTCAAAGAATTCGATAATATCAATGCAGAAGATTACATTACTTTTGATCGATCAAATATAACAAGAAGACGTCATTCTTTTAAGATTACTGGTAAAAGATTCACATCAAACGAAGCCAAGCACTTCTTTTTCAATCGGATCGTTAACGTTTGGAACTCCCTGCCCGCCAATGTCGTCGACAGTAAAACAATTACTACGTTCAAAAATAGACTTGACAAATATTTAGAAGCCAATCCACAACTAAAATACTATCCGTTAACGTAGCAAACTTTGAGTATGTTCATCCTGATGTACCTAACTTACGAAATGTCGATTCAAAAGACGTCGCTAGTGGCCTGACATCGCTTGCCAGGAAGTAGTGGTAGCAGTATTGGTAGTAACAGTAGTGATAGTCTGGTCTTGGTTGGCCTTCCTTTCCCTGCCAGCCATGGCTGGGGAGAGAAGCCTTCACCCTTACTATCCTGTATCCTTCACTCTAGATTATATAGTGTAGTCTCACAAACAGCCTCGTAAGGGCCAGCAGGCCTGTTGCTGTTTGTTCTTCCTATGTGTTCCACCACTACCACCACCACCACCACCACCATCACGACCACCACTACCACCACCACCATCACCACCACCAACACCACCACCACACCACCACCACCACCACCATCACCACCACCACCACCACCACCACCACCACCATCACCATCACCACCACCACCACCACGCCCCACCATCACCATCACCACCTCCACCACCATCACCATCACCACCACCACCACCATCACCAACACCACCACCACTACCACCACCACCACCATCACCATTACCATCACCACCACTACCACCACCACCACCACCACCACCATCACCATCACCACCTCCACCACCACCACCATCACCACCACCACCAGACTCCAATCACCCGTTGCATCCTTCCACTTTGAGTTCATTTTCTTACACCACTCAAGAAACATAAGAAAAGCTCCCTTTACCGGGTTAGTCTCAAACTCTAAGGAAGGTGAGTGTGGTCCTGACGCAGCTGCCTACCCACCTGTATAACGACCCTTGTAATGGTCACACTGGTCAGGTCGAGGTCAAGTCTGCAGTTTTAAACATTTAAAATAAGTAACACTTACGCCTTACTTATTGTTAGTTTTCTTATAAAGTGAACGCATTGATTCCTTAAAGTGACGCAAGCTTACAGTAAAGTTTGGGTGATATTATGTCTCTTCCATAACATAGTTGTGTAACCTTGAAAGATATTTTGAAAGAGGAACACACCTGTACACTCCACAGGTGTGGAGTATGAGGCAATTCCATTATTCAAGAAGCAAGAACCTTTGCATCACCGCTGTGTGGTGACGGCCCAAGTGAGGCTCATTAGTGTGCGTCTATATAATGTGCAGGGCGAGCCAAGCCATGCCACAGAGAGAAAGGTTCACCCAACGTTCCTGTAACTCGAGCCAGCCTCTTCACGCATCGTTTTCAAGTAAGTATTGTACGACGAATGCATTTTGACAGTGTGTAATTTGTGTTTGTTATTGTCTGCTAACCAGAACTCAATGAGTCTCGCTTCACATTCCTGATTCTGTTAAGTAGAATTATAGCAATTTGTTATATCACCTCATATCTAGATGGCAAAGGCGTCTCTTTGCAGTTCTGATGTAACATATAGATATGATATGTATGTTTGCATGATTGTGTGTACCACTTAGGCAATGAAGTGAGTGTGAAAACTTATTTTTGTGTCGTTGCAGCATGTTCCAGCTGATGTGTATGGTGGTGAGCGTGGTGAGTACTTACCTAACTTTAACATTCTTTCCGCGTATGTTTAGACAAAAATTTGCACCCCCACTGAACTCCTCATAACAAAGTTATATGTGTATGTTTAAATGCCTCAAATGCCCCATAAATCTGTATGTGGTGATTCCAAACAACTTAGTTCTAGTACAATTTTCAGAACGGCAAACCCTTCACTTTGCATGCAATATATATTTTCCTTTTGTCAAATAATTCCTGCTGCATCAAAAAGAGGCTTAAGATGTATGACTAATATAAAGAACATACAAACAGTACAAGAAAAAAGCTGTTGATGTTAAAAATAATCCATGATTAATTACTTCTGCATCACGTTTATTCCAAGCTTCTATGCTTCTATATGGGAAGCTGTATTTTTGTATGTCTCTCTTGCATGTAGTCCTTTTCAGTTTGTTCTCGTGTTCTCTTGTTGTTCTGTCGTCCCACACAAACAGATCATCTTTATAGATTTTTTCCAGACCTTTTGATGCTCTATACACTGCTATAAAGTTTCCCCTTTCTCTTCCTTTCTCAAGAGTTGGTAGTTTCAGCCTAGAAAGTCTTTCTTCATAAGGTAAATTTCTCAGGCTTGGAGCCATTTTTGTAGCTGCTCTTTGTAATCTCTCAAGCTTCTTTATATCTTTCTTTTTGTGTGGTGACCAAATCACTGCCGTATATTCTAACTTTGGTCGAATTAATGATGTTATCAACTTGTTAATCATCTCTTTATCCAGATATTCGAAAGCTATTCTTATATTTCTCAGCAGCTGATATGTAACTCCTGTGATTTTATAAATATGTTTCTTTGGTGACATATCTGTAATCCATACTCCCAAATCTTTTTCAACATTTGTTTTGTTTATCCATTCATTTCCCATTGAATACTTTCCTCTTTGTCTCATTCTACTATAGCCTATTTTCAGCACTTCACACTTTTATGCATTAAACTCCATTTCCCAAAGTTTACTCCATCTGTGAATGTTATCTAAGTCCTTTTCTAAATGCTCACAGTCTTCTTTACTTTCTATTTTTCTTAGTAATTTGGCATCATCTACAAATACTCATATAACTATTAACTCCCTGTGTGTGTGTGTGTGTGTGTGTGTGTGTGTGTGTGTGTGTGTGTGTGTGTGTGTGTGTGTGTGTGCACGTGTGCCTGCTTGCGTGTCTGTGTCTATCTGTCTGTCTGTCTGTCTGTCTCTGTCTCTCTCTCTCTCTCTCTCTCCTCTCTCTCTCTCTCTCTCTCTCTCTCTCTCTCTCTCTCTCTCTCTCTCTCTCTCTCTCTGTGGGGCTTGTATCTAAACAGATGGTTATGAGTATGAATCCTTCCGTGACACTAAGAAGCACCTCCTTCAGTGTGGAGGTTAATTACTGATGTCACACACCTACATCCTGACAGGTGTACGCGGCCTCCATGCCACATTGCACCGAGAGCCCTCCCACCATCCTGATCTACACGAGCGGTGATGCGCCAATTTTGGCGGAACTGGCTGAGGGAGGGGTTGAAGCCTCCATAAACCCTTACTTTCCCGAAAAGTTTACCCCCAAACACCAGAGCATTGCCACGGTAACAAACACTCGTTTCCAGGAGCATGCCTCTTTAAAGCTTTGCAATAACTGTTCATAATTATTTCCTTTTACTGAAAACTCATAAATGACACACCCACAACCCCGAGTTTAATTACTGCTGTTGTACGTAAACAAAACCTCCTTTGCCTTGCCCACACAGGGAATGTTCGCGGAGTCCCACGGCATCATTGATGACATTTTCTTTGATTCTGAGTTTAACACCACCTTTGACGTTTGTGATCAAATAGAGTCGAGCTATTATAGGCACGAGCCCATCTGGAACACCTTTATGAGACAGGTAAGTCACCCAACTCATTCTCAGCGTGAAGGATTGATCTTGTTCATTTACCTGTTTAAACATGTGTCATCATATCCGATGGAAGTGGTTTATCAAGTATACGTAATAGACGTGACTTGATCTTCTAATGTATTCTTATACATGATATTTAATTATGTGTGTGTGTGTGTGTGTGTGTGTGTGTGTGTGTGTGTGTGTGTGTGTGTGCGTGCGCACAGGCTGATGGACCCACCGCCATCTTCTGGCCTGGAGCTGAAATAGAGTTTGGTGGTCAATTACCGACCTATACAATGAGTCCCTCGAGTTCATCCTACGAGATCATTCAAGAGGTGAGTCAGAGGTGGACAGTAACACAGTGTGATCCTGATGTGTTATAAATGCCAATGAATCAAAATTATGCTTACCTTTACTCCCCCACATTAATTATGAATACTATCCCTGTGTGTGTGTGTGTGTGTGTGTGTGTGTGTGTGTGTGTGTGTGTGTGTGTGTGTGTGTGTGTGTGTGTGTCTGTGTGTGTGTGTGTCTGTGTGTGTGTGTGTGTGTGTCTGTGTGTGTGTGTGTGTGTGTGTGTGTGTGTGTGTGTGTGTGTGTCTGTGTGTGTGTGTGTGTGTGTGTGTGTGTGTGTGTGTGTGTGTGTGTGTGTGTGTGTGTGTGTGTGTGTGTGTGTGTGTGTGTGTGTGTGTGTGTGTGTGTCTGTGTGTGTGTGTGTGTGTGTGTGTGTGTGTGTGTGTGTGTGTGTGTGTGTGTCTGTGTGTGTGTGTGTGTGTGTCTGTGTGTGTGTGTGTGTGTGTGTGTGTGTGTGTCTGTGTGTGTCTGTGTGTGTGTGTGTGTGTCTGTGTGTGTGTGTGTGTGTGTGTGTGTGTGTGTGTGTGTGTGTGTGTGTCTGTGTGTGTGTGTGTGTGTGTGTGTGTGTGTGTGTGTGTCTGTGTGTGTGTGTGTGTGTGTGTGTGTGTGTGTGTGTGTGTGTGTGTGTGTGTGTGTGTGTGTGTGTGTGTGTGTGTGTGTGTGTGTGTGTGTGTGTGTGTGTGTTTTCAGATTGTGAGGTTGTTGACCCTCCCGGCAATTGAACAACGTCCACGTTTCGTCTTAATGTCCATGAATGATCCCTGCTTAACCAGGACAATAAAACCAAACAGTCCCCAGGTAAGACGATTCACCTTCACGATTTCTGCTTCCAATGATAGTGTACATTAATACTTGTGTTCATGTGGTTGTAAGTGTTATTAGTTGCCAAACATTTTCCTCAATCCAACATGTAACTCGTCGCCTTCCTTGACAAAATATTCACTGTCGCTTGTGTCCAGTGTGTGAATGTAACACTGTCACTCTCCCAAGGAAACCGAGAGGCAGCAGTACCTGGACCATTTGTTGGAACACCTGATAGAAGAACTGAAGATTGCTAATTTGCTTCCTTGTGCTAACTTTATCATCCTGAGTGAAAATGAGATGCAGCAACCATCGGAGTTTATCTCTGATCCTATCATCAATTTGAAGGACTACATCCCTGAAATAGAACAATTTGCGGAAATCAAAACTGGGGATTTCCCGCGAATAAACCCTATAAGTAATACCCTTGGTGAGGAACAGGTAGTGTGTGTGTGTGTGTGTGTGTGTGTGTGTGTGTGTGTGTGTGTGTGTGTGTGTGTGTGTGTGTGTGTGTGTGTGTCAGATGACATGTAGGTCCTGATTAATTGTTGAGCTCTTAACTAGCAGCACCATCTGAGCCACCGGTCTTTCTTCCCTTGCATGGACAGAGGCGGCTCGTAGACTGATGAGTAAGTTGGTGTGCCGGCGTGATGAACTCCGAGCGTACCACAAGTCCGATCTGCCCACACGATTCCATTTCTCTAAGAATCCTCGCATTGAGGACATCGTGCTTGACATTGACCCTGGTTACACAGCGACCTTATCCCATTTTATTGAGAACCCAAGATTCAAGAAAAACAAGCAAGTGAGTGACATGCAGCTCCATTTGTCTCTGGCAACACTGCATTGCAGTCTTATTTTCATTGTATCTTTTTCGTTTTTGTAGTCCTAGAGCCTTTGATTTTGTAAGTTGAAAGTGATATTGTAGTGTTTCCGTGATGACCGTGAGTTTGAAGAAGGCGCCGTGTTGATCTATGTAATCTTTTGTTCACTTCGCAGACCAAGTTCATCGCTACGGGGCCGGCATTCAAGAAAAGCATAAAAATAGAACCCTTCGACAACATTGAGTTGTATAACCTGTTGGCTACACTGACTGAGGTGGAACCCTTGCCCAACGACGGCACACAGGGCTCCCTGTACCACATCCTGGAAAATTCTCCGCCGTGCCCAGCACTACCATTGGTAAGCAGACAGTTATGAGTCTCTCCCATTAACTCTATAAATTCTAAGACATTGTTTGATATTATGTATAAAACATTTCCTTTTGACACTGTTACAACCCTACAGGCAAATCCACCCCCTACATCACAATACCCTGGAGGAGACCTGAAACCTCTGCTACAAATGTCCGGCTGTCCTCATGACCTGCAATTTCCAGAGGTCAGCTTACATAATCCTATCCTCGGAGCTGGAAAATATTTTCATAATGATTTACAAAAATAAATGAATACATGAATATATAATCAGATGAATAAATAATAGATAGAAACATTACAATTACTATATTATATTCATGAGTAAACATAACTGTGTGGAGTGTTGTGAATAGGAGTTTGTAACGTTGTGAACCGTTTGTTTCATAAGGAGTGGTTAGAATTCCTGAATTTGAACTCCGAGGAACAGGAGGAGTTGGAAAGGATACACATGCCCTTTGGCATTCCACAGTCTAGCCTCCATCCTGCTGCCTCATTAACTCTCCTACACAACCCAGACCAGGTGACAGGTGAGTCATAGACGTGCTTACTTTTCATGTTCGGATGGAAATATGAAGAAAAAATACATTATTTGACACTCGCTGTTGTCGTTCCCAAACGTGTTTTCACCTCTCTTCACCACTTCCTCTTCAGGTTACTCTGAGGCACTGAAGCAGCCATTATTTAGTAGCTTCACTATGGAGAATGGTCGGCCAGGGACTCCAGAGAATGAGGAATGGTTTAGTGACGTGCGCCTCACTCCTGAAACAACCCAGACTTGCGCCTCCTACGACGAGCTTCCGTCTTATTTTGATATGAGGCCTCTCTTCCCTCCACGTACGTCCCATCAAGATACTTCTTTTTACACAACGCCAATTTGTAACTTGGCGCAAGTAAACGGGAATTACAGTTGTGTATTTGTGTTTAATGTACGAGTTTCTTTATTCATCTGCTTCAATGATAATACTTGTGTTTCTGTGTCCAGAATTCTCTTCCAGAAACCGAGCTGGCCCGCCTGCCTTACTTGATAAGTAACGCCTTGCCTATCTCCGACTCGCTGCATCGCCGTTGGAGGTATTTGTTGCTCAATCTGATACCCACCTTGGTAAAGAACAAAGAGCCTTTCAATCTGTTGGTGGGGTCCAGCTTTCGACTCGTTCCCTGATAACTTCCAAGCCTTTGCGTGAGTCGTAGCTTCCAGTAATTTTACAGCTCGGTATAAATTTAGCTATTTATTTATCACATCCAAAATATGGAAGAAAAAGTGATGCATGCAAGGTAATGACAGCTTACCTTTCAGCACACCGGAGATCCCATCTGACCTGTTTGCCGTCATCACCTTCTGCAAAAATGAAGTGACACGATTGATGGAGTGTCCCAGTGAAGAACTCGATACCGTTTCCTTCATCTTTCCTCAAGAACACTTGGAGGATAACTGTATGGTGAGTCACCAATAGAATAAAACTTCACCATATATATAGAGAGAGAGGTGAGCATGTTTTCGTGATGGCTAAACGCTCTGGCTTTCTTTCATTGCAGAGACCTGAGCAATACGCCTTTCAATATAGGGCGACAGCCAGAGATGTTGAGAGGATCACCGGCCTCCGGTTATTCCCAAAAATCGAGGCGTGCAACAGAATCAAACTTCTCCTCACCACCCATCGCGAGTTGTTTATGTAATCATAAGAGCATGAGAACATAAGAAATAAGGAGGCTGCAAGAGGCCAGTTGACCTGCTCAAGGCAGCTCCTGTGCACCAAACACTTGCCATCTGTTTTCTTCTCCAAAAATGTGTCAAACCTTTTCTTTGAAATATCTACTGTCCTTGCACTTTCTGAGTATTTTTTCACTCTTCTACTATTCTATTAACGAACCAATATTTTCATATCTTTTTCCTGAATCTGAACTTATCTAGCTTGAAACCATGTGTTCGTGTTTAACTTGCTCTTTGACTATGAGAGCCTTGTTAATATTCTCGCTTCCCCGCCTTCATTTGGCAAGGAGTAAACACTGCTGTCACTCTTGCTTCCCACAATTCCAGGCTTCTATTGATGATGAAATTAATATAACTAATACATTTAATGCAACTAATTCGTGTAATATCAGCCAAATAAATTTGAAGATCACCTACTTTTATATTTATTTGCCGACGTCATATGTAATCCTTTGGGGTGAAACATTTCTTTTTCACGTGTAGTCTTACTATATCATAAGGTGCGGGGGCCGGGTGGCTCTGTGTGTGGTACAGTGCTTGGCTCGTGACCTAAGGGTTGTGAGTTTTATCCTGGCTCATGACAGCTTCTTGGTGAGAGGGTAGCGCTCTATCGTTAACTCTAGCAGAACCATGTGGTCTATAGATGACTAGTTCGGAGGGATTATTTAATCACCTTTTGATATCATAAGGTACTTGATTTGATTCTGTGCAAGTATGGAAGCATGGAAGACGAAATGAAAGATCTGTGGAAGGGATGTAAATGGTTGGATCTCTGAAGTATATGATGACAGAGGATGGTAAGCATGGAAGTAAAACAAAAACAATAATAATAAAATAAAGGTTGAGTTGGACTATGTGATGGAAAAATTGTACAGACACTCGTATGTGAAAGTGAAACGTGATTGTGGGATGAAAGACAAAAGATTAACGATCCAATCGGTTGAAATGAGTTACTTGAAGAACAATCCCTGTGGATAGTGAAAGTAAAGAAACTGTATAATAAAACAAATTATAAAAAAAACAATGACCAGTTGGCGGTAATTTGGCCTAAAACATGAATCTCCTCACCACCACCATCACCATCACCACCACCACCACCACCACCACCACCATCACCACCACCACCACCACAACAACAACAACAACAACAAAGACCTGGAAAGCCCCTCTGTACTCTCTGCTATGAAAAGACAAGGCACAGAGGGGATAAAGGTTAAGGGAGATAAAAGTTAGCCTAAACATTTAAAATAAATCCCAAGACCATGCATGCAACACAAATATAAGTTATGCTTCCGTGACAACCTCATACCAGTATGAAACTAAAATACC
>JAPQNM010000012.1:9144654-9167154 GCA_029783475.1 Metacarcinus magister | reverse complement strand
ATGTACGAGTTTCTTTATTCATCTGCTTCAATGATAATACTTGTGTTTCTGTGTCCAGAATTCTCTTCCAAAACCGAGCTGGCCCGCCTGCCTTACTTGATAAGTAACGCCTTGCCTATCTCCGACTCGCTGCATCGCCGTTGGAGGTATTTGTTGCTCAATCTGATACCCACCTTGGTAAAGAACAAAGAGCCTTTCAATCTGTTGGTGGGGCCAGCTTTCGACTCGTTCCCTGATAACTTCCAAGCCTTTGCGTGAGTCGTAGCTTCCAGTAATTTTACAGCTCGGTATAAATTTAGCTATTTATTTATCACATCCAAAATATGGAAGAAAAAGTGATGCATGCAAGGTAATGACAGCTTACCTTTCAGCACACCGGAGATCCCATCTGACCTGTTTGCCGTCATCACCTTCTGCAAAAATGAAGTGACACGATTGATGGAGTGTCCCAGTGAAGAACTCGATACCGTTTCCTTCATCTTTCCTCAAGAACACTTGGAGGATAACTGTATGGTGAGTCACCAATAGAATAAAACTTCACCATATATATAGAGAGAGAGGTGAGCATGTTTTCGTGATGGCTAAACGCTCTGGCTTTCTTTCATTGCAGAGACCTGAGCAATACGCCTTTCAATATAGGGCGACAGCCAGAGATGTTGAGAGGATCACCGGCCTCCGGTTATTCCCAAAAATCGAGGCGTGCAACAGAATCAAACTTCTCCTCACCACCCATCGCGAGTTGTTTATGCAATCATACGATCATGAGAACATAAGAAATAAGGAGGCTGCAAGAGGCCAGTTGACCTGCTCAAGGCAGCTCCTGTGCACCAAACACTTGCCATCTGTTTTCTTCTCCAAAAATGTGTCAAACCTTTTCTTTGAAATATCTACTGTCCTTGCACTTTCTGAGTATTTTTTCACTCTTCTACTATTCTATTAACGAACCAATATTTTCATATCTTTTTCCTGAATCTGAACTTATCTAGCTTGAAACCATGTGTTCGTGTTTAACTTGCTCTTTGACTATGAGAGCCTTGTTAATATTCTCGCTTCCCCGCCTTCATTTGGCAAGGAGTAAACACTGCTGTCACTCTTGCTTCCCACAATTCCAGGCTTCTATTGATGATGAAATTAATATAACTAATACATTTAATGCAACTAATTCGTGTAATATCAGCCAAATAAATTTGAAGATCACCTACTTTTATATTTATTTGCCGACGTCATATGTAATCCTTTGGGGTGAAACATTTCTTTTTCACGTGTAGTCTTACTATATCATAAGGTGCGGGGGCCGGGTGGCTCTGTGTGTGGTACAGTGCTTGGCTCGTGACCTAAGGGTTGTGAGTTTTATCCTGGCTCATGACAGCTTCTTGGTGAGAGGGTAGCGCTCTATCGTTAACTCTAGCAGAACCATGTGGTCTATAGATGACTAGTTCGGAGGGATTATTTAATCACCTTTTGATATCATAAGGTACTTGATTTGATTCTGTGCAAGTATGGAAGCATGGAAGACGAAATGAAAGATCTGTGGAAGGGATGTAAATGGTTGGATCTCTGAAGTATATGATGACAGAGGATGGTAAGCATGGAAGTAAAACAAAAACAATAATAATAAAATAAAGGTTGAGTTGGACTATGTGATGGAAAAATTGTACAGACACTCGTATGTGAAAGTGAAACGTGATTGTGGGATGAAAGACAAAAGATTAACGATCCAATCGGTTGAAATGAGTTACTTGAAGAACAATCCCTGTGGATAGTGAAAGTAAAGAAACTGTATAATAAAACAAATTATAAAAAAACAATGACCAGTTGGCAGTAATTCGGCCTAAAACATGAATCTCCTCACCATCACCACCATCACCACCACCACACCACCACCACCACCACCACCACCATCACCACCACCACCACCACCACAACAACAACAACAACAACAAAGACCTGGAAAGCCCCTCTGTACTCTCTGCTATGAAAAGACAAGGCACAGAGGGGATAAAGGTTAAGGGAGATAAAAGTTAGCCTAAACATTTAAAATAAATCCCAAGACCATGCATGCAACACAAATATAAGTTATGCTTCCGTGACAACCTCATACCAGTATGAAACTAAAATACCAGTTTCATGAAGAAGAAAAAACATAACCATATGTTGCATAGATTTCAGGAGCTAGTAATTTTGCCGCAGTCTAAAATTTACATAAAAAAATATTTGGCAATCGTAGTATAGTATAATGCAACCAGAGAGTATATCCTTATACAAAAGATACAAAATAAATTGTACATGATAGATATGGGAAGGAGCTGTAGAGGTGAAGAAAAGGAGTCAGTGGCAAAGGAAACATATGCAGAGTTTTAGGTAATGTTTACGTTTTCTAACATAGTGAGTCTATTATTGAATACTTTCTCTTATGAATTACTGATAACAAGAAGAAGAAAAACACCAACAGCGAGTTCCACCACAAGCAACAGGAGAGCAGCGGCACAACAATGAACTGGTGTTAGTAAGTTAAGCATCTCCTTCACAGACACACAGACTATTGCAGACTTGCGCCTTGCAACAGGAGCACCAGCACGGCTAGAGAGGAAGGGCCTCCACTGTACAATACATCTCGGAAGCATACCATGTGTACTGCCACTCCTGCAGGACCTCCACACGCATCCTTAAACTCCACTGCGTCCCCCGAGGAACTCGCTCAGAGTCACTGATATGCAGCCACTTTTACCCGTCACCCGTCACCCGTCACCTCCACGGTCATGTTGTCCCGTCCAGTGTGATGTGGTTGTGCATGTAGCCCTAAGTCGTACTGCTGCACAATGCTCAGCACAGCTGCACCATCGGTTCCAGCACCGCCTCGGTGGGACATGACGTTGAAATGGCATGTTATGACCAGCCTGAGGGAGTGAAAACTGGCACAGCATCTTCACAGCGCCGCCAGGATCAGTACCACTTTCAGCATGCCTCACACACCCTCCACATCCTACATGATAGAGTTCTTCAGGCACAACACTCGCCCATCTGACATCAAGTACCATCAACACCAGACCCTCTGCCAGCCAGACTTGCCTGAAATCATCACCCTTAGCTACATCACGTGTCCTCCATGACTCGCTCTCAATGGTACTGGTGTCGTCTTTACTGCCCTAAATAACTCTAACCATGTGCAAGCAAGAATACTAGTCTGGTGCACACACCAGCATGTGGTAATGGCACGTCCCTGGGATGGCAACACCTACTGATCAGCAGTAAGATATGACTGAGGCGGACTTGAGCACATGGTGGATGGTGTGGATGAAGACTGGTGAGGCCTCCTGCACCGTCTGACGCACCGACTCTCCCATCTCACCCAACACCAACTGGTACAGGTCCGCGTAGTACTGTAACACACACAAACACACACACAATCACCAGGCAGGCTGTCACACCAACACAGGAACAAAGGTGTGTGGAGGTGTTTTTGAACTATGCAACCTTAGGTCAACATTAGCTTGGTGACTGAAGGGTAGATACACCACCTTTCTAGGGCATGATCGGCTTAGAAGGATAATGCTTATGGGCAGGTAAGAAGTGTTTGCAGTGTAGGAAAAAAAATGTTACCACAAAGATTTCTAGAAAAGTGAACACTTTTCCTCAGAATGCGTTGCGTTGTGTTTGCTCATCATAACATTGTAACTTGCTCCATTGTGTCATCTGAAGTCTTGGAACATTTTATCCAAGACAGCGTATTCGGAATATAGGGAAAGAAACATCTGTTATATACACTTCTCCGCCTTACCTTAGACTCGTCCTCGTCAGCCGTGGAGAACGCCTGCGAGATCTCCGTGCACCCCAGGATGGAAGTCTTCTGTGGCGTCACCAGCACGAGTGGCTGACCTACCTGAGGGGAGAGAGGTGAGAGGTGAGAGGTGAGGGGAGTCCTTTACCTTCTCGTGTTCACATGAAAAGGACATGACTGACCTTGGGCTACGAGAGAGAGAGAGAGAGAGAGAGAGAGAGAGAGAGAGAGAGAGAGAGAGAGAGAGAGAGAGAGAGAGAGAGAGAGAGAGAGAGAGAGAGACTCAACGCATGGAGTTTCTAAATATGAAAAGAAAATTCCAGTTCTACATTTTACATTAAAAGGGTAATAGCTAAGGGAAAACAAATAAGTAAAAAAAAAAAATCCCGCTTGTCGCCAGACCCTGTAAAGAGGACAGTAGGAGAATAGAATGAAGGGGTGGAGATCCAGTTAACATTAGAGGTGTCTTGACACTCCTCTCTTGAAAGAGTTCAAGTCATAGGCAGGTGGAAAAACAGACAAAGGAAGAGAGTTCCAGAGTTTACCAGTGTAAGGGATGAAAGAGTGAAGATACTGGTTAACTCTCGCATTAGGAAGATGGACAGAATAAGGATGAGAAGAAGTAGAAAGTCTTGTGCAGCGAGGCCGCGGGAGGGGGGGGAGGCATGCAGTTAGCAAGTTCAGAAGAGCAGTCAGCATGAAAATAGCGGTAAAAGATTGATAAAGATGCAACATTGCGGCGGTGACTTAAAGAATCAAGAAAGTCAGTTAGAGGAGGAGAGTTGATGAGACGAAAAGCTTTAGACTCCACCCTGTTTAAAAGAGCTGTGTGAGTTGAGCCCCCCCCAGACATGTGAGCCATACTCCATACATGGGCGGATAAGGCCCCTGTACAGAGCAAGCAGCTGAGAGGGAGAGAAAAATGGATGCAGACGCCATAGGACACCTAACTTCTTGGAAGCTGATTTAGCAAGAGTAGAGATATGAAATTGCCAGTTTAGATTTTTAGTAAAGGATAGACCGAGTGTGTTTAATGTGGTGGAGAGGGGAAGTTGAGTGTCATTGAAGAAGAGGGGATAGTTATCTGGAAGGTTATGTCAAGTAGATAGTTGTAGAAATTGAGTTTTTGAGGCATTGAACAAAACTAGGTTTGCTCTGCATAAATTGATAGTTCCACAAAGTATAGAAAAGAAGGGTTCCAAAGAAGAATATAAATGATAAAAATTATACAAAAAAATAAATGAATAAAAACACACAGACACACAAACACAGACACAAACACCTCCACACCCACACCTGCGTATCATCAGCTGATAGTTTCTTTGTCTTCATCTGGAACACGAGTTTGGTCTGTCCTGCGAGGAGGTTCCAGCGACTCCAGGCAAAGTGCAGGACTGGAGCAACGCGGGCAAGGCAGCGGTAGAAGTGCTGCTCAGTGGGGCGGTGTTTGGCAGGCAGCCCGTCGATGTAACAGTAAGAGTCACGGTCAGGGAAGAGGTTGATGCCATAGAACTGGAGTGTCTGACGTGGGTGAAGGAGAGAGAGAGAGAGAGAGAGAGAGAGAGAGAGAGAGAGAGAGAGAGAGAGAGAGAGAGAGAGAGAGAGAGAGAGAGAGAGAGAGAGAGAGATATTAATCAGCACAATTTAAGTTTTTTAGTGTCTGTCAATTACCCATCTGTTCCTCACCTGGACAGCGTCAAGACTCACCTTAATGAGTGTGTTGGGTTTCATGGGTTTGCCGTACAGGTGTGATAGGGCAGTACGGGCACCGTCCTGCAGGTTAGCGAGGCATACCTGTCCCTCCTATACACACAGGTGGATCCAGTTATTCTCAATGTATGTATGAAATAGAACTTTTCTTTCTATTTTTCAAAATCTATTCCACTCATCTATAATACATTGTCCTTAACCTTTAATTAACTTACATTTCCGTACGTTATCGTGGCCTAAACACTCCTACAGCTACACAAGCTTCCAAGCAAATGTATACTTCCAACAGCATGAAAACAGTGGTGGGAGAACTTACGTACCGTGATGGTGAAGTCAGCGACCACCACGGCAGCGATCAGTGTAAGGGAGACTGCACCGGGGCCCAGCGGCTTGAGCTCCCAACTCTGGAAAGGCAAGTTGGCGAAGCGATTCATGGCCAGCCCCATCACGCCCAGTCTCGTTGTACGTATCTGCAGGAGGAAACAGAAGTTCTTTAATGATTTTTACTCATATTGAGGCAGTTGGAGAGAGGTAAAAATCTCTCTCTCTCCCCAGTACCTGCATGACGCACTGGTCCTCGTTGTACTTGACGTCATGGAAGTACTCGTTGGACCAGCACCGCTTCCCCTCGTCCCACAGCACCATCTGCGGTGGCTCAAACCAGAAGGCAGAGTCTGGCAGCCTGCAGTGTTTACAAAGATTAGGTGACAACGGTGGTTAGGAGGACTAGGTTATGAGGGAGAAACCCTAATTAACAAAATACTTTACAAATACCTGTAATTCACACCTGACAATACCTACACCAAACAAATATTTACTTCCTTTTTATCACTATGTAGTTCTCTATCTAAGTGTTCCTGCCTAAGGGCGTACCCCCCCACACCCTCAATGCTCCACCCACTTGATGGTTATGAGGAGCAGCTTCTGTAGTTCCAGTTCCAGCTGCCTCATCTCCTGCTCCACTGCCTCGGGGTCGCGGCGCCGCTGTCCTGCTGCCTCAGGTGCTGCTGGCGGGTTGTACTGTGCCACCCAGTGTACTCGAGACACAGTGCACACCTCCTCCACTAGTACAGAGAGAAGAGTAACCACGTTGAGTACTTACACTACTGCAATATCCTCCTCCTCCTCCTCCTCTTCCCGCAAAATCAAAATAATGGTGCCTACCTCAACACATATATATTCCATGAAAAGGATATTCTACTCGCGATCAGTAATATGAAAATAAATAAAACTCCAGGCCCAGACAAAGTTTCACTGAGATTACTTAAAGAAGCAAATTTGCAGACGACACAAAAATTGCAACCTTAGTTACTACAGAAGCTCAACGTCAGATCATACAAAAAGATTTAAACACTTTAGCAAATTAGTCTGAAAAGTGGCAAATGAAATTTAACTTGGATAAATGCCACGTACTTCATATCAGAAATTACAAGTTACTCGATGAAAGACATTCAAAAGTGTAGATAAAGATAAAGACTTAGGAGTTATTATTACAAGTGATCTAAAACTGAGCAGACAATGTATTGAAGTAGTAAAAACTGCAAACAAACTTGTCGGTTTCATTGGAAGAACGTTCAATTTTTAAATCAGAATAAGTGATACTTACGTTATGTAACTCACTTGTGCGTCCCCATATAGAATATTGCGTACAATTTTGGTCACCCTATTTCAGGAAGGACATAGTAAAACTAGAGAGAATACAGCAGAGCGTAACCAAAATAACACCAAGATTACGTAACAAACCACATGAGGAACGCCTCACAGAACTGAATTTATTTCCCCTAATAAAACAAAGGCTAAGATGGGACTTAACTGCAGCTTTTTAAATCTTCAAAGGTTATACTGATGTAAATCCAGACGCCTATTTCACAGTGGACTATACTAACATTACGAGAAACAAATATTTTTTCTTTAATCGCGTTGTCAATGTTTGGAACGGACTACATACCCTCGAACGTCATTAACTCAGCCATCGTTGAAACTTTTAAAAATCACCTTGATAAATATTTCATATCAAATCGCCGGCTGGCACTGTTCTCTTCAGGCTAAATAATCATTTAAGTTGTAGTTAGAGAAATCAAACAGCCAAGTAAGGACCAGTAGGTGTGTTGGTGTTTGCATTCCTATGTAATCCTCCTCCTCCTCCTACAGTAGTTTTCACAAGTTTGCTTTATCAATCTTTACAATTTAACCTTTGCATCCATTGTGTCATTTCGTAAAAATCTTCGTAATACTCTAACATGAGTAATTACATTTATGACGCTAGTGCCTTCCTCCTATATCAACACACGAGCATGCAGGACTTTACACACACACACACACACACACACACACACACACACACCTTGCGTAATAGTACAGTCGGTCAAGACGCGGGGCTGTGGTGGCACTTCCAGCAGGTCGATGGTGTACACGCCACCCTGAATGCGGTACCGACGCAGGTTCAGCTCACCATAGGCAGTGTCGGTGAAGTGTGGCTGTTTATTCTTTTTGGTGACCACCGGTGGGCCCCCTGTGAGGGAGGCATGGGAGGCAGGGTGAGGGGAAGGTAGTGTGATCAAAAAATTAAACTCACATTCTAATCATTAAGACAGGACAGTAGTAGTACTAGTAGTAGTAGTAGTAGTAGTAGTAGTAGTAGTAGTAGTAGTACTAGTACTAGTACTAGTACTAGTACTAGTACTAGTAGTAGTAGTAGTAGTAGTAGTAGCAGTAGTAGTAGCAGTAGTAGTAGTAGAAGTAGTAGTAGAAGTAGAAGTAGAAGTAATACTAGCAGTAATAGTTATAGTAGTAGTAGTAGTAATAATATCAAACTTACCAATTCTATCACCTCCTTCACCCTTACCTTCGTCCTTTTGGTAAAAATGGAGGTTAAATGTTTAGTATGATAGAAATAGTAGTATCGATTAATGTTATTAATAATAATAATGATAATAATAATAATAATAATAGTAATAATAATAATAATAATAGTAGTATTAATAATGATAATAATTATAATAATAATAATAATAATAATAATAATAATATCATTATCATCATTGTTATGATCACTATTACTATTATTATCAGTGTTATTACTAATATCATTATCATCATTACTATCATTAACATTATCATAATTTTCATAGACATATTTTCTCATAAATTGTATCCAATACAGAAAAATAAAAGGAAAGTGTGGAGAGAGTATAACAGAAAAGAAGAAATAAGTTACATGTGTTTTCGTGGGAAGAAATGTTTTTGTGAAAGAAGGAGGAGGAGGAGGAGGAGGAGGAGGAGGAGGAGGAGGAGTGAACACACCTGTTCATCCTGCTGTGACTGGTCCTCGGCAGGTACTACCTCAGCGTTGTCCTCCACCTCTGCCGGGGACATGGACGCAGTGAGACACTTACTGGACACCTTCACTTGGGCCACGTGGGATTATCACTATTACAGATGACTCAATCAACAAACACTATCACAATATAACACGTGACCATCACCCGAGGATGAGGATTTGTGGTGCGTCATTTAGGTTCCCAATGGCCATCATGACACACTTAAGGTGGCGGCACACTAGGAATTTTTCAATAACATGTTACTCGTTTTTGTTAGCATTTGTCTCTAAGACTTTCCAGTGTGGGTTCCAAGGTGCTTTTCCAGGAAATATGGGTCATGACCACGGAACGCAGCGTTGTGTTTGGCAAACTCATAAGAAAAAAACATTTGTGTGTGATGCACAAGCAAGTTTGTTGTCAAAACGGCTACCAAAAACGAGTAACATGTTGAAAAATGGCTAGTGAGCCGCCATCTTAACTGGATAACATTACTGTACTTGTGTGGCTAATGTTTGTGTAGTGAAGGTCAATTAAACACCATTTAACCCCTATTGATTACTTTGGCTCAACTGGTAAAATATTGAATACTTTCAGTGTTCTATGTTAAGGCATCTCAAGTTTTATAGATTCATGGTCAGTAGATCAATTCCTCAATGTTACAAAAAATTACCATTACAGTTGTAGACAGGCAGATGTTTTATGGTGAGCGATGCAACATTAGATCAACAAATAGTGCAAGCATTCATGAGTAAAAGACTATTTACATTACAAAGAATATGATTGGCTTGGTGACTCACTGAGGAGGTTGTTGTCAGGCTCCGGCACATTAGGACTGTTGAAGGTGCGGGCAAACTTGGAGTAATGATCATACTCTGTCCTCATTACCCGCACCACACACTCCGCCTCGGCCAGGTCCTCCGGCAGCGTGAAGGTGAACCCAAGCTCCTTCACCTGTACCAGAGAACAAGGTGTGACGCTGATCCTTAGGTAAACAAACCCTTGTATCAGCTGCATTCAAGACAACTACTGTATTTGATGAAGTTTCAGGTTCATTTCCATTGTAGTTAATTACACACATCCTCTAACTACCTTCATAATGTTGAACTTATTAATATAACCTAAAAGCAATCACTGGCAAAACTCAGGAAACTTAAACCATGGACATAAACCCAGCCAGGTAAGTAAACAGTCAAGCACACATCCAGTTTAGATCAAATTCAATATATAAAGGTACTATAGACATCTTGACAGTTGTGGGTTGTGGAAAGAGAAACACAGTGTATACTGAGGTTTTTTATTCCTGACCGGTTTCGCTCACAGCTTCTTCAGTCCTCTGAAGAAGCTGTGAGCGAAACCGGTCAGGAATAAAAAACCTCAGTATACACTGTATTTCTCTTTCCACAACCCACAATATATAAAGGTACGTTTTTCTTTTTTCCTACCTCATGGGAGTTGTTTTTGGGCGACCTTGTAGTGTTACTCCAAAGGGCGAGGGAGACCAGGGGGGAGGAGGTGAAGAAGGCGTACACCTAGAGGAGAAGGAGGAGGAGGAGGTGAAAGAGTGGTAAGAAAACAATCTATCTATCTTTTTGTTTACATATTTACACAAAAAAAACCATTGTTTAATAGAATATTATGAATAAGAAAGGGAAAAACAGAGAAGTGTATTACATCCGTTAAAGTCAACATACCATTGTTTCCAGATCGAGATGAGGCCGTAAGTCCAGTAGCTGGTTGTAGGTGGCCTCATCCAGCTTTCCTTTCTGTGCCTCTTGCAGTTCCAGCCAGATCTATAGATGCAGGAAAGGGTATATGTTTTGATATCTATAACACTATTTCTGACTCTTTCAACTAGGAAATTAATGTCTCTTTATTCCACTGTCTCCCAACTCATAATTTATACAAAGTGCTTAGAGATACGGCCGTCGTACCGCGTTGTCATCCGCTTTTCCTACGGCCTGTGCCTTATTATTTACCTGGTAAAGCATCTTTCAAGTTATGTTAGGTTTATTATGTTATGTTAGGTTTGGTTAAGTACAATTTGGATCGGTTAGGTTCGGTTATATAAGCTTTTTACTCAAAAAATAGGCACGTGCCATATCTATAAGCAAGCACTATGAGGATATGGCATTCTTTAGGTTATGGTTAGATTAGGTTATGTTAGATTAGGTTATGTTAGGTTAGGTTTGGTTAGGTTCGGTTCGGTTATATAAGGTTTTTACCCAAAAGTTAGGAACGTGCCGTATCTATAAGCGAGCACTATGAGGATATGGCATTCGTTTGGTTATGGTTAGATTAGGTTAGGTTATGTTAGGTTTATATGGTACAGTTTGGTTCGGTTATATAAGCTTTATATATTTTATTACCCAAAAGTTATGCATGTGCCGTATCTATAAGCGAGCACTTACAGGTACGGCTGCTGTACCATTAAGCTGTGCCTAATTTATAAGGTATCAGTACCATCAGTCCTATTTTCCCCTCCATTCCCTCCTCACTCATAAGTTTCTTCTCCCCTTTCCCCACTGATTCCTCTCTTCCTTCTAGTCTTTCCTTACTTACCTCCCTCCAGTCCCTCCGCTGTTTCTCCGTGACATCGGAGTTTTCTTCCATTACTCCTTCCAGCTCAGAGATCACCTGAAAGAAAAAACGAAAAAAGGTCATTAATTTACAGACCATATTTATTGTAGGAGTTGTTAGTTCATTCAGTTGGTTAGTGAATGTCAATTATAATAGTAAATATTCGATTGAAAATAAGTTGATTGACTAATTATCATTACTATACAGGCTGACAGGTAATTATATGTAGTCTTGTTTGCCTGACCCCATGGATGTGTTAAATAATAAGCAGACAACCAGGCAGGTGTATTGTCTTTCATACACGTGGTGGAGGTGATTGATTTATATTAATTTATGCGGCAGGTGAGTGAGTACAAGTGTTGATGAGTCCATTACTCACGTGTATGACTTGATCCGTCTTGGCCAGCGCCCCTTTCAGCGTGGCAGAGTCCGGGTCAGCTTGCCACAGACTCAGGTATCTGCCAGGTACAGGTGAGGTAGTATTGTCATTCATAATGGTCACCCAATCAGCTGAATTACTACTATCAAGGGCTTTGTAAGGCGTCCCTTTGCTCCACATCAAGTAGAGTTGTTTGAACAGATGGAGAGAAGGTAAGTAAAGCATAAGTTATTTACACTAAGACAAGTCAGGCGTAATTACAATGTAGAATTCCACACACGTAGACGTGTGTCTGGAATACAAGAATAAACAAATAGTGGGAACAAATAGTGGGGAAGAAAAGAAAATGGAATGTTCTTATGTTCTGAAAGAGAAGATGAGGCACAGGAGATAAAGAACATAAGAATATAAGGAAGCTACAAAAGGCCGGGATGCCTACACGTAGTAGAAGGAAGCATGCATAAATGTATTGTACAAACTTTACCTGTTCATCTCTGGCACACTGGTGGGGTCAGGTAAGCCGTCACACCGCATCATTCGCTCCCACTGTAATGACATAGAAACACAATCAACTCAACACGTCGTTTGAAAACATGAATGTATCACAAACACAATGTTTACCCTAATGATAGTTCAGAGGCAAAGGAGTTAATGCTCATAAAGGGTGCCTCTTCTCTGACTTACAGTCCCACTCCCCACTCTTCCTTTCCCGTCCCCTCCCTTCCCATCACCTCCTCTTCCTCCCTGAGACGGCCGCGGGTCAGCTCCATGGTCAGGTCCAGCTGCTGCATCACCACCAGTGTCGCCGTCAGCTGCTTCACATGCTGCCGCTGCTGTTCCTTCCTTCGCTCCTCTCGCCGCGCGGCCTCCTCTGCCTCTCTCGCCCTCTGCGCCGCCGCCTCCTCCTCCTCTCTTATCCTGTCACATATTTCATAACAATTACGTACATTTTTACAGGTTTTTATGCCTGTTATTGCAATCCATTAGAGTTCTTTCAAGTCCACCCAGGACAACTCTGTGTTGCACCATGTAATTCTATACTACAACTTTATGCGAGTTCTGCGTCACCTACCTTGCCTCCTCCGCCTCCCTCTGTTTCCTTTCCTGCTCGAGGCGCCGCAGTTTCTCCCTCTCCTCCTTGCTAAGCTTCCTCGTGCCCGCCGCAGCCTTTAAGAAAGGCACGTCATTTACGTACTCGTGAAATTATACTGCTTCTGGATTATATAAAAGCTATACATCCTAGATCAACAAACTTGATCCGGAGTCTCTTAGCCGAGGTAACATTATCATTGAATGTAAGTACCGTTTTGTAACTTTTATTGGTTATCTTGAAAAAAATTAAAGGTAAATCTCCATAATTACTGCTCGTCCCCTATTTTCTTCTTCCATCAAGCCATCAAGTTTGGGCACACCATGGGAAAGCGGGGTTTTAGAGTGGGGGAAGCAAATATAGGCATATATGGCAATCCGGGTGAAAAAACTAATTCTAGGGTAAAAAAAATATAAAAAGAACCAGATCCTCCGACACAACCCTAGCCTAAACTGACCCTGGGGGACTACGCCCCACGAAGCCCCCACCTAACCTAACCTAACCAAACCACTAACCTAACTGGATCCCCCAACGACACAAACATTCCCTAAAGTTAATTCACGTAATAACCTTATAACTGGGGGTAAGTCACCCCAGACCACCCAACCTATCACGTAATAATCACGTAACCACATAATCGCGCAACCTCCTAGGTAAGCCCCACACCTTCACACCTAGATAACCTACCTTAACCAAAGCTTTTGGTTGAATTTAAGTGTAGCTGGCTTACGCCATTTCGGTGACCTCCTACACTCGTTTCTTTCAGCTGAACACCATCGGATTAAGAGGACACTCTTTTAAGCTGCTAAAGCCTGATCACTGGAGGACAACGTTAAAAGACAGGTAGTTCTCCATCAGTCATCAAACAACAAACATCAACTATTGGAATGCACTAGCTGTGCAGTGACCGCCCCAACAATAGCCATATTCAAAGCCTGGTACGATAGACACATTAAAAACATTTAAACATGCTGGCTCTCTAGTCTTTCAAGGTGGGGTACACCGCAATAAGCTTCTTAATTTCCCACTATATATTCATAGGTAAGCGCAAATACCAATAATAGCGGCTTTGAACGAACTGATGAATGATGATATGACTTGTCATATCATCTCATGACAGGCTGTCATGAGTGTCATCTATTTCTCTGTGCAACAAAGCCACGTGAAAAAATTTTCATTGGCTAGGAATTATGAAAGGACTGTCATAGTGACGTATAACCCAGCATACACCAAAATAAAATTTTTAAAAAATAAATAAATAACAATCGAAGCGAAAGCGAAGGGGGTAGGCTGGACTCTGTACAACTTCAAAGACGCTTTGTGACTAAAATTGTGAGGTAAACAATGACGAGCACCGCCTGAAACCTTCAAAGATGTGTTGAGTACAGTATATATAGTATATAGGACTTCATATTTATATCGATATCGTCCGAACAGTAGTTATGCAAATTTACCTTTCATTCGTGTTGTTAGGGTTAAACACGACCCATTAACCTGTAACCATAACTCACCTTGGGAGGCATGATGAACACTGGCACAGTAGATAATATGCTTGTGTCTGCCACTGGCAAGGCTTGTAAATGGACGTGACTCTCCTTGGCGTCCCTGTAGTCATGACAACGAGCCTGCTGGTCACTTCAAGGTCACACACCAATTACCTGTCACGGGTACGCTCGGCACATGCAATAATATCGGATTCTGATCAATATTGACTTTGTTCTTCCACTTTACCTTACAATGTTGTCATGATGATTTCGGTTGTTTATTCAAACTAATTCCAGGTATATTGTAGGGTTAGGTTTATGTTTATTAAGTTATTGTAGTATGTAGTAAAAAGGTGATTAAAGAATCCCCCCCAAAACTAGGCATCTATAGACTGTATAGTTCTGCTAGGGTTAACGAGAGAGCGCTACCCCTCTCACCAAGGATCGAACTCACTTAGGTCGCGAGCCAAGCGTAGTATGTAGGTGTACGTAGGTGGATGCTTCTACTTCTTGGGGAGACCGATGATATATACATAATACACGACCATATTGAATAGTTATTTGCACGACGGTCATATAAAAAGACTTTTCTCCTTATGCGCACGACGGTCCTCCTGGTTAGGTTGGGTTAGTTAGTTAGGTTTACCCAGAAAATAGGTTTTTCATCTTAGATTTTTTTCCCGGAGATACTTAAAGTTCGATTAGGTTATGTTTACTTAAAAGATATATCTATTTATTAGTGTAAATCACTATTTCGTCTTCCCCCATCTATATATAGATAGGGAAACCAAATGACTCAAAGGGTTAACGAGTGAGCGCTACACCTCTCACCAATTAAGTTATAATCTGTCAATACTTATTTCTAATTATTCTATGCCCAGGAGGAGGTCGGCAGGTTACGTCCTATTCCTTTGTTATGTGTTTCTATATAACAATAGATATATCTAAATTAAACTACTGTGAGCCTGGATCGAACCCGACCTCATGTTTCTTGATAAAGTATGAGGTTTGTGTGTAAAAAAAAAAGGTATACAATAGTAAAGAAAAATAGTTTTGAAATTTAAGTGAAAAGGAATTGGAAGATGGATGAATTTTTAAAAATTTTACAACTTACAACTTCTCCAAAAAGTATGGAAATTATTGTAAATATAACATCAGATAGACGTTATTGAAGTCCATACATTTGTTGTTATACATTATCCCTGTATATTACATTGGTTCCTAACATTTTCTTTGCCTTGCACCTCTAAGAAATGTTTTATAAATTTTCGCAACCCAACATAAGTAATATCACATTTGAAGATGAACAAGTTGAATTTCTAATTAATGGTCTTTAATTGAACCATATACAGTACTGCAGAAGAACAAACTAAAGCGGAAAAAAAAAAAAAAAAATTAGATGAATAAGATAAATAAGAAAAAATTCATCCCAATACTGTATATGTTTTCCCTGTCCTGCAGTAGTTTGTTAGGTTGTTATATGATTGAGGTATTCCAATATAGGGTTGTTGTGACATTCTTCAAGTTAAGGCTGAGGCAACAGAGTCTAGCATCCACTGATTACATATATTTATCAAAATAACAAATGCATCAGATCGTAAGAGTATTATTTACATACTGGTCAAATTGGAGGATATCACAACAATAACTTAATTAATTAATAAATACATAAACAATTCAATAGTTTCATGTAGAAGGTGTGTTCAAAAAGTATCAACTGGTGTCATATATCAAGTCGTAATAAATCATGTTACTATATTATGCAGCCAACATCATCTGACAAGTTCCCGACTGTACGATGTGTGTGTGTGTGTTTGTGTTTCACTGTACAGTCTGCTGCTGGTCTCTCTCGAGACAGCTGGCCGTCCCTCTATGGAAAGAGCTCAGAGCTCATACTGACCAATCTTTGGGTTGGACCGAGACCACTCACACACAACACACCGGGACAACGAGGTCACAACTCCTCGATTTACATCTCGTACCTACTCATTGCTAGGTGAACAGGGGCTACACGTGAAAGGAGACACACCCAAATAATCTCCGTCCGCCCAGGGGATCGAACCCTGGCCACCTCGGTTGTGAGCCTAGTGCGCTAACCACTAGGCTAGCGGACCGTGTGTGTGTGTGTGTGTGTGTGCTGCTGTCATTTTAGTTACATGTGTTCTTACTGACTGTCAGATTTGGGATGCATAAAAATTTGCCATAAATTGGGCAAAAAAAGTTGAGACATGAAATTATGAAGAAAAAAACTTGTATGGAAAATACAATGAGCCATACGTGGATTTTTTACTGGTATTAATGTTTCAAGGAAAGAAGAACATCAGTGGAAGGTGAGGATTGTTCAGGGAAACCGTCCATAAGCAAATATGTCAAAACAACAACAAAATGTCCATTATGTAGTTAAAAAAGACAGAAGACTGACCATCAGAGAGTGTGAAGCCACTTTGATTCAATATTTAGGCACGAGGTGTGTTGCAGCACAGTTTGTGCCGTGACTAGATGCCTAAGTAGGAACACTGAAACACCACATCAAGTAATTTACTTCAGAGTACAGATTCTGTTACTGACATCCATTAGAGGTGAGACAATGGTATTTGACTATGGTTCTGAAACAAAGGCTCAATCATCAGAGTGGAAGTGTCTCTCATCACTAACACCCATGAATGACTACCAAGCTTGAGCAAAACCAAGGCACTGCTGACTCACTTGTGACCAGGATACCATTAATCATCATGATAACGAACCAGAGGCCAAACTGTGAGCACAGAGAATTAGGTAAGGTAAAGCGTGTTCATACGCTGTAGCTGTGAGTAGCTGCGGGCACTCATCTCCCGTCACATTGTCCTCTGAGCCTGTGGTGGAAATTAATCCGTTACCCTGAGACACAGGGCCACTGTGACATCCGAATTTCCATAGTTTTCCTTCCCCAGGTTTTACCTAGGTACCCATTTATCGACCAACCCGTTTTGAGAGGATGAACAGCTGGGTGAGCTGTGCGCCGACTGTCATTGTCCGGGATCAAACTCGGGCCAGCGGATTCGAAGTCAGACGTGCTAACCACTGCACCACTGAGGCGCATTACCCAATATTTTATCCCATTTATGTGATGCTTTATGCAGCAAACAACAAGTGATGTGTTCTTCAGGCCAGTGTCACCTTCACCATGACACTTCACAAACACACTGAACACAGGTTATCAATAAACAATATTTGGCAAAACACCAGATTGCAAAGTGCAACACACATCATATTCCCAGAACTTGCTCCGTGACTTATTTTTCATAAACTAAAATTCCACCTTAAAGGGAAATAATTTTGAGATTGAAAGTAACACAACACATCAGCTTCACTCAATGTACAAGGTTTTCTAGAGGTGCTTTGAACAATGGAAGGCCTGCTGTAATATGTGTATTGACTCACAAGGAAGGAGGCTAGCCAGTTATTCATGTAAGTCTTAATACTTTCTGAACACACCTCCAATATAATCTCTCCCAGCCAGGGACTCAAACCCTGAGCCTCTTGACTGTGTGCCAAGCATGCTGACTACTACACCACCAAGCTGCTTTTATAAATACTGTATATGTATAGTATAAATAATCTCTAGCATACTGTTAATACTAGCCACTATTAAATGTTCATATATGATGCTTGATATACAAACAGCACAAATCTCTCTGTATCACCGGACTGCTAGAAGAGCAATATTCCTTGGTGACACCTCTGCATCAAACACCTTTTCCAGCCACACCTTGGAGAAGCCACACTCCTTCAGGTAGATGAGACGGTCCATCTGAACCATCACTTCAATGACAGGCTGCAAGGCTAACTGCAGGCCGGTCAAAGGTTCAATCAAGTAAAAATAATGTTTATACTTTTCATAACAGGAATCTAAGGTTGCTGAAATGCGAGTTTTCTTTTTTAAAACTTCCTCCTCCTCCTCATCATCATCATTCCTGTTCAAAGTAGTGTCACTCTCTGTGTCAGGGTTAGACTCAATGGGCGTTTCATCAGATCCAATATTTTGAAACTCATAATTTTCAAATATGTTTTTCTTGTATTCAGTAAAGTCTTCAAAACCTGATTTTCTCACACAGCGTCGTCGAAGTTTCCGCAGCGTGAGTCCTTCTGAAATGTGAGACAATAATATCATCTTTACATCCTTTAAGCATGTTTCAATACCTTTATGTCAAGTCAAAACAATATAATTACAAAGATAAAATGGTTAAAAAGTGATCATTTAAATTTCCAAACAAAAGCTAAATTAAAAATAACAATGAAGCAGCTACGTTTTTAGAATGCAACAATGACTGCACATGTTTGCACACTACCTTCCACACACGCAGCCTCCAGAATGCCCCTGTAAGCAACATTCCGCATGTGGTATTCATGGTCCTCTTCAGTCTCTGTACACCAGTTCTGTCCGGACTTTTGTGCTCCAAGTCTCAAGCCAAAGACACTCATTTGGAAATGGTTTTGTCTAAATATTTCTTGCAAAGTCTGACTCATGGGAAAGTTCAAGAAGTCACTTTCCTCTGAGATGATTTTTTCTTCATCCTGAGGAGGAACTTCATCAATGGAACACTCAGTATGCATCTCTAAGTTGGCACTGCTTCCGGATGGGGATTCCTGCTGGTCACTCACAGGCTTGTCAGCAGCTTTAGGACGGAGACTCATCTTGTGGTAGCAGCAGGAGAGTAACACCAGGGAAGAGGCCTGAACACAGTCCCTGAACACTTTGATGATGATAGGGGAAAGATCAGCACACGCATGGAGGCCAAGAAGTAGGCATGTGTTTTCTGGGCAAACATTGCTGTCTCCTGCACTGTTGTCACTATCACTCAAGCTGTGTGTGGAGTCCCTGCATTCAATGTTTAAAGGTGTACTTTCTTCACACTCTACAGGGCTCTCTCTTCCATCTGTGTTACTAGAGGAATCAGTTTTGTTTGAATCTTTCGCAGTGAACATCCTGTTTTTGGCACTTGTTTGACATGAACAAGAAGCATCAAGCTCAGTCAGGTAAGAAATAAGATGCTCTGCTCTACACAATGTATCTATACTGTCAGAAAGATGCCAATTCAAAAAATTAATTCCTCTACACCGTCCATAGAGCTTCCAGTGGTGTTTTTCAGCACTTGTCATTAGTTTACAGTTACCTTCAACACCAAGAACGTGTGCATGAAGGATCCTGTGAATGCATGAGTCTATGTAACCCTGTGGAGGAAAAATGGTTTACTTTAGTTAACATTGATCAACAAGTTTTTAACACAGCAGAATGTGCACAAGATACATGAGAGTAATTTGGATAAGAAAAAAAGAAAAGAAAAGAAAAAGACATTTGAAATAAAACAAATAGTAATTCAATCTGACTAACCTTTCCACTTCCAATGTCCAGAATATGTTTACTTCCGGTAATGTCTAACATTTCTTTCACTACACTTAGTAAAGTTGTAATTTCATGTTTCTTCTTGACTGTTAACCCATGAGTGAGTTCCTGAGGGATCTGAAGGCTGCTGCTGCTGCTGCTGCTGCAGCTGGTGTCACCTGAGGTTGGGGGTCCCAGGTTTTGGCTGAGACAGGACAGTCTTTTGCACTGTTCTAAGAACACTGTGAGTGATGATGGCCAGTGTTGCTGAGGATATAAAGATTAGTGTTACCACAACAGTATATGATCTAGTGCCTCTATAACATGTAACAAACATTTGTAACTAATAATCCCTTTGAAAGGTGGGTTTCTATATGGAAAATGTTACTTAGAAAATCATATAAAAATGGTTTGTATGAGTATTTACGATTATGTGCTAAGAACTTTAGGTATATTCCTGCATCTAATAACCAAATAAAATATTTACAGTAATACAGAAAAGTAAAGAAAGGCATTCTTCCTTAACATCTACTTCTAAACGAGATAAAGGATTAATGATACATTTATTACTGAACAGATTACAAATGGTCAAGAAGTAAAGAAAAAAAAGGAAATGGTAAAATATAAAACAGCTGTCATAAGAAAGACAATAATATTTACAAGCATTCTGTGTTCGCCTTTAAATTGAGTAAAAAAAAAAATCATGAACATTAATAACTATAGGTGAAAATAGTTTGTATCGCTGTGAGGCACCAACCAGAGTGTCACACTGAGGCAGACTGTTCAGAAGATCCAGAGGCAGACCATCAAAGAAGTCCTTCCATTCCACTGGCATCTTGTTAAAGATGTTTCTTGTAAACACCTGAAATATCATTGCAAATACTGTACTACAAAGACCCAGTCCTGGATTATAAACATATTAATTTATTTATACATCTATTTATTACATGAAAAGCTGGCCTTGACCTCAACTCCCTGTGTGTATTTACCTAGTTGTAGTAAAGAAGGCCTGAGCTACATTCGTGTGGTTCTATCTCCATATCTATAGTTGTCCAGTCTTTCATTTAGTTGTTGTACATTCTTTGTGTGAGTGAATATGTGTGTGTGTGTGTGTGTGTGTGTGTGTGTGTGTGTGTGTGTGTGTGTGTGTGTGTGTATTTACCTAGTTATATCTACCTAGAAGTATGACAGCACCTAGCACATGCAAAAGGTAACTCGTATATCTTGAGTTAACTTTTGCATGAGGTAGACGCTGTCATACTTTTTAATTAAGCGAAGCCTTCTTCAGTTGGATCAGCTTAGGTTATCATGTCAGGTTAAGTTTAGCTGTTGTTTTTTACAACTTGTGAGTTATGAGGCATTTCCAATTAATTTGCTGTAATTTTCTCTAACATTAGAAGTTATGCTACGTTTGGTTTGTTTTGGTTAAAAATACAACAAAACAGCAATGGTAATAACACAACAATTACATCAACAACAACAAAACTTACTGGGGTAAAAAAAGTTTTTTTTAAGCAGAGTGGGACGGACATAATAAATAGTATATAAGAGTTCTAATTATAGAGCAATGCAAATATATAATTCAACCTGCCTTCAGAAATCTCGTAAGGTTAGGTTAAGTTAGGTGTCCTTCATAGTGAGATGGGTGTAAATCTGAAATAATATCTTTAAAAATTACCAACAAAAACTAATGTAGGAGCAAAATCTTACCTGTGTCATAGGAAAATTGTAGAGCAAATCAGCACTTTGAAGCAGGATGACAATATCTTCAAACACTTTAACTTCCATGTTGTTGCAATGTGAAGGTTGTGATAATACTGTTAGATGTCACACTGAGTCATTCATTACCACTCGTTACATACTTTACTCTGCTGCTCGTACATATAACCATGGAGTGTTGTAACACTCCATCGTAACTGTAATGGTTTTAAAAGTACATTAGTGCATCAGATATTTACTGACAACACAAAAATTAAGTCAATACAATAATTCCACACTAACTACTGCCTGTATGCTGACGTTATGTTGTGTTCACTACTTCATATATAATAAAATACAACCACTGTATTATTAACCGGCGACTCAACCTCAATATATTACGCTTATCTAGACTGTATAACTCAATAGTATGTGATGAGGTATATTTACACATTTACACCCACGTAAAACTAACTCGTGTTACTCGTAGGTTCAATTGGTGGTGTTTAAAAATGCAACACATGAAGATATACTGCAAGTCAACACAACACAACACATCAGCAACACCTGGCACTGGCACTGGCACTGTTTGTTTACATGGCACAGGTTTGGTAACACTTGACAATGCGCAATGGAACGTTTTTGTGTCCCGCCAAATATAAATTACCTGAATTCTGATGTCAAGTTAACGATGAATTTGCAATATTTTCAGCAGCGCAGTGATCTACAGGACGGTAAATACAAATCATTATCATCATCAGCATCACCAGTCGACTGCAGCAGACCCCCAACCTTCTCTACTAATCTGTCTGTCTATTCCTGATTACTTCAAAAAAATTTCGCATCTCATCTCTCAATCTAGTTCTCTGTCTGCCAAGCCTTCTTTCCCTATTTTTCTTTTTCTTTTTTCCTTTTAACCATCACTGGATTGCAGTCCTGTTACTCTAACAGTCCATCTAACCGTCACCTATAAGAACATAAGAACATAAGAAATGAGGAGACTGCAAGAGGCCAGTTAATGACCTACACGAGACAGCTCCTTGCCCCCCACCCTTGGAATAATCCAATATTTAGCCATCCCACCTGTCATCCCTATCCATAC
>JAPQNM010000012.1:9137154-9139654 GCA_029783475.1 Metacarcinus magister | reverse complement strand
AGTCACTTAATGGTGGATTATAGACTCAAGAATCAATCAGTCAGGAAGATGATGTCAAGACAGGATGAACGTGTGATTAGAGAGAAAGAAACATTAAAATAAGTTATTGGATGAATTTTAGAGACTTTTATTAGAGATGAATTAGAAAAAAGTTGAATAATAAATGAATGAATGAATGAATGCTGGAACACACACACACACACACACACACACACACACACACACACACACACACACACACACACACACACACACACACACACACACACACACACACACACACACACACACACACACACACACACACACACACACACTAGATGAAGGTTAAGGGGAGAGGGTTGTGGCTATTCCCCTTCCCTTCTCAACCCCAATCATGCATTCCTTATACATTCCTTATACCTCCATGTCTCTGCTTTAAGTATGAGTTAATTGGTATAAGACAAGTGTCTGAGACGCTGGAACATCTGCTACAACGCTCATTAGTGATAGTGTGAGAGGAATGTGGCGCCTCACTATCACCACCAGAAAAGTAGCTACTCATGTAATCTTTTTGACTGTAATCCTCTTGACTGTTTACATGATAAGGCGAGTGAGAGGGATAATGAGTCGTCACATTCCGTTCTCACTGTCACCAGGAAGTCATTTATGTAATATGTTTTTAACTGTAATCCTCTTGACTGTTTACATAATATGGCGATTGAATGATAGTGACAGAGGAATGTAACGTCTCTATCACCAGAAAGTATTCGTGTAATCTATTTGACTATAATCCTTTTGACTATTTACATCAAAAGGCAAGAGAGTGATAGTGATAATAAGGCAAATGAGTTATAGTGATTTGTCACATTCCGCTCTCACCATCACCAGGAAAGCATTTACGTAATCATCTTGACTGCAAACTGGATGAAAAAGACTACTCTATACAGTGTGTTAAGGAGCTTCACAACAGTTCATAGCAGGTTGTATATTGCGTGCAGGTATTAATAGTAAGGCAAGGGGTAGGAGGCAAAGATGTCACTATACTATATAAACACTGATTCTTACACGCGTTCTCCTTGCTGGCTTGTGTGTTGATAGCTCTCTAGCTGTTGAGCAGACGAGTGGGAATGTAAAGTTCAGTAAAGAGGTAAATGCTGCCCCACTTAACTTAAATTTGATTGCCAAGCTCGACTTCCTGATATTACTTACCATTCCCTATCATTATTACTAATATCATCATTTACTGTTGCTCTATTTATCACTCTAACGTTTGCCTTTACTCACTCGCCTCGCTAACTTTCCTAACGAGTACCATAGAAAATAAACGAGATGGTAGAATAACTTACCTTTACGTGTACTAAAAGCGTATTTACCTATCATGGGATATTCAAGTTAAGGTTTAGATCAATCCGGTTTGACTTATAGACGTATAAAGAGGAACTATAAAGAAAATAAATAGAAGGAAAGAAAGCATACATCAATGCGCAACCGTAAAGATGGAATAAAGAATCGAATTGCTTGTTAGAATCACATCTAGAATAAGAAGGAAATACGTTGTACAACTGTAAAGATGGAATAAAGAATGGAATTGCTTATCAGAATCACATCTAAAAAGAAAAGACGGTAAAAATGCGTACATCAAAGCTCTGCCGTAAAGATCGATCGAGTAGCTTATCAGAGTCAATTGTGCGTGGATAAGCAATGCATCTAAAAGTGAATGTAGATAACAGTTAAGAGAAGGTAGTGATGCATGATGGATGGATGTGCATTCTTCTTATCTATCCCTCCTCATAGATAACTGTTGAGAATTATACATTTTTTTTATATCTATTTATTCATTTATTTAATTATTTATTGATTTATTTAGTGTGTGTGACTCTCTCACCTCTTCCTTTTTATCACTAAGGAAATTTACAATGTTTTCCTCGTCTCCTCCATTATTTTACATCCTCTCTTCGTCTCTCCACATCCACCCTTCCCTCCCCATTCCTTCTTTCTGCCTATCCTTCTTTATTAATAGGAAAAAAAATGGTGTATATTACGAGTACATTCCTACCTTTTCTCCTTCCTATATTACCTCCTTTAACCACCTCCTTCCTCTTCCTCGCTCCTTCCTCTCATCCTTCTTATGTATTCTTCCTTCCTTCTACCCATTCACCTTCTCCTTCTACTCCTCTTTTCGTTCCTTCTATCCATTCATATTCTCCTAATCCTTTTCTTCTCTTTTCTTATTTCCGTACCTCTCTTTCCTTCTTTACATACTTCCTTTTGCCCATCTTCCCTCCCATTGTCTTTACCCTCAAGCCTCTCTCCCTCCCTAACATTCCTTCCCTCCATTACCTTACCTTACCTTACCTTACCTTACCTTACCTTACCTCTCCTTCCTTCAGCTTTCATCACCACGGGGAACGATCTAGTGCAGCTTCTCTTCGGTATCCCTCTCGCCTATGCCGCTGGGCGAGGACACAGACCCCGATGGCTAGCGCTGAGCATGATGGGAGCTACTGCCGCCTGCCTC
>JAPQNM010000012.1:9127154-9132154 GCA_029783475.1 Metacarcinus magister | reverse complement strand
CTACTACTACTACTACTACTACTACTGCTACTACTGCTGCTACTACTACTACTACTACTGCTACTACTACTACTACTACTACTACTACTACTTCTACTACTACTACTACTACTACTACTATAACTATTACTACTACTACTACGTCAACATCGCTGGTTGTCTTGTATATTACTTTTTTTGGGGGGTTCAATTGTCATACATTTTTCTTTCTCTTTCTCTCTACCTATCTATCTATCTATATATCTGACAGGTGTATGAAAAGTGTGTTTGTGTTGGTGCCGTCACGAACATATCCAGCCACATGCATCTGTCAGTCTCACCGTCAGCGCCTTCGTCAGTACCTGCGTCAGCAGTGGATGGTTACTGCAGCCACGAGTGTTCTGCCTTCTACATGTACCTCGCCCTCACAGTACTCACCAAGATGACCCTAGCAGCCAGCAGAGTGCCAGTCAACATCATGCTTTTCAGGTGTGTGTGTGTGTGTGTGTGTGTGTGTGTGTGTGTGTGTGTGTGTGTGTGTGTGTGTGTGTGTGATATTTAATCCTTGCTGTCTTTGGCTGTACATTACCGACAATAGCAGCACAAATAAAATAGTAATAGGTCTTTAAGTTGATATATTACATTGCAACAACATGTAGGGTTAGAATTGTGATGATTGCGTTATGTATTGGTGTTGAGTGAGTGGTGTTGAAGATGCTTATCTGTTGTGCCTTGAGTCATGACATACACACCTTGCTTCGTTATGTTTAGGAGTGTGAGGTGAATACTGATCCACCACACACCACACCACCACACCACACCTCACCTCACCACCCCACACCACACACCACACCACACCACACACCACACACCACACCACACACCAGCACACACTCACCCTCACCTTTCCCTTCCCCTCCAGGTGTGTTGAGCCTCGTGACAAGGACCTTGGACTCGGGGTGTTCAATTCTGCCCTCGCTCTCTTTGCATTCATACCAGCTCCAATAGTCTTCGGTTGGGCAATAGGTGAGGAAACCGAAGGAAACCAGTCGTATCTTTATTATTTTCCTGTTTTTTTTTTCTTCCTTATATAATTACGGGTGAATAAGAATTTACTACGTCAATGCCACATCATCTTTAAAAACAATGACGGTGTAGTATTGTAACCTTCGTGGAGTTTTGATTTGTTTGTTGTGTGTTACGCCCGCTAGATGCCGCGTGTCGCCTCTGGGAACAGTCTTGCGGGGGACGTGGCGCATGTTGGCTCTATGACATCGATGCCTTCAGGAAAATCCTCCACGGCATCCCGGCAGGTCAGTGTGTGTGTGTGTGTGTGTGTGTGTGTGTGTGTGTGTGTGTGTGTGTGTGTGTCCTCGGTATAGTCTTGTGAACTGACTGTCTCTTGCATCGTTTCTTCCTTCCCGTAGGTTTCATGGCGCTGTGTCTCCTCACTGAGCTGCTTCTGATCTTCCTCCACAAGTCCATCCATCTCTACGGACCACCAGAGAAGACGAGCAAGCCACGCTGATGCCCATGCAAGGATCATAGCTTTATACCTTCCTTGGGTTCGCGCAGTGCTGCCCCGCCTACCTGTTTTGCAGAATCTGACTGATACTAATACGTCTTTCTAACGGAACACTACACTTGTTACATTGTCAACACGCAATGAGAATGGTGCTTATCGTGGTCTTATAGTGTATAACTGTACTTATAAGATACATCTACAAATGTATTCCATAAAGTGAGTTGATAAAGCCGTCCCTTAAATTTAAGGGAATAATGGGAAGTGCAATGAGGTAATTGTTGGCTTTTGTTCAGTGACCGCCAGAGGGTGAAGACGTACAGACGCTCGATTTGCCTGTGTCTGTCATGCTGGAGAGTGAAAGCCTAGAAACAAAGCTGAAATGTATGTATGTGTTCGTCTAAAGTCTTCCAGTACTGATGAAGATAACAGAAGGATTAAAAACAAACAAACGAGTGGGATTTGGGTAGTCAAGAAATACAAGAACAAGTACTTTATTTCCCTAACTTTCGAGACAGTAGATCGAAACGTAACAGAAATAATGTATATACTTTTCCTTCATCCCGTTTTTCTTCACCACCCAAATCCTACTCATAACGGAGGGACTTAACAAGACTCTAAGGAAACACAGAGCAGTGATGTTAAGATCCAAACAGAAGAAGCAGAATGTGAAAGTAAACAAGAGTGAGGGTAAGAAAAACAGGACGCCAATGTCACCCATACTTAAAGGTATGTAAAGATTTTTATTCCAAGAACTTTCATGCCTTAGAGGAAATATAATAGACCGTTGTGAAGGATTAGCTCTGTGTACATTATGAGAATTGAAAGGAAAGTGATTGTTTTAAGTAATCTTGCATCTGTCTCATTATTCATCGTGTTTCAAGTAAGGAAAATGGAAGTATTGATGCGTCTTAGTAATGTTTTTGTCATGAAATTATTAGTAAAATAAATAAACGTGTCTATAAAAATACGATAATGATGCTCACACTGTATGATGGACGTTTTTAGTGAGAATTATAGACAATCTTATGTTGGTACTTAACGATTATAAATACATCTCTTTGGTAAGACGTAAAATAAACTACAATTTTACGTAGTTTTTTTTAGCATTAGATTACCACAACTTAGTCCAGTTATATTTTCATTTTTATTCATTCATTTTTTTTTTTGTATCTTTATCTATTTATTTTATTGATTTATTTATCTTTTTTTTCTACGTATCAGTCCATGTGCACGAGTAGACTGTTCTGTGTGGTTGTGCTGTTATGTGCTGTTACCAGTGGCACCTCTTGAAAGCCCGCGGTGCTTCACTTGACAAAAGGATATGATAGCAAACAAGTTATACAGGTGACATATAGGTGATTTGAGGTAATTGGATGAGAAAATATACAATACTGACAAAACTTATCACACGTAACAATACCTCCGTTCACTGATACTTTGACATCTTACCAAACTATATTATAAGTCGTAATTAATTATATTCCCTTACTTTAAGCATTACAAAGAACATTTCAACTTTAAAAGAGAACATGTAATTGAAACACAAACCATGAATCATACCAGTAAGGTAAGTTGTAGATATGGAATGAAGCGAATTGTACGGAAACTATGATGTTGTTTTCGATCGTCATTCCTTACGTATTATTAAACTGTTGTGGAATTATTGTTAAGTTATGACACCTCCCCTTAGGACACCCAGTATGTTTTCAGAGAGAGAGAGAGAGAGAGAGAGAGAGAGAGAGAGAGAGAGAGAGAGAGAGAGAGAGAGAGATCATTACTGTATAGAAGTTAATCTAATCACACGAGCTTATTTATGCTTTCAATACTTCTGTAGTGTTTGTTATCTTTGGAGCGATTTTCTTACAGTTGCAATAATATGTAGTCTGTGGTTTGGTAACTGTATCACCATTTACTGTACTGGCTTAAGAGACAAGCAGAAACTCTAATTTAAACCAGAGAACTTGTTATATACAGAGACCTTATGGTAACACAGAGACTTGCCATTATCTGTATGTATAAGTTTAGTTCGTATTTCAAAGTCCATTTATTCGTATGTCTTCTAAAACTTATTTGTCTCTTTTCTGAGTTTTTTTTTTATACATAATTTCATCGGAGTTTAGTATAAGTATCATCACAATTTAATTATAAGTGTCATCAAATTTTAGTTTATTATAATTTTAGAGGTTAGTGCATGAGGGAAGGTGTGTTTTTTTTAAGCTTTCTGAGTGTGTTGAAAGAATAAAAATAATAATAAAACTGTTGATGAGATGTTATTATTACGGAACGTGTGATAGTGAAGGTGCAATGACACTTTAAGATAGGATAGTGAGTAGTGATTTTGCACTTCTTTTTATATCATATTGAAAATGTTGTTCATATATTGTGTTTTATTTACGATTCCTTGACATACGTGGTGGACAACAGACTGTGTGTGTGTGTGTGTGTGTGTGTGTGTGTGTGCTGTCATTTGTTACATTGTTTACTGTACTGTGATTCTGTAGGCTTAGCAAGCTGCAGGAGTATATGTAGTATAGTATAACCAGCGTCATTGTAACGTCAACTGCTACAGTACCACGAAACTAAATCAATTATCTGTTATGTAGTAGATTGAGCTGCAACAAAGGTTCAACTCTTCTCCTCTATTTTTTTTTTTCTCTCTCTCTCTCTCTCTCTCTCTCTCTCTCTCTCTCTCGTCTCTCTCTCTCTCTCTCTCTCTCTCTCTCTCTCTCTCTCTATCTCTGTGTCTTGAGAGAGAGAGAGAGAGAGAGAGAGAGAGAGAGAGAGAGAGAGAGAGAGAGAGAGAGAGAGAGAGAGTTCTCGATATACTGAGAAAGTATTAGAAAAGTTGATGGTGATTGATATTTGGATGGTAATGGAGGAATCAAGGATAATAAAAAGCTGAAGTTAAAACAAACTAAATGGAGATATCAAAATAAGATTGATAACTCTTCCTGCAGCGAGCATTGAGCTGCCTTGCGTTCAGCTGGTTAAGAGGTTGTCATGTTTCCCACCTTTTAACGGAGACTCTTTTAACTGGTAACAGAATTACTGAAGGTTTTATAATTCTCATCCTATTTTCAGACAATAAAAATAATGAATCATGCTTCTAAGATATGAAGTATTTATTTTTATTATGTTTATTAATTCGTTTTCTCATCCTCCAGGTGCCGGAGACAGAGTCCTTCGGGCGGGAGACCTGAGTCCACGGGATCTAGAGTCCCAGAGCCAACACGGTGTTGACCAGCACGGAGGCGGAGCTGAACACTCACTATTGATGCTGCAGGAAGGCTGTATGAAGGCAGATAAACAAGCCTGTTAGGAGGCTGGTGAGTAAGTATGTAAGTAGGCTGACAATAAACAAGCCTGTAAGTAGGCTGAGCGTCACAGCGGCCTGCGGAAAGGCCGGGGCAGGCTGCCATCACCCTTAGTGATGCTAACAAAATAAATATTGGTGGAGACGTCAGGGAAGAAAACAAAAAACAAAAAAAAACAAACA
>JAPQNM010000012.1:9099654-9124654 GCA_029783475.1 Metacarcinus magister | reverse complement strand
GCTTTAAAAGACGGTTGGATCAGAGTATGGATAGGGATAATGAGTGGGATGGCTAAATATTGGATTATTCCAAGAGTGAGGGACAAGGAGCTGCCTCGTGTAGGTCATTAACTGGCCTCTTGCAGTCTCCTCAATTCTAATGTTCTTATGTTCTTATGTCTGACTTACCCACACACGGCAGGCGCCAAAACACGGACAAGTCAGGAGTGATCTGGCGTGGCCACTGTCTTGTTTCATTATAGTGACACCAGCAGTGCCTGGCCTTGTTTCATTATATATTATGAAACAACGCCTGGCACTTTTGGTGTGACTATAATGAAACAACGCCTGGCACTGCTGGTGTGACTATAATGACGCCAGCAGTGCCAAGCCTTGTTTCATTATAGTCACGCCTTAGCAGCCTTGTTTTCTCACACTTACATCACAGGACATGTTTTCTTTAATACAAAATGTAAACATCAAAGTGTTGAGTGAACTTTTTTTTTCCGTCATCAATATTTAGGTAAGTAACCCATTACTTTGTATGGTAACTCACCTTAACACCACCTCACCTCAACACCACCTCACCTCAACACCTGGTAGCCTTGACAATCATCACCGTTTGGTTAAGATTCAATGAACTATAATAACTAACATTGTTTTGTCAACGTCATTCACCTCCTTTCTATTCTATTCTATTTAAACTACATCTTGACAGTTGACACTATTTCTTCACCTGGAGGTAACTATATACAGTCCCTTGTGCAGGAATGTGATGTATACAGTGTTAACATTACATTATACGTAAGTAACACAGGAGTAATGGACGAGTAACCCTTAAGAATACAGCAGATAAGGAGTACAAGGACCTAACAACGTGCTGTATGTAGATGTAGACAGCTGATGAGGGAGTGTCAGTCTTCCTCCACGTAGTACAGAGGTGATGAAGGACTGACCAAGGTGTTCAGGGCTTGAGACTAACGAAGGTGGAAAAAAATGGTGTTGAATGTTTGAGACTAACGAAGGTAAATATGCAGAACAACGCCTCCAAACCGAACAGAATAGTTTTTGTTGCAGTACACAGGATACTTACTATACTGAACATCTGTGAAGGTTTTAGTGAGCCGTCCCCTAAACTAAACTGACCCCCCAACCTGACCTAACCGGATCCCCCGACTACACAATCCTAGCCTAAACTATTCTGACGCCCCCCGGACCCCCTACCCTAACCTATCCAAACGAAGCGAGCGCTCACTAAATCCTTCACAGATGTTCAGTACAGTAAGTATCCTGTGTAGTACAACACAAATTATTGTGATCGGTTTGGAGGAGTTGTTCTTCAGATTAACCGACGAAGGTGAAAAAAAAAAAGTGTTGAGGGATTGAGACTGACGAAAGTGTTGTTGGGTTAAGTCATATCTGTTATGAAGTGTATCCATCTACCTAACAATCACCAGTCTGATCCTGTCTAGCCTTACCATCACAAGGGCACTTTCTAACCATTAACCTGTGCTGTCTAGGAACTGATGGAGTGCAACTGAAGTATTGTAATTCTAGCTTCAGTTTCTCTCTCATTTACGTATGCACAATCTGTATGGGTATTTGTTACGTTCCCATTGAAATATTTGACTTATAAAATACTTCTTTTGTAAACATTCACTATTCTGTTGCTTTTATGTACATGTGTTTTTTGCTATACGTGGTTAGAAGTGTAAGATTACTTTTTTATGTACATGATACTTAATTGTGGAGATTTGTGTAATGACTTTCATCTCAAGATTTTCATGTATGGATTTGAAATGTTATGTTAATTTGTTGGCTGCTTGGGTCTCTCTCTCTCTCTCTCTCTCTCTCTCTCTCTCTCTCTCTCTCTCTCTCTCTCTCTCTCTCTCTCTCTCTCTCTCTCTCTATATATATATATATATATATATATATATATATATATATATATATATATATATATATATATATAATTTCCAATCTGTGGAACACCATCTCTCCTCCACTAAACCTCATCTTCTCTTCCTAACTGAAACACAGTTGTCTGTGACTACTGACAGCAGCCCCTTCTCTGTTCCCTCCTACTTTCTCTATCCTCATTTTCAATCCAAAGCTGGCTGTTGCGCATATGTGCGTAACGACATTACTTGCTCTCGTGCCCACAATCTTGAATCTTCAGAATTTTCTACTATCTGGCTAAGACTTCAATGTCACTCTCTAACTAAATTCATCTGTGCTGTATATCTCTCACCTAATTCCTCTGACTATGTAAAATTCTTTGACTATTTGACTTCCAAGGTGGAGCACATCCTATCTCACTTTCCTTATGCTGAGATCTCCATTTTAGGGGATTTCAATGTTCACCACCAGCTTTGGCTTTCATCTTCTTTCACTGACCAACCTGGTGAACAAACCTTCAACTTTGTGTCCTTCATGACCTAGAGCAGCTAGTGCAGTTCCCTACCCGTATCCCTGACCGCCTTGGAGACACGCCCAACATTCTTGATCTTTTCCTAACTTCCAACCCTTCAGCTTACTCTGTTAAACTTTCCTCTCCGTTGGGCTCCTCCGATCACAATCTTATTTCTGTTACCTGTCCTATCACTCCAGAGCAGCCTCAGGACCCGCCTAAGCAGAGGTGCTTCTGGCATTTCAACTCTGCTAAGTGGGAAGACCTGAGGCAGTACTATTCTGATTTTCCTTGGGATGATTATTGGTACCATGTCAGAGATCCTTCTCTGTGTGCCGAGCGCATAACAGAGGTGATTATCTCTGGCATGGAGCTATACATTCCTCATACTTTCTCTAATACTAAAGCTAAAAAGCCCTGGTTTAACTCTGCTTGTTCTCGTGCTGTCAATGATAGAGAGGCGGCTCACAAACGGTACCGTAGCCATCCATCTGCTGAAACTCATGCCCTATATATTTCTGCCCGTAATCATGCCAAATCTATTCTCCAACTTACTAAAAACTCTTTCATCAATAGAAAATGTCAAAGTCTTTCCAACTCTAACTCTTCTCGTGATTTCTGGCATCTAGCCAATAATATCTCTAACAATTTTACTTCTTCATCTTTTCCTCCTTTAATTCAACCAGATGGCCCCACAGCTGTCTCTTCTTTCTCTAAAGCTGAACTCTTCGCTCAAACCTTTGCTACCAACTCTACTTTGGATGATACTGGGCATATTCCTCCTACTCCTCCACCCTCTGACTACTTCATCCCTAAAATTAGAATTCTTTATTATGACGTTTTCCAGGCCCTCTCTGGCCTTGATTCTCGGAAGGCTTACGGTCCGGATGGAGTCCCTCCTGTTGTTCTCAAAAACTGTGCTTCCGAACTCGCTCACTGCCTGGTCAAACTCTTTCGTCTGTGTCTCTCTACTTCTACCTATCCTTCTTGCTGGAAGTTTGCTCACATTCAACCTGTCCCTAAAAAGGGTGACCGCTCCAATCCTTCTAACTACCGCCCTATAGCTTTGATTTCCTGCCTTTCTAAAGCCTTTGAATCTGTCCTTAACAAGAAGATAATGAGGCATCTATCAGCTCACAACCTTCTCTCTGATTGCCAGTATGGTTTCCGTAAAGGCCGATCTACTGGTGATCTTCTTGCTTTCCTAACTGAATCTTGGTCATCCTCTTTTAGGGACTTCGGTGAAACCTTTGCTGTCGGCCTTGACATATCGAAAGCCTTCGATAGAGTCTGGCATAAATCTTTAATTTCTAAACTACCCTCCTACGGATTCTATCCTTCTCTCTGTACCTTCGTCTCTAGTTTCCTTTCCGACCGGTCTATTGCTGCTGTAGTGGACGGTCATTGTTCTTCTCCTAAAACTATCAACAGTGGTGTTCCTCAGGGTTCTGTCCTATCACCCACTCTCTTTCTATTATTCATCAATGATCTCCTAAATCTGACTCAATGCCCTATCCACTCCTATGCTGATGACACCACCTTGCATTTTTCAACGTCGTACAACAGACGCCCAACCCAACAAGAATTAAATGACTCAAGGCGAGATGCTATAGGACGCTTAACTTCTGATCTTTCACTTGTTTCTGATTGGGGCAGAGCAAACCTAGTTTTGTTCAATGCCTCAAAAACTCAATTTCTACAACTATCTACTCGACATAACCTTCCAGATAACTATCCCCTCTTCTTCAGTGACACTCAACTTCCCCTCTCCACCACATTAAACACACTCGGTCTATCCTTTGCTAAAAATCTAAACTGGCAATTTCATATCTCTACTCTTGCTAAATCAGCTTCCAAGAAGTTAGGTGTCCTATGGTGTCTGCGTCCATTTTTCTCTCCCTCTCAGCTGCTTGCTCTGTACAGGGGCCTTATCCGCCCATGTATGGAGTATGGCTCACATGTCTGGGGGGGGGCTCAACTCACACAGCTCTTTTAAACAGGGTGGAGTCTAAAGCTTTTCGTCTCATCAACTCTCCTCCTCTAACTGACTTTCTTGATTCTTTAAGTCACCGCCGCAATGTTGCATCTTTATCTATCTTTTACCGCTATTTTCATGCTGACTGCTCTTCTGAACTTGCTAACTGCATGCTTCCCCCCCTCCCACGGCCTCGCTGCACAAGACTTTCTACTTCTTCTCATCCTTATTCTGTCCATCTTCCTAATGCAAGAGTTAACCAGTATCTTCACTCTTTCATCCCTTACACTGGTAAACTCTGGAACTCTCTTCCTTTGTCTGTTTTTCCACCTGCCTATGACTTGAACTCTTTCAAGAGAGGAGTGTCAAGACACCTCTAATGTTAACTGGATCTCCACCCCTTGATTCTATTCTCCTACTGTCCTCTTTACAGGGTCTGGCGACAAGCAGGATTTTTTTTTTACTTATTTCTGTTTTCCCTTAGCTATTACCCTTTTAATAAAAAAAATAAAAAAATAAAAAATATATCTGACACTTCAATCCATCTGTAAACTCCTCTAAAGAAAAATTTCCATCTTACACATTCTATTATTCATACTAGCGTGTTGTTTATGTATATTTGTATGTGCATCTGTGTCTATTTATTGTATGCAGGTGTCCAGTGTCCACCTTGCAGTGTGTTCGTGTCCCCCAGTGTGTACTTCAACATGTGACACCCAAGCACCTCACCCAACATGTCAGAGGAGACGGAGAGGACAAGCGATGGGGGTGGGCGTGCTGCGGGTGTGGTGTCAGGTGTGGTGTCGGGTGTGGCCTGTGGTGTGGTCAGCATGGCATCGAGTGTGTCCCATGGCGTAGGGGATGTGGTGCATACTGTGGCTACGGGTGAGGAGGTGCTAGGTGTGGGTGTGGGTTTGGTTGTTTTTGGTTGGGTTGATTTTGCCTTTGCTTTATATTTATTTATTTTATATTTATATTTATTTATTTATTTATTTATTTTTTTTATTTTTTATTTATTTATTTATTTATTAATTGTTTTTTTCCCTGCTTTTTCTGCCTTTTTGTATTAGTTCCTATGTCTGCTCTTCTTTATATTGTTCTGCTTTTTTCTATCACTATTTTTCTCTCTCTCTCTCTCTCTCTCTCTCTCTCTCTCTCTCTCTCTCTCTCTCTCTCTCTCTCTCTCTCTCTCTCTCTCTCTCTCTCTCTTTCTCTCTTTTTTATTCATACATATCTTCCCCCTTTTGATATATCTAATTTACAGCTTTTACTGCATGTTCCAATTTGTTTTGCTTGTGTGTGCTATAAATGTACATATATATATACTAACTTGAATTAAATGTAAGTCTTTATCTAATGGGAATAAAGATGTTTTTTTTCTTATTGTCTTTTTTTGGTTTTGGAAATGTCTGAATATAACACTGACATCTTCCATTATTGGTGTCAAGATTAGGATTGATTCATGTTTTTTTTTTCTTCTTATGGTAACACTGTGTACTCTAATTTGTTTGCATAAATTAAAGTTTTTTTTTTTTTATTATGACTGTTTATTCTATTTTGTTTGCATGAATTGAAGTTTTTTTTATATGATAACTGTGTATTCTATTTTGTTTGCACTAATTGAAGGTGTTTTTTGAAGGTAGATCAACCCTAGATTATGTTGATTAAGGAAATGGAAGTTTAATTTTATACCAGTAAACAAGGTAGATTATAACATTACTGGAAATATTATGTAATGATCCTAGAAAAATTTGCTTGAGATTAATTACTAGCATGTTTTCACCTTAAATATGTATAAAATTACCCTATATAGTTACATAACCTAATATATTAATGTGTATATCTTACGTGTTTTCAAAGAATGAGTATTGCAAGCATAGGGAGAATGTGTTAGTGTCAAGGTGTGGATATGTCAAAACTGAGGAAGAATGTGCCAAAGAATGATATGATATGGTAGTGAGAGGAAGTTGTGGTTATATTGAGGGCATTGTAGCCATGAGGAAATGTTGCCACAAGTGTTAGGTTACACAAATGAAGGGAGCATGTGCAAGGGTTGATTACGTTACATAAATAAGGGGGAAAATTGCTAAGAGTATGGATAGCGTAATAATGAAGGATGTATATTTAGGGGTATTGTGTATTGCATGATTGAAGTGTACTATAAAGGGTGTATTGAGTGTGCTGTTGGAGTGTATGTGTGTGTATGAATGTAATTGTGTTTATATACCAAGAGTGTGTGTGTAGATAGGTAGGTGGGTGTGTGTGTAGGTGGGTGTAGGTAAGTGTGTGTGTGTGTGTGTTGGAGGTACATATGGTAACAGTGAGTGTGTTGCAGGAATGGGTGACGTGGTGTTGGGTGTGTCATCGGGTGTTGGGGGAAACAGTACACCAGGTGACAGCGGGGGTGAAGCGCCTCCTCACTGACCCCCCAGCCTCCCCCAGGACCAGTGGATGGGTGGGTGGAGGGTTCAGGACAATGGGTGATGGTGATGATGGTGTTGATGATGATGATGAGTGGCCGGGTGTTCTGCCTCCAACGCCTCGCAACACCACACTCTCACCTTATAGTGACTTGTAGGTTTACACTTGATCATTATTGTGTTTGTTAATTGATTCTGAAAAAGCTGCATTTATTATTTATTTATTTATTTATTTATTTATTTATTTTTTGTATCTTCTGTTCCAAAATAGATCTTTAAAGAGTATGCAGTGACCGACATAATGTAATCTACTATTCAATTAACTATCTATATTTTCAGATAAGTGTGTTACATTCTTTTGTTTTTTTGGTATTGAAGGTTCTGGTATGACATTTTAGGATTATATGAGAAATTTGAATAAGTTTAGTAGGTTTGCCTTTACCTTTCTCTCTTATCGCTTTCCTTTACTTCCTTTCATTTATCCTTGTTGCCCTTCCTCCTCTTTTATCACTTTCCTTTACTTCCCTTCATTACCTGTACTGTCACTGCCTCCTTCATCACCTTCCCTGCTTCCCTGTGCAGGAGTCCCGGTACTGATTCCGAGGCAGCAGCAGAAGAAGCAGCTATCAATCATGAACTGGGAATGTCAGAGGATCACTTCTCACCCCCAGAGGTTAGTTTGTTCCTATACTGTCTTCATGTCTCTCCCTCTTACCTTATACTCTTGCAATTCTCCTCCTTTTTTTTTTAACTTCTTCCAGCCTTGCTTGCTCCAACTTTAAACAATTTCATGTATTCCCCTTGTGTTATGTTTTGTCTCCATTTAATTCTACATTACTTATCTTACTTTATTCTGTCATATCTATGTCACCTACTCTCTTTCTAATGCTACACTTATACCTACCTTCTTTCTTTTTCTTTTGACTTCCTCATATCCTAAGCTCTCCTTCTCTTCATTTCACTCAGTTTCATATCCCACACAATCATATGTCTTTATTGTCTTCATTTCACTCAATCTTCCTCTAACTTTACCATATCTCCCTAAATCACATCTCTATATCTCCTTAAAACTATGAATATCTTCCATTTCCTTCTTACTTCCTTCACTAACACATTTTCACCTTCCCTCTATCTTACTCTCCTCACCTTCCTGGCTGTACACATTGTTACCATATCAGTAGTGTAATGTTGGCCTTGCTTGCAGGAGAGTATAGTGAGCATGAGCAAGGAAGGTGTGGAGAGGAACATTGAGAAGTGCAAAGCGTTGATCCTCCAGTGTGATGAGTCCACTACGCGCCGCCGTGCCCTCGTACACAAGCTTATCACACTCAGACTCAGACTTCAGGTAAGGGAAAGAATCATTGTGTTCTGCTGCAATACTATAAATATACTCCATCAGTCGTTCAATTCACAACACTGACCTCATAGAACCAAACCTTTGATATCTGGCACTTACTATATTTCCATTAACTCACTCACTCAACCTCACCATCACCATCACCATCACTATTCCTACCGTCGTTCCAGGAGATGTATGACACGGCAGAGATAGCCTCGACGGGTGTGTTGATACAGTTAGGGCATCACCTGCAGTCCCAGAAGCCTCCCCTCACCCGCGCCTCAAAGCAGTACTGTGACAAGTGCGCTCACATCATCTGGGGAGTGATTCACGTCTCCTACTTCTGTTCCCGTGAGTCCTGGTGCTGCCTTGTTATTTTTTGGGTTGTGTCGGGGGAATGTAAATTGGTATAGCTTTGGGTTAGTGACTTGGGTTAGGGGAAGCTTGAATTGATAAAGTTTTGTATTAGTCACTGCTTTGCTTCTCTGTTATTTGTTTTATGTCAAATACTTTATTGTCACCATTTTATATAGTTTACTTTATAAGGTCTGTACTTGTTTTTTTCAAGTTTTATTTTTATATATTTAATGAAGGTTACAGTTTGTGTTTTTAGCAGGAAAATTTTTGATGTATTTTTCATTATTTTATCATACACTTTCCCTCTCTTTATTTCCATCGGTTTTATATCCTACGTGATCTTGTTGAATTACTTTTCTATGTCATTCAGGTGAACTATCCCTCAAGGACTAATGAAAAAATGGTTCCAGTTTTATTTCACAGTTTTATTTTAACATTAATTGAAGAAGCGATATAGTAATCAATTGCTAACTATGTCTCTTTCTTTGCCTTATTATAAAACAGATTACTTTTTTCTCTCCTTCTCTCATTTATATTCTATTAAATGTCTAGTCTGTTTAGTGTTAAAAAAGAAATGCATGTTAATCAAAATTTTTCTATTTATTTATTTATTATTTTTTTTATACATTTAAAGGGTACCGGCCAAGGGCAAACAAAAATAAATTAAAAAATATATATAAATTACGCTTGTTGCCATTTGCATGATCAATTAACACACCTTAGCCTCTCCTCCCGTACAGTGTGTGAGTACAGGTGTCACGGCAGGTGTGTGGAGGGCACCATCCGCAGGTGTGCCAGTGTCAGGGTCAGTGAGGATCCCACCTACATCCTGCGCATCTGTCCTGAGGTCGGACTCGCTGCCCAGAACTACAAGTGTGCCGAGTGTAAAAGAGTCATTACTAACAGTGAGTTGATGGTGTTGTTGGTGTTGTTGTCTTTTTAGAGTGTTGCGAGTTGACTGGTGTGAGTTTTGTAGATTTTATGTTTTATTTGTTTATTTATTTTATTTTATTTATTTATTTATTTTTTTTTTGCAGTGGTGTGCTTTGTCAATTTTACTTTTGAGTGGTGAGTTTGTTTGTTCGTTTGTTCTTGTATAGTCTTGAGAGAAGGTGTTGACTATGGTATTGTATTTTTTTTTTTTTTTCTCTCTTTTTCTCTTTATTTGTGTTTTTCTTCTTTTTTTTCCTTTCTCTTTTTTATTATTAGTTTTTTTCATATCTTCTTTTCCATTTTTATTACTAATCTTCACTTTGCATGTTATCTTCAAGGAGTAATGTTGGTGAGTGATGTGATAAAAATGACAGTTAATGTGATGGTTTGAACATACTTATTAGAGTTTTTGATACTGTGACAAAATTTCAGATGATAGTTTTCTTATCTAAGTATCTACATAAGCATGACTCTATACAGTGTTACGTAACTACTGAATTGTGGTGTAGATATTTCATTATGCATGTTTTTCAGTTCAATTTAAAAGCAGTTTGTACTATTCATACATACATTCCATTTCATCATATTCATTCATACATTTTTCATTTATTTATCCAACCTTTCTTAGTCATGTGAAAGCAGTTAATACATTTTCAGTGACACATTCATACATTTTTCATTAATTCATTGTTTATATTCATTAGTCACAAACACTACCAATACAAAATGTTCTCAAATGATCTCTTGAAACATTAATTTGGTGTTCGTATCTTGGTGTCACATGATGTACTTAATGAGGGATGACAATGTTAATTAGTTAATGTAATGATGGAGTGGATGGATGTACTATGGGCATGAGTGTTGTGTTTCCAAGCTGTGTTTCCTTCCTTTGCGATGCAGCTTCAACAACAAAACCTTGCAATGAAAACTAACTGGAATTGACTTGAATTGAGATGTTGATCCTTCCTTTGTATTGCTACCCTGGGATGTGTACAGACTATATAGATTTCATGTAAACTATTGTCAAGGTTTCAGTGGTTTATGTTGATTTTCATATATTTTTTTTATATTCTTTGTTATTGAATGTAGTGGTTATTGCATCGGCCTGTGTTTTGTTCAGTTTCCCATAAATTTGTACTATATTATATTACAACCTTTTTTCTTTGGTTTATAATAATGTACAAGTCACAAGTTGTAATTATAACATGCGTCACAGAGATGAATTGTTCTTTATTTCTCGTTATTTATTTCCATTTATTTTATTCTTTTTCCAGGATATACTGTAAGTTCACAGGCAGGAGGGAAGAAGTTGAAAGGTATTAACACCCATCATTCTGTGTTTATAGAAGTTGATTGGAGTGTTGGATTAACTTAGTATTGGTGTAGCAAATGTTGTTTAATCTTATACATTATGATTACATTTGCGTATAAGTCATGGGTTAGTGTAATGTTTTTTTAAGATGTGAAGTATTCCATTGTGTTTATAACTATTTTAAGGTAAATTAAGTGGGTGATACATGCCCAGTACAGTAGTGATGGGCTTCATTACCTGGCTTCATTAGGTACAGTTAGTTATTATTATTAGTTGTAGTTAGTGCGTTACTGCTACTTATTAGGTTGTGTTACCATTGATGTCTCAGTCTTTATAAACAAAAACAAACTGGTATTATCTTTAGTGTGGTAACTATTGTGTACTAGCTTTTATATTTCGTTTACTTTTTCATATTGCTTTATCAAAATACATGTTATCTACAAGAAGAGGTTAATATTCACATTTGAGTTTTTATCACATGAATTAAGGACTCATTTCACATATAAGAATGACAAGAAGAATATAGAGAATGTAAAACTTTAACATATATATATATCAGAACAGAATGAAACAGTTGCACCAGTTGAAAAAAAGTCTGCAGGCGAGTCAACATTTAATTCTATGAAAGGCACAGAAGGAATGGTGTAAACAGACATGATTACCATTTGTTTATTTGTTTATATATAATGTTCTCGTCCTTTTGATACCTATTCTTTGTTGACTAATGAGACGTGTTTTGTATTTTTAGCCCATCAAAGGGGCATCTCTTGTTTTGGTGACCCTCTACGGAAAGGTATAACACCACTAGTGATCTGTATATCTCTCTCTCTCTCTCTCTCTCTCTCTCTCTCTCTCTCTCTCTCTCTCTCTCTCTCTCTCTCTCTCTCTCTCTCTCTCTCTCTCTCACACACAGCTCGTTCATGCTTAAAAATTACACTGTCTTGATCCTTAGTTGGTGTGGGTGTGTTAAGGTGGTTTTCATGGTGAGGCTGCAAGTAGAGCCAGGCAAGGTGTGCTGAAACCTTCCTTGCCTTAAGTGGTGATGTGAATGAGCTAGATGTAAGGTGTTCTGTTTCCGTTCTTTGCCTGTGAGAACACTATCTGCTGCTTTACCTCAAATTTTCTGCCTCATGCTCCATCTTCTTGATTACTGCAACACACACGCTGATTCTTTTGTCTCCTTGGGCTGTATTGAGTGTCTCCTTACTCCTTGCAGTGTGTACTTACCCTATACTGCAGCTCCCAGAATGGGGCAAACCATACACGTGCAATATAACACTCATGCTTAGTTGATATATCGCATACAGTATTATATATGTATACTTGAAGCATGTCATCCTACACTCAACATACTGTAACCTTCATTTGCTGTGATTGGTGTTAAGTATTGATGTCACGTTTTAATCACCAATATTTTTCATCGATATCTATTTACCAAGTTTATAATCTCGAAGGTGGGATAGACGAAACAATGTGTCTTTAGGGTTCGGGAAAAATTGTATGTCCTGTCCTCTTCTATATCTTGTCTTGTGGTAGGAAGAAGCAATACAGAGGAAGGGCTCCCCATTCCTTTGCTACATCCCTATTAGTCACCTTTCACGGCATACAGGGAATTCAGTGTCAGTATTCTACAGCCTATCTGCTAATATGCTGTCAGACCTGTAGTCATCTTAGAAGAAATAGCACTTTGTAGAGAAAACTAGAGATGGAAACAAACCTTTAAACCCCTAAACCCCTTATTGTTGATATAAGACAACCTTCTGTCCTGTCAGCTTCCATTCAAGGGTAACATTATAGTGGCAGGGAGTGAGGCAACAAGCAAACTAAAGTGTTAAGAAAAATTTGACTTGTCAACATGGAAAATTATGCGCAGGCTTTGGTGTTTAGTTTTGCTCACCTGTGTCTATCTGTCAACAATTTGTTCATATGTTGTCTACTATGTAATATGTTTGGGAAGTTTTAATTACAAGGAATATTATACAGCAGAAAGATGAGGGAGAATATCTTGGTTCTTGGTGTGGAAGGAACAAACACGGGTGTGTGGACTCACAAAGCACACCTGTCCACCACACAGACAGGTGTTACAACAGGTGTTCTCAGCTACATAATGCCTGCAGAATTTGGTGATGGTTGTTTTTTTCTATCATGTACTACAAATCAATATATGTTGAGTGAATGTTTGGATGTTGTGTAGATAAACATAGGGCCATTATTACCCTAAGACCTGTTTTGTGTGGTAGGTTTATTATCCATTAGGGTGTTGGGTGGCTCTGTGGTACAATGCTCGACTCGTGGCTTAAAGGTTGTGAGTTCAATCCTGGCTCACGGCAGCTTCTTGGTGAGAGGGGCAGCGCTGTCTCATTAACCCTAGCATAACTATATGGTCTATAGTTACCCAGTTCGGGCGGTATTATTTAGTAACCTTTTATTATCCATTGCCAGTACCCAACCGTCCCCTTAGAGGCTATTATTGATGGTGATGTAAAGGTTTTTTTTTCTATTGGGATTTCAAAATGGAATCACCCATAGCTATTGTTTATGTAAGTGTTGGAACTGTATGGGAATGTTACTGATTTGCTCTGCACCAGTTACCCAAAGACACATGTACACGAGTGATTCATTTGCTTGACTCGTGTGCAGCAGTAACTTTATCATGACACTTTCATCTTAGTAGTTTGATTGAGTGTGTTTGTTGTAGTGTTGCACCTGTTACCCTTTGATTGCAGCATGACTCACCTGTTTCCATGCATCAGCCTCTAGTGTGTGTGGCATGACTTATCTTCATGTATTTGTTGATGCAGCTGTGGAGTAAAGTTTGATTATGCATTGATACACTTTATGATTTTTTGAACTGGTTGTGTGAAGGTGAATTTGTTGATGTTTTAAACTAGTTGTAGATATTTGTAATGGGAGTTTTCATTGAGTTTTTTTTCAGTAATCATAATATGGTAAAATTTCATATTTGAATATTAAATTTATTAGAGTTTTAAGACACATGTGAACCATTTCATAAACAGTTTTAAGATACAGTAGATCTTAAAAGTATGTGTCACTCTACTAATGTCAAACAAGGTGTAATTAGCTTGTTAGTTATGAGGCTTGTAATGATACAGTTCAGCTTTCAACAAGTATTATTGTGTGGCCATGCTTGCAGTACAGCACAAGCTATACTAAGTTGAACACACTGCTTTAACATAACATATACATACTCCCCTTTTACTTGACTTCATTAATTAGTTGTGTTATAATGGCAAAGATAATGCATCATAACATACAAATTCATCCTTACCCAACCTATAAACAAGATATCTGTCATGCTATACTGTTAAATACAACCTGATATTGTATGTACTTCTTCATCTTATCTTAGCACTCTTCCATCTAAACCAGAGAGTGCATGGAGTGAGCCTCGTCGATGTGACTACACTGGCCTCTACTACTGCCCTGCCTGCCACTGGGGGTCAAGGGTGGTGCTGCCTGCAAGGGTGCTACACAACTGGGACTTTGAGGAGCGGGGCGTGAGTAGGCAGGCAAAGCAGTTCCTTGCCCTTATGAAGAACAAACCTGTACTCAACCTGCAGGAACTCAACCCTCACCTCTTCAAGTTTGTGGAGGAACTTAGCACTGTCAAGGTGAGGGAACTGAAGGAAAGGAAACAGATGAAGGTGGAAGTCACTTTTAGTATGGACTCTCTGTTTTGTAGTCATGTATGTACTTGTTTAGTGACTGGGGAAGACTCCAGTATACCATCTCATTCTTTTTATACTCATTCACTATTACCACTTAGACATACACACACATTCTTTTTATTATGTCTGCTTGAAGTCCTTGGCTGGTTTTTCAGTATATAAGAAAGTTATTGATCCTCACCTTTACTCTCCCTCATTCAGAAACTTCGCGAGGACATCCTTCTCATGAAACGCTACTTGGGGACGTGTCGTGCTGCCCAGGAGACTCGCATGTTACGCCAGCTGGAGGAAAGACAACACTTTGTGGAGAACTCTTACATGTACTCCCTCCAAGACCTTGTGGATGCTGAGTTTGGGGTGCTGGTTACCTACTTGCAGAAAGTCCACCACAGCTTCTCAGAACACATCAAAACCTCATGTCTGGTGTGTTGTGTTTTGTTTAGTTTGTGTGTTTACTTTTCATCTTGTTACATCTCATGACTCTATCTCCTCCATGATCTCTTTCCAGGGAGTAACAAGACCTGTCAAACCAAATATATGATCCTTACATTCCACAGTCATGATGTTACTCCCAATCTTAACAAACTTATTAGATTCTTATATATATTCCTCCACCATTCAACTCCCTCTGACTGGTGTAGTTTTTATTCCTCCTCCTCCTCCCCCCATCATTACATACATACATTCTGCCCTCAGGTGTGCCAAGGGAAGGGTTACATCTGTGAGATTTGTGATGTTAGCGACATCATCTTCCCGTTCGATGGTGGAGTGGTGGTGTGTGAAGGCTGCTCCACTGTGCTCCACCACCTCTGCTTCACCTCCAGGGGTTCCAAGTGCCCAAGGTGTGCCCGGCAGGAGGCAAGACGCAGGCAGGAAACAGGAGAAGGACAGTGTGGGGGGCAGTAGAAAGTGAGAGGTTATGATATTCAGAGGAGAGAAAAGAGAGTGAAATTATCTTTTTGTCTCAGTCATCTTTAGGGAGTTTTTTCTTTCACAATTTTTGACAATTTTGATGTATACAAAATGCATTAATGAGGTTTTGTTGAGCCTTTGTTACCAGAATATATGTTTAAGGCACCTGTAAAAATATTGCTAATTTATTTTTGAAGATGAATTTTGATATAGTAAACTTTGAATACTAACAGAATTATGTTATTATGTTATGTATCAACCTTCCAGATACTTGAACATGTCTCCAAATATTCTTCATACACTATAAATATGAGTCAATGTGTGAGTGTAAGTCAGTGGAGATGATTGGATGAACAAGCAGCTCAGACCTAGTCGAAGCTCACGGTAGAAGTTTTAGTTTCCTTGAGAAGGACGTGATAGACAGTGTGTAGTAAGACCACAAGGACAGTGTGGAGTGTATTGTTCCTCTGTAGTTTTCCTCAATATTCCTAACTCTGTATACTGGGTGTAGGCAGTGGAATGAGGCAGGAAGTACAGGATGACAGGTTGACATCCTGTTTTGTGAATAATGTAAAGTTTCATGTTTTGTACTGATGTGGTTAGTCTACTGTAGTATTGTGAGTCACTCCTTGAACTCCAGTAAAGAAAAGACTAAAACTATATACATGTGCAGGAAAAAATGTACAAGAAATCAAGAGAGGAATCCATAAGGTTACTGAACAAGGCTTAGTTATATTTGGAATGTAACAAACATTCCTGAGTTGGGGATGTGGTATGATATTAATTTTTTCAACGGTTTTGTTCTCTTATGGCACCTTCACTACCTCACCCACTGTTCAGTAATGGCCAGGACAGATCATTGTTCAAATTCTTGCTAATATTTTATGTTCTTAGTTTCTCAAAATCTGTATTTCTAGCTGAATTTTGCACTTTGTTTCATGTTTTTTTGTTCACCACAACCAGATAATTGTTCAAATTCTTGCTTATGTTGTATGTGCGTAATATGCTATAGTTTGATCCTTCTGGTGTTTATAGGTTAATGATGCACCTTTGTTTGAGGCTCAAGACTTGCTCCCTAGTCACGCTTAGATTGTGTTACCTTTGTGCATAAACACTTCTTTTTGCAGTACCTTTTTCTTCCGATCAGAGCCAGTATGAATATACTTACATTATGTATAGTTTTGAGGATAACCATTAATAATTGTTTACTTTTCTTCATAGTCATGCTTCTTATTTTATACTTTAGATTTTGAAATTAGTCCGAAAAGAATATTTATTGTTGTTGGTTAACCAGTGGTTTAGTCAAAAGCTGTTTGTGTTTTGGTTAATTTTCCTTATTTTGTTGACCGTCCAGACAGTAAGTAGTATTTTCAGTGTGATGAAAAATTATCCTTACATACAGGATCTGATTATGTTTTTATAAGACACCAACTGTCGTAAAATTTTCCACCACCATTTTTCGAGTTGAACTCATCTCACTTTGCATACAGCCAATTGGGGCGATAAACCAAGAACTGACATGAAAGTGTGTGTTGTTTATATCTGGGAAGTTAATAATTACAGTGTTTGACGATGATGTGATGATGGAGGTGAAGTGATGTGTAATACTAACAAGCAGTCCTTAGCTTCCTTACCTGTATTAGTGACACCGTAGTAATCTATGACCACACTACTGTCACATAGATCTATATTCAACTTACTTACTTACTCTTCCTTCCCAAGACTTCCTTCATCATGGTGAGTGTGAAGACGTGTTGTGCTTGTCGCTTGATACTTAAACTCTGCCTTCCTCGACATCACATTAGTATTATGTTTCATACTTATACTTAAGGAAGGTGTGTGCGATACAGTAAGTCTCGTGAGTTCAACTTAACGACACCACACACACCGTAATATTGCGTATGTATCTACGTTATACATATTAACATGAAGATTAGCAACTATTTTCATACAAAAGTACCTAATATATAATTGACTCAAAAATAAAATGTGTTTAATTTCCATTGTTTGGTAATGTTTCCTGGAGGAAGTGTGTGTGTGTGTGTGTGTTATGGTCTGGATGATCACGTGCTGGACTCGTGATCGTCAGCCATTACCGTCCCCGAAAGAGGTCAGAGCTCATAATGACGGATTTATGGTTAAGGCTGAGACCTCACACATCACACACACCCATCCCCTTGCTCGGCTCGGATCGAGTGAGTTCAATCCTGGCTCACGGCAGCTGCTTGGTGAGAGGGGCAGCGCTCTCTTGTTAACCCTAACATAACTATATGGTCTATAGTTACCTAGTTCGGGGGGATAATCTAATCACCTTTTAATTTCTCCTACTGATGAGACGCACAGGGCCGATACAAACCCTACCTTACCTTCACTGTTCATTAACCTGTCACGCAGCAATGAATAGCACGTGTTCCTGTCATTACACGTTCGTCCGTTGTGTTTGCATTACCAGTGTCAATAAATTAAGAGTGACGTCACGCTACACATGACTTCACGGTGACGTCACAAGCCCAGGTGTCACGTGCGTCGCCTAGCAACCTTCCCCAAACAGCAGCCTCACGCCCCATCCCTCCCCTCCCTCCCTAAGCCTTCCCCATCCCCGCCTCCCCTCGTCCCTTCCTTGAAAACTCTTACACTTTCTCTATAGCAAGCAATGTGTCCTTTTTGTCCAAGCTTCAAGTTATTCACGTAATACAAACATTGATGTAAAAGCTTTAGTGTCACATAATCAATCGTTGCCTTGGTACGATGTAGAACGCCTTGTCAATCCTAACAATATGCTTTCAATACACAAGACACGAGAGAGGGAGTGCGTGAGGATAGTAATAATAATAGTAATAGCAGCAAGGAGAGAGGATGTATAGTTTAATAATCCTATCAGTGCATCGACGTATGGTATCCTTTATAAATGTAGTTAAACAATTAATGTATTTTTCCCTTATACCGCGTGGTAAAGACATGACGCGTCCAATGAATGCATAATGGGAAAGAAAAACCACCACAGACCCCTCGCTGACAACCCGTTTGCACAGACCACACCATGACACAACCTTACACCAACACTACCCTGGAAATGAACACAATTAACTAACATACACACTGCACCAAGGCTGGAATTAGCAGGTTAACATTGTAATTAGTGGTAGTAAATATAGTGCGGTATGACAGTATCTAGTTGACCTGCGGCAGTACCATGTGGTGTCCCGCGGCGCTGCCAGTGGTGCCGCGGAGCTGGTGCAGTGAGTGTGTGTGTATTTATTAACCTTCCCTTGTGCCATTCCCCTCACTTCACTCTACAAAGGGAATATACTTCATACTCAAGGGACATGTGACACCTAAGAAAGATTATGCTCCGTTAGTACCTTGGAGACAGTTAATACTTTTTGAGACAAGTTGATTACGTTGTTAAAGGTGATTACATGTACCTAGCGGGAACGACAGGTGTAATTAGCAGGTGCAACGTTATGCATCTAAGGTAAAAACAGTGTTACCAGACCCAACGAAACGAGGGAGGAAAAGAAACACAACTTTATTAAAACGGTGGAAAATTGACATAAAACGAAGGAAATTATTAGAAAAAAAAGTGTATATTGTGATGAAAAATGAAAGAGTGGTGATTTGAGTTGGTGAAGATGAAGAACACGTGAAAGGTGATGTAAAATGTGCTTTAATGAGGATATTGGACGAGACAGCAATGGTGGTGGTGTGCCGACCTGTCATGGTGGTGGTGGTGATGGTGGTGATGATAGTGGTGGTGGTGGTGGTGGAGGGCCATATACCAGGTGCGTATTGTGTGTGTGTGTGTGTGTGTGTGTGTGTGTGTGTGTGTGTGTGTTTAGTAGTTTTAGTAGCGGTAGTAGTAGTTGCTGTTGTAGTTGTAGTAGTAGTAGTAGTAGTAGTAATAGTAGTAGTGATAGTAGTAGTAGTAGTAGTAGTAGTAGTAGTAGTAGTAATGGTGGTGATGGTGGTGGTAGTGTTGACTACTGAATTATTAATAAGTACCAATGTGGGTCAGATCGCTTCACCCATCATGGTAGTAGTAGTAGTAGTAGTAGTAGTAGTAGTAGTAGTAGTTGTTGTTGTTGTTGTTGTTGTTGTTGTTGTTGTTGTTGTTGTTGTTGTTGTTGTTGTTATTGTTGTTGTTGCAGGAGATGAAGTTAATTTATTGAATATTTATTTCTTAGCGTAACACTAACTTGAGGAAATAAGATGTTGTATATTTCGTATATTAAAGAACAAAATATTAAACCAAACATTTAAAACGGAGTGTAATGTAAAGGAAATACAGAAAAAAGGAGGAAGAGGTAGAGAAGTGTCACGTTCATTATTATTATTATTATTATTATTATTATTATTATTATTATTATTTTATTATTAAGAATCTTGGAGAAATAAAACATGAAAATAAATCACACGAATATTAATTAGAAACACAATGGGGAAAAATAATTAAAACACGAGAAAAAAAACCATTTAATTCACACGTTTTACATTTTTACGTACAACTAACTGTCTTGAGAGAGAGAGAGAGAGAGAGAGAGAGAGAGAGAGAGAGAGAGAGAGAGAGAGAGAGAGAGAGAGAGAGAGAGAGAGAGAGCAACATAAAGAACAATCTCACATCCTCTGAAACACAATTACCAAGATGAAAGTTGTGACCGTGAAAAAGAAAGAAAACAAAACAGCAATAACAGTGACGTTTGTCTCTTGTTTTTTCCGACTTAGTATGATTTACTGTATTATAGTGACCGAGGAGGAGGAGGAGGAGGAGGAGGAGAGGAAGGGGGAGGAAGAGGAGAGAGGAAGAGGAGGAGGAAGGGGAGAAAGAGGAGGATATAGTGTACCGTTATTATTGGTAAAGTGTATTGATATGGGAGGAAGTATAGTGTGTTGACGTGCGTATGTGTATGACGGAAGTATAGTGTATTGTTCCTCCTACTGGAGTAAGAGGAAAGTATAGTGTTTTGGTTATGGTGAAAAGTATGGTGTTTTGGTATGGTGAGGGAGTATAGTGTATTGGTATGGCTATTATACAGTTAGTATGGTGGAAAGTATAGTGTTTTGATATGATGAAGTATGGTGAAACTACAGCTTATAGGTATAGTGAGGTATAGTGTAGAACATTGTATAGTGCATTCTACAGTGCAGTATAGTGTAGCAATTCCTTTCCCTCTCCAAACAGCGCGTGACCTTGTATACACCATAACATTACGGCATTACTATAAATAACTTAACGTAATATATGGTGAGGTGCAAACACACACACTAACACTTACACAGCATAACATTGTAACACCATAACATAACGCGACAGGTGGAAGTGTAACATTGACAGACACACTCATACCGAAGAATTTTAACATAGCATAACATAACATAGGATAGTATTAGCATAGCATAACATACTTTTTAATTTGTATATTCGTTGGCAAGTAGGATTTTTAGCATAACATAACATAGGGTAGTAATAGCATAACATAACACAGCATATATTTTTATTTATATACCCGTATACAAATTGATTACATATAGTTGTGTGTATATACCCATTGCCAGGAGTGATTTACCATAACGTGATATAGGATAATATTAACATAACAACTTTTATTTGTATACCTATAGACTCGAACTATTTTATTACATATATCATTTTATTTATTTATTTGTTAGTAGGAAGGACTGGAAGCTAAACATATCATACACCTGCTCTAAACTTTACTATATAACGTTTAAAACAAGTGTATTATATTTTTAGCATTGACACACATAGATAACCTTGACTTTGTATGCTAATAATATAAATAGTGATAATAATAATAATAATAATAATAATAATAATAAAGTCTATGCTGAAAATTATGCTTATAGAGTGAAAGAGAGAGAAGAAAAAAATCAGCATAAGTTTAGTTGAAATTATAAACCAATTTTGATAATGCGATTCTCTGACGAAAAAAGAAAAAATGGAAGAAAATGTATATATATATATATATATATATATATATATATATATATATATATATATATATATATATATGTAATCTAAAAACTGGAATTATACAGAAACTGTTTTACATATTTTATTTTTATTTCATCACTAGGTTAGAGGAAGGGAGGAGAGAGAAGAAAGGAAGAAAGGGAGGAAGGGAGGGAAAGTGGAGGTAATAATAAATAATAACTGAGTGACAATGGTATGCGTTGACGATGGGTAGTTATGCTTTTGTTATAACTTACACAGGAGAGAGAGAGAGAGAGAGAGAGAGAGAGAGAGAGAGAGAGAGAGAGAGAGAGAGAGAGAGAGAGAGAGAGAGAGAGAGAGAGAGAGAGAGCAGGATATGATGATAAAAGCAAGGAAGTGTGGTCGAGTGAAGGAAGGAAGACAGAATCCAATCCTCCTATGGTGTTTAAAAGTATCATTTCCGTCTATCTTGAACCCATTAAAGCGAATCTAAACCCAATGAATTTAGTTTATTCAACACGCAGATAAAGTTGTTTTTCTTATTACTTTAATGAACACGAAACTTCTTTTAGCTACAGTGTATGAACTCATTTTATTTAACACGCAAATAAGTTTTTTTTATTGTTTTACTTTAATTAATACAAAAAATTCCTTAAGTAAGTCACGAAGTATAAATATTTTCCTTTTAAACGATAATAAACAAGCAGCTATTTTTTCTTTTTTTCTTTTCTTTTCTTTTTTTCTTTCTTTTTTTATTCCTTTCAATAAATAATGTGAGTGAGGGGAAGTAATTGTCGTGTTGTTGTGTTTATTGATGTTACTTTACGACACACACACACACACACGCGCGCGCACACACACACACACACACACACACACACACACACACACACACACACACACACACACACACATACGCCTCACTCTCTCCCCTTGTGTGTACGTTTGGTATGTGTGTACGTAGTTAAATACACGCGACATGTACGTTTGTGTCGGACTTTTGTGAATGGAAGGAATTTATGTTGTTGTTGTTGTTCTTTTTCTTCTTCTTCTTCTTCTTCTTTTCTTCTTCTTCTTCTTTCTTCTTCTTTTCAATCTCGTTCTGTTCCTTTTTCTTCTTTTACTTTTAATTTGCTTCGTATTATCATTCATTTTCTTCTTTTCTTCTTCTTTTCTTCTTCTTCTTCTTCTTCTTCTTCTTCTTCCTCCTCCTCCCTCCTCCTCCTCCTCCTCCTTGTTCTTCTTTGTCTTATATCCTCCTATTCACACCTGTAATTATCTTCACTTCTAACCTGTGTGCGTGGGCGTGCGTGCGTACTTACCTGTGTGTGTGTGTGTGTGTGTGCGTGTGTGCGTGTGTGTGTGCGTGCGTATTTACCTGTGCGTGTGCGTGCGTGCTTATCTGTGCATGTGTGTGTGTGTGTGTGTGTGTGTGTGTGTGTGTGTGTGTGTGTGTGTGTGTGTGTATGTGTGTGTGTGTGTGTGTTTGGGTATCGATCCAAGGGTTCGTTGGTCGAGGGGCAAGCCGCTATACCAACCAGCCAGCCACACGCGGTCGGAAGTCACTGTCAATTACTGTGTGTGTGTGTGTGTGTGTGTGTGTGTGTGTGTGTGTGTGTGTGTGTGTGTGTGTATGTGTGTGTGTGTGTGTGTGTGTGTGTTAGCCTATTTTTTGTACAATTGGGCTATTTTTGAGGTGTGACAGAGAGAGAGAGAGAGAGAGAGAGAGAGAGAGAGAGAGAGAGAGAGAGAGAGAGAGAGAGAGAGAGAGAGAGATGGTGGGAAGGGGCGGTGTTCCTCTCTGGTCAATGTCAGTGTTTGTGTGTGTGTGTGTGTGTGTGTGTGTGTGTGTGTGTGTGTGTGTGGCAAGACCTTGACGCCCGTACACAGGTTTATGAATGTATTAGATGGTAACAATAATAAAATAATACAACGAATGAATGAAGGAAGGAAGGAAGGAAGGAAGGAAGGAAGGAGGGAGTGAATATATGAAGAAAATTAATGAATAAGGAAATAAATAAATGAATAAATAATTGAATAACGAATATGAAAAAAAAAAATAATAATTGACGTGATAATTCATTTCCTTTCTAAAAAATCACTGACAATAAGAATATGTATAAAGATAGAGAAAGAAAGAAATGAAAAAAAAAACAATGAAACAAAGAAAAAATAAATGAAAGAATAGCAAACCCTTATCGCTGTTTCTCATCTTTTCTTTTTCTCCCACTGACCTTTCTTTCTCTTCCCTTCCTTCCTTTTTTCCTTTCTTCCCATCCCTTCTCTTACTTTTCTTCCTTCCTTCCTTCCTTCCTTCCTTCTTTCCCTTCCCTTCTCCTCTCCTACTCCTCCTTTCACCCTCCTTTCATTCTTCATTCCTTCCTTCCTTCTCTTTTCTTCTCTTTCCCTCTTTCCTCCTTCATTCCTTTCTTCTCCCTCTCTTCTCCTCTACCTAAAATAAATGTACGCCGTGTGTGTGTGTGTGTGTGTGTGTGTGTGTGTGTGTGTGTGTGTGTGTGTGTGTGTGTGTGTGTTGCAAGATGACATTTGATAATATAGATAACAGCATGTGTGGGAGCGATCAATAGAGAGAAAGAGAGAGAGAGAGAGAGAGAGAGAGAGAGAGAGAGAGAGAGAGAGAGAGAGAGAGAGAGAGAGAGAGAGAGAGAGAGAGAGAGAGAGACTCGTCAGTACCTACATTCATCCCAGTGAACTTTCGTATCTTAATAAATAATAAATTACTGGGAATCACTCTATTATTTCCTGACCTTTAGTTATTCTCTTCACCAGATTGACTGACTCACACGACCTTGATGCATTGACTCACAACACACAACCTGGTGACTCAAAGCTTACCTAACTCACGACTCGTAAAAAGATACCCATTACTCATTACAAAAAAGTCCCATAAACTCACTTACTCACAACTGTTCATCTTTCATTACAATTGAACGTGAAGCGAAATTTATTAATGGATTCCAAACAAAAGAGGATCGGAGGAGGGAAATTAAAATGTGTTACAACTGTTTATAATACCAATCAATCCTATTCGCCTTCCTCTTGCTATTGATCTTTCATTGCTATTGAACGTGAAGTGAGATAGATTAATGAATTCCTAACAAAAAGAGAATCGGAGGAAGGCAATTGATACATGTCACTATTGTTTATAGAATCATAACCTTACTCTACTTCCTCTAGCTATTCATTCTTCAGTACAATTCAACGTGAAGTGAATAAGATTAATGAATTCCAAACAAAAGAGGATCGGAGGAAGGGAATTAATACGTGGGTGTTGATACTTTTCCTTCCTTAACCTTCCTCACCTTCCTCCTCTTCCTCCTCTTCCTCCTGCCCCTCCTCTAGGAAGTCGCGTGAGTTGTCAGTCTGGTTGCGAGTTAGGTGGAGTGAGTGAGAGAGAGAGAGAGGGAGAGGTAGAGGGAGAGGGCGTGGGCGGGACGGTCAGTGGTGGCGTGGCGGCTGAGGCAGGATGTGTGTCCCCCACCCACGCACCGCCTCCCCTCTGTTATTTCCTTGTTTCTAAGCCATACACGCCCCCCACCCTCATCCCAGCACCCGCCCACGCCACCCCACGCCCTCTCCTCACCCCACACTACCCTACACCAATAGTACCCTCAAGTTAACGTCAGAAAAAGGGATATAAGGAAATTTTCATCATCCTTATGGTCTATATGCAAACCATTGACCGCTTCTAGACTTGGAT
>JAPQNM010000012.1:9067154-9089654 GCA_029783475.1 Metacarcinus magister | reverse complement strand
CGCGGCAGGCAAGGTATTAAGTACTGTGCGTGTGTTGTAGTAGTAATAGTAGTAGTAGTAAAAGTAGTAATAGTAGTAGTAATTGTTGTTGTTGTTGTTGTTGTGTTGTTGTGTTGTTGTTGTGTTGTTGTTGTTGTTGTGTTGTTGTTGTTGTTGTTGTTGTTGTTAATCCATGTTGGTGTTGCAGGGTCGTTACTTGGGTCCATCGGGAGTCACACACAAATCCCACGACCACAACTTTACGACACCAGGAAGGAGAAAGGCTACGACACCACGGAGGACGACGACGACAACGACGACGACGAGGAGGAGGAGGAGGAGGAGGAGGAGGGTGAAGAGGACATGGAGGTAAGTACCCCTATATAAAAAAAAATGAAGGAAAAGGTGAGGTGTTAATGAGAAAGATGAGGAGACTACAGGTGTGTCAATTCAACAGATGCCTGATGGAGGTAAGGGTAGCGGCGCCCTTAGGAGTAAAAAAAGGCTTATAGGGGGTCAAGGCTCTATGGAAGAACCCCTATACAGCTCCCCCAACCCCGCCCACATCCAGTACCCCCACGCTGCCACACACTCCACCACACTCTCCACATCACAATCCACGCCCTTGCATTCCGAGCCTCACCATCAACTCTTGGCTAACATGCTACAAGGCGCTGGGGACTTCACTAGCAGTACCCGAGGCTCCTCCATGCTGCCTCCCCCTCTCCTCCCACCCCCACAAGGCTTCGATAAGGACTCTGAGGTTGGCTTCATCCCTGGCACCTCCCTCCCGAAGTTCCTGCCGCCCCCACGCGTTCCTATCATGTCCCCGGATCGCACTACGTCCTCCCGCATCAACGCCTATGATTACGACCCCGAGGCGCCTCCTATACCCCCGAGGAATTACACGCGGGAGGAAGCTGGTCTGCCGCCCCTCATGCACTCCGCGGGACCACCTCCACCACGCCCTGAGACAAAGGACGCGATGGTGGAGGCCCGTGTGGGTGAGGAGGGTGGAAGGGCGTCACCACTAGATGCACAGGTGGGTTGGATGTACTCTCTGCATTGTACTGTATGTGTGTGTGTATGTGTATGTGTGTATGTGTGTGTGTGTGTACCTGTTGACTGTTATGATTCCCAGGGTAATGTGTGTTTAAACGGTAATTACTTTGACTTATAATGATACTGATATAAGGTTGATTATTAATACTACAATTGTCATCATCAGGAGAGCCTCGGCCGCCGCCACTCAGCTGCCTCCTCCAACCTCTCGGACTCAGCGGGGTCAGAGGTCACCTTCCCTAACGTAGGTCGCCTCCGCCGCCGTTTCCATGACCTGCTGGACGACGCCTTCTCCCTGCTCAACGGTCAACGCCCCGGGGACAAGGTCACGCCCCTCACTACGCCCTCGCCGCCTCGCAGGGGACGCGCCAGGTCTGCTGCGTTACATTTCAGGTGAGTTTGTAATTACACCACAAATGCGATTGTGTTTTGTCCTTGTGAATGTATCTCTCTAAATACCTCTTCCTCTTCCTCCTCCTCCTCCTCCTCCTCCTCCTCCTCCTCCTCCTCCTCCTCCTCCTCCTCCTCCTCCTCCTCCTCCTCAATATTTATTTTTATCATTAATATTTATTTTTTATCATTAATATTTATTTTTATCATTAATATTTATTTTTATCATTAATATTTATTTTTATCATTAATATTTATTTTTATCATTATTATTTATTTTTATCATTAATATTTATTTTTTATCATTAATATTTATTTTTATCATTAATATTTATTTTTATCATTATTATTTATTTTTATCATTATTATTTATTTTTATCATTAATATTTATTTTTATCATTAATATTTATTTTTATCATTAATATTTATTTTTATCATTAATATTTATTTTTATCATTAATATTTATTTTTATCATTATTATATATTTTTATCATTAATATTTATTTTTATCATTAATATTTATTTTTTATCATTATTATTTATTTGTATCATTATTATTTATTTGTACCATTATTATTTATTTGTATCATTAATATTTATTTTTATCATTAATATTTATTTTTATCATTAATATTTATTTTTATCATTAATATTTATTTTTATCATTAATATTTAATTTTTATCATTAATATATATTTTTATCATTAATATATATTTTTATCATTAATATATATTTTTATCATTAATATTTATTTTTATCATTAATACTTATTTTTATCATTAATATATATTTTTATCATTAATATATATTTTTATCATTAATATATATTTTTATCATTAATATATATTTTTATCATTAATATATATTTTTATCATTAATATATATTTTTATCATTAATATATATTTTTATCATTAATATTTATTTTTATCATTATTGTTTTTTTTTATCATTAATATATATTTTTATCATTAATATTTATTTTTATCATTATTATTTATTTTTATCATTAATATTTATTTTTATCATTAATATATATTTTTATCATTAATATATATTTTTATCATTAATATTTATTTTTATCATTAATATTTATTATTATAATTATTAATATTTATTTACTCCAACAGCAACACTTTCTTAACATGTATTATTATTAATTTCAAAACCTTTAACTTCAATATAAGTTTTCGTGGATTTGTGATGAAAATGGATTCGTGAAATTTTTGGCCCGAAGATTTCCACCAGAATTTGAGTCCAAAATAGTTTAGTCATTTTACAAGTAAAGTATTAGTCCTACAACAAAGATGTATAGAAACAAAGTTGTTCAGCTTGACAAGTTCTATCTGATGGTGTCATCCGTTTGTAAATTACTCTTTTGGTTTAGGAGAAAAATGTAATTAAATAGAAGTTTCGTGTAAAATACAAATATATCAATATCTCCATTACTTACATTCCAATTACATTCTAGTAAAGCTCAAAGGAACGGGCGTCTCCTGCTCTATATTTACTATTGAGAATGTTTTTTACGTAAACCTCATACTTTTCGAGTTATTTTGAAAAACATGATTTCATGAAAAAAGTCTAAGGTGACACCCTTGAAAATTTCGTGAAAAATTTCCACACCTCAGAATTTCATGAAAATTTGTACCTAAAGGTTTTCAGTCAAACTGAACACGAATCTGGACTCAGTATCATCATTACTATAATATTAAACACTATATACGCATGTGTGATACGCCTAAAACTATTTATTCTCTCTATTTATCTCTCTAACTCTATCACGCTCTCTCTCTCTCTCTCTCTCTCTCTCTCTCTCTCTCTCTCTCTCTCTCTCTTCTCTCTCTCTCTCTCTCTCTCTCTCTCTCTCTCTCCAAACTCCTACAGCAAAATCATAATATTCTCCCCCTCCTCCCCCTCCCCCTCCTCCTCCTCCTCCTCCTCCTCCTCCTCCTCCTCCTCCTCCTCCTCCTCCTCCTCTGTGTCTTCCTTCTTAAATAGTCTTCAGTGGACCAATTAGCGCCAATATTTATTTTTATCATTAATATTTATTTTTATCATTAATATTTATTTTTATCATTAATATTTATTTTTATCATTAATATTTATTTTTATCATTAATATATATTTTTATCATTAATATATATTTTTATCATTAATATATATTTTTATCATTAATATATATTTTTATCATTAATATTTATTTTTTATCATTAATATTTATTTTTATCATTAAAATTTATTTTTATCATTAATATATATTTTTATCATTAATATATATTTTTATCATTAATATTTATTTTTATCATTAATATATATTTTTATCATTAATATTTATTTTTATCATTAATATTTATTTTTTATCATTAATATATATTTTTATCATTAATATTTATTTGTATCATTAATATATATTTTTATCATTAATATATATTTTTATCATTAATATATATTTTTATCATTAATATTTATTTTTATCATTAATATTTATTTTTTATCATTAATATTTATTTTTTATCATTAATATATATTTTTATCATTAATATTTATTTTTATCATTAATATTTATTTGTATCATTAATATTTATTTTTATCATTAATATATATTTTTATCATTAATATATATTTTTATCATTAATATATATTTTTATCATTAATATTTATTTTTATCATTAATATATATTTTTATCATTAATAAATATTTTTATCATTAATTTATATTTTTATCATTAATATATATTTTTATCATTAATATTTATTTTTATCATTAATATATATTTTTATCATTAATATATAATTTTATCATTAATATTTATTTTTATCATTAATATATATTTTTATCATTAATATATATTTTTATCATTAATATATATTTTTATCATTAATATATATTTTTATCATTAATATATATTTTTATCATTAATATATATTTTTATCATTAATATTTATTTTTATCATCAATATATATTTTTATCATTAATATATATTTTTATCATTAATATTTATTTTTATCATTAATATATATTTTTATCATTAATATATATTTTTATCATTAATATTTATTTTTATCATTAATATTTATTTTTATCATTAATATTTATTTTTATCATTAATATTTATTTTTATCATTAATATTTATTTTTATCATTGATATATATTTTTATCATTAATATATATTTTTATCATTAATATATATTTTTATCATTAATATATATTTTTATCATTAATATATATTTTTATCATTAATATATATTTTTATCATTAATATTTATTTTTATAATCAATATATATTTTTATCATTAATATATATTTTTATCATTAATATTTATTTTTATCATTAATATATATTTTTATCATTAATATTTATTTTTATCATTAATATATATTTTTATCATTAATATATATTTTTATCATTAATATTTATTTTTATCATTAATATAAATTTTTATCATTAATATATATTTTTATCATTAATATATATTTTTATCATTAATATATATTTTTATCATTAATATATATTTTTATCATTAATATATATTTTTATCATTAATATATATTTTTATCATTAATATATATTTTTATCATTAATATTTATTTTTATCATTAATATATATTTTTATCATTAATATTTATTTTTATCATTAATATATATTTTTATCATTAATATATATTTTTATCATTAATATATATTTTTATCATTAATATATATTTTTATCATTAATATATATTTTTATCATTAATATTTATTTTTATCATTAATATAAATTTTTATCATTAATATATATTTTTATCATTAATATATATTTTTATCATTAATATATATTTTTATCATTAATATTTATTTTTATCATTAATATTTATTTTTATCATTAATATTTATTTTTATCATTAATATATATTTTTATCATTAATATTTAATTTTATCATTAATATATATTTTTATCATTAATATTTATTTTTATCATTAATATTTATTTTTTATCATTAATATTTATTTTTATCATTAATATTTATTTTTATCATTAATATTTATTTATATCATTAATATATATTTTTATTATGAATATATATTTTTATCATTAATATTTATTTTTTATCATTAACATATATTTTTATCATTAATATATATTTTTATCATTAATATATATTTTTATCATTAATATATATTTGTATCATTAATATATATTTTTATCATTAATATTTATTTTTATCATTATTATTTATTTTTATCATTAATATTTATTTTTATCATTAATATTTATTTTTTTCATTAATATTTATTTTTATCATTAATATATATTTTTATCATTAATATTTAATTTTATCATTAATATATATTTTTATCATTAATATATATTTTTATCATTAATATTTATTTTTATCATTCATATATATTTTTATCATTAATATATATTTTTATCATTAATATTTATTTATATGTTTAATATATATTTTTATCATTAATATTTATTTTTATCATTAATATATATTTTTATCATTAATATTTATTTTTATCATTAATATTTATTTTTATCATTATTATTTATTTTTATCATTAATATTTATTTTTATCATTGATATTTATTTTTATCATTGATATTTATTTTCATCATTGATATTTATTTTTATCATTAATATTTATTTTTATCATTATTATTTATTTTTATCATTAATATTTATTTTTATCATTAATATTTATTTTTACCATTAATATTTATTTTTATCATTATTATTTATTTTTATCATTAATATTTATTTTTATCATTAATATTTATTTTTATCATTAATATTAATTTTTATCATTTTTATTTATTTTTATCATTAATATTTATTTTTATCACTAATATTTATTTTTATCATTAATATTTATTTTTATCATTAATATTTATTTTTATCATTAATATATATTTTTATCATTAATATTTATTTTTATCATTAATATTTATTTTTATCATTAATAAGAAAAATTTGAATAAAATCATAATTTTTTAAAAAATCTATAAATCGAACACTTAGAAAAGACCTCGGCAGTGTAAGGGTTAATACTGGCAATAAGTTATGTTTAACCTGCCATTACCACCGCAACGAAGGATGCGAGGGGATTTGCATTGAAATGTTCAAGATAATCAAAGGATTCGATAATATCAATACAGAAGATTACATTACTTTTGATTGATCAAATATAACAAGAAGACATCATTCTTTTAAGATTACTGGTAAAAGATTCACATCAAACAAAGCCAAGCACTTCTTTTTCAATCGGATCGTTAACGTTTGGAACTCCCTGCCCGCCAATGTCGTCGACAGTAAAACAATTACTACGTTCAAAAATAGACTTGACAAATATTTAGAAGCCAATCCACAATTAAAATACTATCTGTTAACGTAGCAAACTTTGAGTAAGTTCATCCTGATGTACCTAACTTACGAAATGTCGATTCAAAAGACGTCGCTAGTGGCCTGACATCGCTTGCCAGGAAGTAGTGGTAGCAGTAGTGGTAGTGACAGTAGTGACAGTCTGGTCTTGGTTGGCCTTCCTTTCCCTGCCAGCCATGGCTGGGGAGAGAAGCCTTCACCCGTACTATCCTGTATCTTTCACTCTAGACTAGATAGTGTACTCACAAACAGCCTCGTAAGGGCCAGCAGGCCTGTTGCTGTTTGTTCTTCCTATGTGTCCTATGTGTTCCTATTCCTCCTCCTCTTATTCATTATCAATTTTCTTCCCCTCTTCCCTCCCTTTCTTCTCTCCTCCTCCCCCTTCCTTCCACGCCTTGGTAACTATTTTTTTTTTAATAGATACCTATTAGTCAGGAAGCCTCAAAACACAGTAATGATAGACGGTTAATAATCATGACCTGCCTCTCGCGTTGCTTGTTAATCACACTGTGTTATTCATCCCAGGGGAAGGTCCCGAGAAGTAGCCGACGAGGAGGGAGGCTACCAAGACCACGCTGCACGCCCCTGGTCCGCCGCTGCTGCTGCACAAACAAGCTGGACAGACAGTCAGGTGAGGCGACCTAAGCGTGTGTGTGTGTGTGTGTGTGTGTGTGTGTGAGATGTCTCAGCCTTACCCTCTATGCGTTCTAAAGTAAATTAGGACCTACCTCTCTAGGCCTATATAACTTTTTGATGTGAACCTTTGACTGGCACTCTGAATTGGCACTCCCCATTTTCACTGCGTACAGATGGCACCCAATTAGTACTTCCAATCACAACGGTATAAGAATCAACACAATCCTTCACACCCACGTAAAGGGTTCGAGTGTCCTTCATATCACCAATCACTACCATGCCCTTGAAATAGTTTATCCCTCCTGCAGGTGGTGGGTGTGGTGCCCCTAGATGACGGCAAGTCCCCGAGGTCAGCGTGGTGTGACGGGCGAGCGGGAGGGGCGGGCAGAGGGCGGCCAGGGAGCAGTGGAAGGCCAGGCAGCGGGAGGAGTGCGAGGAGCATCACGCCGGTTAACTTCCCGCCGCCAAGCCCAGACACCTTGGCGCCTCCTGCAGCCCTCGCCTTCCCGGGTAAGTGTGTGGAAGTACTACTACTACTACTACTACTACTACTACTACTACTACTACTACTACTACTACTACTACTACTACTACTACTACTACTATTACTATACTCTATACAAAAATCGAAGGCGGAGGATGCCCCTCCTACTGGGGTAAGAGGCTGGCCATCACCACACCGTGCTATAATAGATGATTGGTTGACAGTGACAGGCTGAGTGTCTTGAAAAATTAGACACCTGATATCACTTCATTGTTTCCTTAATATTTCCTTGTATGAAGTCTTATACTTCAAAAAGGAAACTAAAATGTCATCGTGAATAAATTTGCTAACAATAAGTGCCAAAAAATATCAGTACAATGCGATCTGGAAGGCAATAATGAATGATGGAAAAAAAAAGTTGTAAACAAACTGAGCGACAGAGGTAACTAAACGGGCCATGGTACAGCGCCCGGTCACCAAGAGGATGGAGGATTATAAGGCCTCACCTCTGGTCTCAAGGGGGGGGAGAGAGAGAGAGAGAGAGAGAGAGAGAGAGAGAGAGAGAGAGAGAGAGAGAGAGAGAGAGAGAGAGAGAGAGAGAGAGAGAGAGAGAAAAAATTTCACTCACCACCACCACTACCACCACCATCACCATAATGAATAAATACTATAATAATAATAATAATAATAGTAATGAATATGAGGTGATGGTAACGGGAATAATGAAAGTATTTCCTGTATCTTATTTTTTTTAATATATTTTTTTAATGTTCGATATTACAGTAATGATGAAACTGAGTCCAGATTCGTGTTCAGTATGACTGAAAACCTTTATGTACAAATTTTCATGAAATTCCGAGGTGTGGAAATTTTCATGAAATTTCCAAGGGTACCACCTAAGATTTTTTGGCAGAAATCATGTATTTTGAAATAACTCGAAAACTATGAGGTTTACGTAAAAAGAGTATAGAATATAAAAGAAAGAGCAGGACACGCCCGTTCTTTTGAGCTATAGTGATATGGAATTGGAACATATATATAGATGTAAAAATTGAAAAAAGGATACATTAATTTTGTTTACAATAATTAACTTTTCTCCAAAGGTATAATAGATATTAGAAAAGTGATGACAGCAATCGATAGATGTTTTCAAGCTGCATAACTTTGTTTCTAATCCTTTTTCATGTAAGAGTAATAGTTTTGTAGTAAAATGGCAAAAACATATTCGACCTCAATTCTGGACATTTTCGGACCACAAAATCAAAAATTCCTTACCGTCACAGATATGTGAAAAATGACTTCAATAAAACTTTTATATATTCCAATTTACAATAAAATTTGTTTAAAAAGTTTTCGTGTATGACAAACAGTTTTAACGGCAGTAGCAAAAAACCTTCTACCCTATACCTGAAGGGGTTAAGGGGGGGAAGGGGTAAAGTGGGGGGGTGTAATGATGAAAATAAGTCTAGATTCGTGTTCAGCATGACCTAATACATCATTGTAACAATTTTTATGAGATTCGGAGGTGTTGAGTTTCCGCGGCGCACAGTAAGAGTAGACAAGAGTGAAAAGGTGAGGTTAGGTTAGCTGTGGTGCCACATCTATTACTAAACCAGACCAAATACCATACACACTCGCTAATACTATATACTTAATGTAGTCTTATAGTATATATAATATTAGTATAGTATTATAGTAGTATAGTATATAGTATTAGCGAGTGTGTATGGTATTTGGTCTGGTTCAGTAATAGATGTGGCACCGCAGCTAACCTAACCTCACTTATTCACTCTTGTCTACTCGTGCTGTGCGCCGCGGAAACTCAACACCTCCGAATCTCATGAAAATTGTTACAATGATGTTTTAGGTCATGCTGAACACGAATCTAGACTTATTTTCATCATTACCGCCCCCCCCCCTTAACCCCTTCCCCCCCTTTACCCCGTCAGGTATAGGGTAGAAGGTTTTTTGCTACTGCCGTTAAAACTGTTTGTCATACACGAAAACTTTTTGAACTAATTTTACTGTAAATTGGAATATCTAAAAGTTTTATTGAAGTCATTTTTCACGCATCTGTGACGGTAAGGAATTTTTTATTTTGTAGTCCGAAAATGTCCACCAGAATTGAGGTCGAATATGTTTTTGCCATTTTACTACGAAACTATTACTCCTACAGGAAAAAGGATTAGAAACAAAGTTATGTAGCTTAAAAAGATCTACTGATTGATGTCATCACCTTTCCAATATCTATTATACCTTTGGAGAAAAGTTAATTATTGTACACAAAATTAATGTTTTCTACTTTCAATTCTTGCATCTATACTTATGTTCCAATTCCATATCACTATAGCTCAAAAGAACGGGTGCGTCCTGCTCTTTTTTTTATATTATATATTCTTATTACGTAAATCTCATAGTTTTCGAGTTATTTCAAAATACATGATTTCTGCCAAAAAATCTTAGGTGGTACTCTTGGAAATTTCATGAAAATTTCCACACCTCGGAATTTCATGAAAATTTGTACATAAAGGTTTTCAGTCATACTAAACACGAATCTGGACTCAGTTTCATCATTACTATAATATCAAACATCAAAAAAATATATAAAAAAATAAGAGATACTGGAAATTCATTATTCCCGTTACCATCACCTCATATTCATTATTATTATCATTATTATTATAGTATTTATTCATCATTATGGTGATGGTGGTGGTGGTGGTGGTGGTGGTGATGAGGGAAATTCATACAACAATTTAATAGATAAAGATAATAATAATGTGTGTGTGTGTGTGTGTGTGTGTGTGTGTGTGTGTGTGTGTGTGTGTGTGTGTGTGTGTGTGTGTGTGTGTGTGTGTGTGTGTGTGTGTGTGTGTGTGTGTGTGTATGTGTGTGATAGACAGGCTGACCCCTACCCCTCCTAAGCTCCTTCCTTCCCCCTCTTACCTCGAGAGAGAGAGAGAGAGAGAGAGAGAGAGAGAGAGAGGAGAGAGAGAGGAGAGAGAGGAGAGGAGAGAGAGAGAGAGAGAGAGAGAGAGAGCAAAATTTTAATACCATAAGTATATGTATAGTTATATGTTTTCATTAGGTATTCACACACACACACACACACACACACACACACACACACACACACACACACACACACACACACACACACACACACACTTCCGCCTTCGATTTTTGTATAGAGTATACTACTATTATTACTACTACTACTACTACTACTACTACTACTACTACTACTACTACTACTACTACTACTACTACTATTGGGTTTTCCTTGACTTAATCCCTTCCCTGATCCTTCCGTCCAACACCAACAATTTTCCGAGCAATCACCGCTGTATGTTCCCTTTATACTGTGCCGAACCTTTACTCTAAGCTGCTTACAATCACCAGTAAACAACATTATTTTCCAAGAACTCGTTACTTACATCTACGTGTGTGTGTTTGTTTGTGTGTGTGTTTCAGGGCTGGCGAGGAGTGTCGAGGACCTACCTTTGGATCCCGAGACAGGGCTTCGAACCACTGATCCAGCTGTGCCGCTAATCCGAGCTATCAAAGAGGAGTTAAGAAGATTCAAATCCTCTGTTAGCACCGAATCCTCCAGTGCTTAAGGATCTCACTTCTTCCCTACCATTCTCTGTCTTCAGAATCCTTCATCTCATCGCCCCTTCAGGATCTACAAACGCAATGGGGTCGTAGGATTCACGGTTTGTTTCCCGCTGTCTCGGTCCAGTGTTGTGTTAGTGAAGCAGTGATTGTGTGTGTTCTTTTTATACGTGTTTGTCCTCGGCGTGTTTGTTTAGTGTGAGTCTGTCCCGTGGAGAGGCAAGACGTGTTAGTTGTGTGTGTGTGTGTGTGTGTGTGTGTATGTGTGTGTGTGTGGCTGGCTGGCTGGCTGGTTAAGGTAAGTCATTGGGGGAAAGGTATGTATGTGTATGTGTATGTGTATGAGAGAGAGAGAGAGAGAGAGAGTGTGAGAGAGAGAGAGTGAGAGTGAGAGTGAGAGTGAGAGTGAGAGAGTGTATTCATTATTTTGTATCCTTTCTCTCACCTCGAAATGTGATTGAGAAACAACGTAAACTTCCCAATACACTTTTTTTATTCTCTCTCTCCTTTCTTTTTCTCCCTCTTCCTCTCTCTCTCTCTCTCTCTAATGAAATCGTCTGGTAATTGCTTCCGTCCAATATCTTAATAGTAATTTTTGTAACTATCGTGGTGGTTGTAATATAATAGTTGACTTTTTACGATACATTCACTGCCTTTAGCTAAGTGAGGGAGCGAGTTCACAGACTGCAAAGAAAACGGAACTGATGTTATATTATCGAACCTATAGTAGTGTGTCTTCGCCTTGCTGTCTCTTCGTCCCCGTTACAAAGGCGGAAAATATAGTTCATAATGTCTGTAAAAGGAAGGTTGGAATAGGTAATGCAGGTTAGAAATAGATAGAAATACCATGATTATTTTATATATTATTATTACTATTTTTTTTTCTTTGTGTAAATTGACTGTGTACGATAACTTTGGATTTATGGAAAATTTGTTTAAACTTTATTCCTGTCTATTGTATTACGAACCTGCCTTCCCAACCTCGACCCCTCCCTTACGATTTTCAGGAGTTAATAGTATGTAAGATTCGGTTTTGATACTTAATTCTTATTCTAGTTCTTATTTTTATATTCGTAGATGAAGTCAAATCCAAAATTACCCTGACAGAACTGGGACCAATTTTTTTTCTTTTTTTCCGTTGATTCAGAAAATTCTTACCGTTATGCCAGTGAAGTACAGAAAATAGATAGAAAAAGTGTGTAGAATACCTGATCATTAATTGTTAGATGATAATGTAATGTGAGTTAACGTTTGATTATTATTATTATTATTATTATTATTATTGATGTTTCTTTGAATTATCTATTATGACTTGGAATCATGGAATTAGATTTTTATTTTATTATTATTATTATATTTTTGTTTTTGTTTGTGTAGAGGTTACGTGCCAAATGTAACTTTATTTTTTGTCATTGTTGTCGTTATTATTATTATTATTATTATTATTATTATTATTATTACTACGACCGGTCAGTTATTTTTTTCCTCATTATAAGGCAACATTTTTTTAATTTCTATTTTATCTTTAAGTATTACATTCGCTGCATTAAATATCCTTTCACAACATATATATAATTATACTAAATGGATGCCAATAACATTAAATAAAGTAATTACACCATTATAATTTTTTTTCGATAAATAATACATAAACAAACATCGAATAATTAAGACCATCACGATTAATTACTTAACTAGGTAATTAGACCCCATAGTGATTAATTAGGTCATTAGACTCCATAGTGATTAGACAAAACTTCTCTAATAATGCAATGATCGATATTTTGTAAGGAAGACAGACAAGATATATTTTCTAACTTTTTGTAACTAATTTTTTTAATCATATATGTAACATTCTTTTGTATCGTCATGACAGTTTTTTTTTTATATTGTCGTTACTATTACTTCCTTTTATATTGCCATTACTATTATTTCCTTTTTATATTGCCATTGCTATTATTTCTTTTTTTATACTGCCATTACTATTATTTCTTTTTTCTATGCGAAGCTCCAAGAGACGAAGATGTGTTGACTATTATTGTGTAAGTTTAGATTTATATGCTAAGAAGTGTTTTTAATAACTTGGATTAATAAAACATGTTGGAAAGTCAATTATTTTTTCAATTATTATATATGTGTCAATTTTTTTTTTTCAAGCAAGTAACGTGAGGAAAAAAAAATGTGTGGCGTTATAATAGAAATGGTTTTGCTCTCTCTCTCTCTCTCTCTCTCTCTCTCTCTCTCTCTCTCTCTCTCTCTCTCTCTCTCTCTCTGTCGGAAATGGTGACAGGTCAAGAGGAAAGCGAGGACAGGTCACTTCCTTTATTGTGTGTGTGTGTGTGTGTGTGTGTGTGTGTGTGTGTGTGTGTGTGTGTGTGTGTGGAACAACGACAGACAAATGAACATACAGGAAGGTTAATATAGTAGTCGTAATAGTAGTAGTAGTAATAGTAATAGTAGTAGTAGTAGTAGTAGTAGTAGTAGTAGTAGTAGTAGTAGTAGTAGTAGTAGTAGTAGTAGTAGTAGTAGTAGTAGTAGTAACATCACAAACAAGCACAGCCGACAACCACATCCCCCTCACCCCCCCCTTCCCCTCACATAGGCCGGAAGTATGAGAGGGGAAAGGGGAGGAGAGAGACAGAGAGAGAGAGAGAGAGAGAGAGAGATTTTAGACATCCTACTCCTCCCATTCTATATCCCCTTCCTCCTCCTCCTCCTCCTCCTCCTCCTTCCATCTATCACTCATGTAGGCTTTACTTCTTATCCCCATTCCTACCACTGTCCAGCCCTTCCCTCCATCACCTCCCCCTCCCTCCCTCGTCTTTCCCCCACGTAGAGTATGAGGTATTGTTGTTGTTGTTGTTATGATGATGATGATAATAATAAGTAGTAATAGTAGTAGTAATAGTAATAGTAGTAAGAGGAGAAGGAAGATGGGGAGGAAGAGGAATAGGAGGATTGAGGAAAGTAGGAATACTAATACTGCAGCGTCAACAAAATACTACTATTACTACTATTACTACTATTACTACTATTACTACTTCATCATCATCATCATCATCATCATCATCATCATCATCATCATCATCATCATCATCATCATCATCATCATCATCATCATCATCATCATCATCATCATCATCATCATCATCATCATCATCATCATCATCATCATCATCATCATCATCATCATCATCATCATCATCATCATCATCATCATCATCATCATCATCATCATCATCATCATCATCATCCAGTCATCGCCTCAAGAGAGTAAGTGTTTTCTTTTAATCATTATTATTTTTTCCCTTTTTTTCCTTTTTTCCTTATCGTGGGAAGGTGGCGAGGTGGTTACGCCCTTTTGCCTCCCAAGGGGTCAAGTTACGACCCTTTTGGTGGAGTGAAAGTGAGATATTTATTTCCTCTCTCTCTCTCTCTCTCTCTCTCTCTCTCTCTCTCTCTCTCTCTCTCTCTCTCTCTCTCTCTCTCTCTCTCTCTCTCTCTCTCTCTCTCTCTCTCTCTCTTCGTCCATCTGATCTCGTTCTCAGTAATAATAGTAATGATAATAATGATAATGATAATAGTAATAATGATAATGATAGTAATGATAATAGTAATAATAATGATAATAATAATTATAATAATAGGAATAACCACAGCTCGGTGGTGGTGGTGGTGGCGGTGGTGGCTTGAAACACTGCTTTGACTCTTGTTTCACTCGTAATGTTGCAAAGTTTCTCCTAACTTGACATAAAAACACATAGTTATCTTTGCTTTCTGGTGTAACTCGATTCTATAAGAAATTAGTTTTAAATGTGCTTTGATTCCTCTCTGAAAATAGTTCATATCATAGGAATGTGAAAAAAGCCTCTCGAACTGATTCACTGTTTGTAGCTGCCGTCATATCAACTGTAGTCTGTTCACGCAAACCTAAACCAAACAAACTAAACGCAATTCTATAAACTGAGTAGTAATAAGATGTTGTCTGTTAAAGTCACAGGTTTCAGTTATACGAATACTAACATAGATAGAACGAAGCATGAGTTGAGACAGTGTTCCGAGCCATCCAATCATCTACCTCAACACACACACACACACACACACCACCTCCATTTCATCTAACTATTTCACTACAATTAACCATTCTTTCCTTCCCTATAGTATACTCTACCCTGTTATCTCTTTGCTCTTCCGTTTGTCTTTTAGCTTAACATAGCGCTATATCACCTTTCATGTCTAGCGCTTACTTTATCCCCATTAACTCACTCCACCTAACCCCATTACCTTCCTTACATCTCGCTACTCCATTCATGACGTCAAACACTGTTACCATCACGGATATACCAAGAATCCATCCGCCTAGTTGAACGTACGCAGATCTTTCCTTTAGTAAACTTAACACATCTAGAACAATGGAAGGCTGCCAAGGCCACTTACGCCAACACCAACCATGTCAAGATTGTAAGTACACACAAGTAAGACGCATGAGAAAGGAAGGAAGGGAAGGAGGGAAAGGAAGGAGAGGAAGGGTAGAAGTAAGAGAAGGAAGGAGGGGAAGGGTAGAAGTAAGGGAAGGAAGAGAAGGGAAGGAAGGAAAGGGTAGAAGTAAAGGAAAGTATTGTATTTGCATATAATAGCACCGATAGCATACCTTCTCCCTTACTTTACCCTCACATCACGCCAGTCAAGGTCGTAGTGGTGTTAAAGAAGAAGAGACACAATTATATACAACTTAAGGTGGCGGCACACTAGGCATTTTTTAATAACATGTTACTTGTTTTTGTTACGCGTTTGTCTGTAATAGTTTCCAGTGTGGGTTCCATGGTGTTTTTCCTTAATACTTCACTAACATAATAACTCTACGTCTCCTAATAACCTGTACTTCACCTCCTCATTAATGCTGTAACCTCAAGCCTCCTCCTCACACACTATATAACTAAGCTACGTACTGACTCATTATTTCAGTTTTATTCATTTATTCATTTTCATTTATTATTAGTTTCATTATTGTATCCTTCATCTAATATTCATGTTATTGAATCTTAACCTCGCCTTTAGCTAAATCGTGTTGCTATTTGACGGTTTCTTAAGAGGATCAGGTAAAGGAAGGTTGCAAAAGGGTTCTTACGACAGTATGATAAGACACTTCCACGCCATCTAGTAGAGAGTCGCGTAAACACATGATGGACACTATAAGCGACTCTCCACCTTCCCTCCGCTAACATAATTGTGAGTTTGGAAAGAAATGTGTGTGGTACTAGAATCAACTTTACTACTTCCTGTCACTACATGTTCCTCTCGCCTTCCTTCTCTCCCCTCCTTCCCTTCCCTTCCCTTCCTTTCTTCCTTTCCTTCCTTCCTTTCCTTTCCTTCCTTCTTCCTTTCCCTCTTTCCTTCCCTCCTTTCCTTCTCTTCATTCCTTCCTTTCCTTCCTTCACCTTAGCGCTAATTGAACCGGTACGTATAAATAAATACCTAAATTGCTTCATCTATCTCATCCATCACTACGCTAGTATATTTATAAAAGATACATTAAAGTTTGTTAGTCTCTCTCTCTCTCTCTCTCTCTCTCTCTCTCTCTCTCTCTCTCTCTCTCTCTCTCTCTCTCTCTCTCTCTCTCTCTCTCTCTCTCTCTCTCTCTCTCTCTCTCTCTCTGTCACGTGACCACTCTTTCCACCACAGCTTTTTTTGTATGTAAATATTTGTAATTATGTATTAATAATTAAGTCTTCCAGTTTGTTTGTTTGTGTGTTTCATGTGTTTTATTAGTTTTTTGTTGCTATTATTGATGTTCTTGTAGTAGTAGTAGTAGTAGTAGTATAATAGTAGTAGTAGTAGTAGTATCTCACACACACACACACACACACACACACACACACACACACACACACACACACACACACACACACACACACACACACACACACACACACACACACATCCAATAATCTTGTGCGTGCCTCGTTGCGTGTATTCAAAGTAGATCGTTATTATTGTACTTCAAGCTTGTCTACATTTCCCATATTACTTCGTTTTCGTTCACTCACCACGATAAGTAGTGTTCATTTATCCCTTTATTTATTATCCTCCTTTACCTCACATTTCATTGGTTCCTATATCCAATTATCGAAAAGTTGTTCCACTTTTCGTTTTCTGTCATTTATCAAGTATACATTTATCAAACATTTCTTTATTAATTTATAGTTCGTTTGTTGGGGTCCTTTTTTTACCTTTTTTTTTCGTATTTTTCATCAACTCTCCTTTCATTATCTTCTATTACAGTGATTATCGTAGCTCTGGCAACACCACCTGCAGTAAATACTTCTTTTTTTCTTTTCTTTTTTTCCAATGTTTTTTTTAACTTTCATTCCTTCGTCCTGCACAAATAACATACGCAAGGTACTCGTTTTTCCTTTTTTTTATATTTTTCCTTAGAGTTCAAGGAGATATGAAAAGAAAATAGTGTTACCCCTACATAACCCATTTCCCTTTTTATATATTTATTTACTTATTTTTCTTGTTGGTGATAAAAAGAAATGTGGGTGTTTACGAAGCCATATTTTCTTAGACAACCATTTTTTTTTTTAGTTCTTCATCTCCTTTTTCTCTTTCTTTTCCTTCCTTCTCTGTCAGTCACTTATTAGTACTTACCTCCCTCCGTCAGTCACTTGTTTTTTTACTTCCTCTGTCAGTCATACGGTTCCCTTCAGTCACCCAAACCATCCCTTTAAGTCACCCAAGGTCCTTCAGTCACTCACGCACTCAAAAGTTACCAAAGTCTCCCCTCCACTACCCATACAAGATGCCTTCAGTCAGTCAGTCAGTTAACCTCGTCAGTCACTCAGTTAATCAGTCAGTACACCCAACAAGTTATTCAGTGAGTCAGTCAGTCACAACACACAGTCAGTCAGTGAGTGAGTCTGGTTTGTCTCCTCCTCTTCGTGACGCAAACAGAGAGACGAGAACCAGTTTCCTTCCATCTTCGTGAATCTCTTTAGCTAATCTCTCTCTTCTACCGCCCCGCTCTCTCTCTCTCTCTCTCTCTCTCTCTCTCTCTCTCTCTCTCTCTCTCTCTCTCTCTCTCTCTCTCTCTCTCTTTAAGGCTATCATCGTCATCATCACAGTTTTTGCTCGACACTTTCTCTCCCGTGACGTTTCAGGATGGAGATTTTTCTCTTTTTTAGGGGAAGAAAAAAAGTAGTTTATTTCTGCTTCCACTGCCTCCGTGTGTGTGTGTGTGTGTGTGTGTGTGTGTGTGTGTGTGTGTGTGTGTGTGTGTGTGTGTGTGTGTGTGTGTTTCTTTCTTTCCTTGTATACCATGTGTTTTTTAATTTCTTTTAACTACTCTCTCTCTCTCTCTCTCTCTCTCTCTCTCTCTCTCTCTCTCTCTCTCTCTCTCTCTCTCTCTCTCTCTCTCTCTCTCTCTCTCTCTCTCTCTCTCTCTCTCTCTCTCTCTCCTCTCTCTCTCTCCTTTTATGCTAGAGATAAATTCTTCTCATGTTTACTTTCCTCCGAGCCGCCATATTATCCCTCCCTCCCTTCTTCCCTCCTTTCTTCCCTCCCTCCTCTCCTCCTTCCCTCCTTCCTCCCTCCTTCTCTCCCTCCTTCTCTCCCTCCCTTCTCCCTCCCTCTTTCTCTCCCTCCCTCCTTCTCCCCACTACAGCTGCGCGCAATAAATATATATAACACCCAGGATTATGCGAGGATGGGAAGGCAAAGAATAAAAAGGAAAAAAAGCACAGATAACAGAGTTCCCGCTGGGTGGCCAAAGATGCCGTGACGTCAGAGCAGCCTCGTGACGTCATTGGCTGCAGGTGCGTCCCTCAGAAGCTATTAACCAATCACAGTGACTCTTTTCTTGCCTTTTTCGTTCAAATAATTATGTTAGTTAAACCTTTTTTTTTTTTTTTGATGGGACTTTGATTTGTTAGAAATTAAATAGTTAAGGATATATATGTATTAAATTACAGTGATAAATGTGAATAGGTTGAAATATATGATAAGAAAGTATATGTATGTAATTATTCAATGGTTAACTTTCTCGAAGAAGCAAGAATTGGTAACAAAAACGCATCGCAAGAAACAGATATTTAAAGAATCATGAATAATTTAAATTAAAATATATGCACGCGACTTTGGTTTTCTATTTAGTGTTGGTTTGCATAAAAAAAATGAAAAAAAACCGCCAAGATTAGTGTGATTATAAACTGCTTTCTTATACATGTTTAGTGTTAGTGTGTCGGACGTTCAAGAGATGGCGCTGCTAACAATTATAATGAAAAGACTATAATTACTCAGAAAGAAGGAATGATTTTAATGGGATATTTTTGTACAGTTTTACATTTATTCATTTATACATTTCAATTTTAGAACGAGGAAATATTAATTCAACTGAAAAAATATATGAACGTTGGTGATGAGTATGTAATTATGATAGATTTTAATATGTCAGAAAATATTGAAAATGAACGAAAAATGGTAAACTAGTGAAAAAAAACGGCATTAATGTAAATAGGCAGAAAATATTAACATTCCCTTTATTTTATTATAAGGAACAACTTGATTAAAATATTATAATCCTTTAAAAAATCTATATATAACTGTTAATGTAAAAAAATAAATACACATACAGCTTTAAATGGAGAAAAAATTAAATAGAACAGTTAATAGAAAAAAAATTGAATACAACAATTAATCGAAAAAATAATTAAAACGATTAATGATAAAAAAAAATCAAATACAACTATTAATATATAAGAAAAAAAATATCAATACAACAGTTAATAGTGAACAAACATAAACTTTAAGAACCCGTTATAGATGAAGGAACAGGTGGTTGTGAGTCTCGCTTCCCCTCCCCTTGATCCTACTCCCCTCTTTTCCCTTCCCCTCCCTTCCTCCCCCCCCTTCCCCTCCGTGGCCCCGTTAAGCCTGGGGGGTAACGGGGTAGACACTTTTTTGGGCACAGACAACATCCTGGTGTGAAGTGTTGTGTGTCTTGGCCCACCACGTGATTTGAGGCTGATGATGATGATGATGATGATGATGATGATGATGATGATGATGATGATGATGATGATGATGATGATGATGATGATGATGATGATGATGATGAGTGTGGTAGTGGTGGTGGTGGTACTACTATTACTACATAAGGAAAGAGAGAGGGAGAAAGAAAGAAAAACAAGTGAAAAAGATGAAGAAACACGGATAGATCAAGTTATAAATATACATTAATTATTACCAAACAGAGGAATAGATACAAGACAAACAGACAGACAGAAGGACAGGCAGAAGGACAGACAGACATACATACATACAGACAGACAGACAGACAGACAAACAGAAGAACAGACAGATAGACACACAGACAGAAGGATAACCAGAGACACACACAGACAGAAGGATAGGCAGAGAAACAGACACACAGATAAATAGACAGACAGAAGAACAAACAGATAGACAGACAGACAGACAGACAGACAGACAGCCGGGGACAATATGTAGATGAGTCCTCCAACACATCGCCTCACTTTTCTAAGTAAACACACCCTCCTGACTGCCCACTTTTTGACCTCAACTCATTTACATAACATATTTTCCCTTCATACAATCTCATTCACTTATCAGTTCAAATGTATTACTTAACATTGACGCACACACACACACACACACACACACACACACACACACACACACACACACACACACACACACACACACACACACACACACACACATACACACACACACACACACACACACACACACACACACACACACACACACACACACACACACAGAAAATCTTACCGTTTGTTGCAATTCTACATAACGAAAAAAAGGATAAAATTTCGAGGGACAAACTGCAAGGTTCCTATTGTCACCTTGCGGGAGGGAGTCTAGAGTAGTGTGGTGGCGACGCTTGGCAACCCCCGCGGCACCAACTCGAGGTCTTGGTGACACTCGAGACCTCAGTGTCACTCCGGGTCACACAGAGGTCGGACGGGGTGCAGCGAGGCCTCAGAACACACACACAAACACAAACACACACACACACACACATACATAGATAAATCGTGAGAAACGTTACGTATAGCTTGGTGCATATCTTGTCTATGTGCGTCTTTGTGTGTGCGTGTGTGTGGGCGTGTGTACGTGTGTGTGTGTATGTATGTGATTTAATTGGCGTGGACTTCTAAGGATTGATGTGCGTGTGTAACAGCCAATTCGCGTGTGATTATATGCACGTGTGCGTGTGTGTGTGCGGCGGGAAGGCGGGGGTGTGGCTGCAGCACTGAACACGCCATGGGGAAGAGAAGTCACACCTCTCACCACATCTCTAGGGGCGCCACCACACCACCCCACGCCCCCCACGCCCACCGCGCCCCCCACGCCTCCCCGCCAACCCCTCGAACCCCCCACATCTCCCCACACAAGAGGCGTCGAGGGGAAGGTATAATCCCCACTAAAACTACCACCTCGGACACCATAATGACCTCCAGTAAGACTCTAACGATGCTGACCTCGTTGGACGTGTTGGAGGGCGGCGGGGAGGTGCTGAGGCTGGCTGGGTCTGAGGGCATCAAGCAGGAGGAAGATGGGGAGGCTGCAGGGTACATCAACCACCCCCCACCCCCAAGATCACTCCCTACCACCACCACCACCACCACCACCTCCCCGCCACCCACATCAGCCTCTGTTAGTGATACTGAGATTACTTCAGCTTCCTGTTACTCAGTCTTCACCTCCCCGGCAGTCACCTCCTCACCTTCAGCGCCTCTCCCCGCCCTGTACAGCCCGTCGCAGGTCGCCGTCTCCTCCCCCACGTGCCCGCCGCCCGCTGGAGGCACCGCGACCTATACTAGTGACTCTCTCGGACAACTGGGAGGAAAGCAGAGGTGCCACGCTAATGCCAGGGAGAGAGACAGGACACACAGGTGAGAGATTGTGTTTC
>JAPQNM010000012.1:9024654-9062154 GCA_029783475.1 Metacarcinus magister | reverse complement strand
TGGGCGTGAGTGGGTGTGAGGTTGCGTAAGGGTGGGCGGGTGGGCGGTGCATCTGGTGGTATGGTATCATTATCTTTTCTTTGCTCTGTTAAGTGAGGGAAGGAAAAAGGTGTGAGGGGCAAGGTGTGTGTCGGCTATTCAGACTACCGGTGTTGCGCTCCTCTTCCTCCTCGGTGGCATCTGGAAGGTTCATCAGCACGCCCACGCCCCCGACTCCGCCCCCGCCCCCGCCTCCGCCAATACCCACTCACCTACGCCTCCTACCATCCCTCTCCCACGTTACACCCACATCTACACCCATACACTACACTAACTTTCCCATACTCACGTACCCAATTACCTCCCCTCCCATACCACCCACTGCCCCCTACACCCACACCCACACCCACGCCCACACCCAAGCCCACACCTCCACACTCACGCCCATACAACCACAAACCAAGTCTCCCATCAATACTACACTTTTACACCCATACCATATCACACACACACACACACACACACACACGTCGTTACTCTGGTAAGCTTCCCAAGAAATTAGTAATAGTTTGTTTAGTTATATTGCAGTGAATCGATTCCGAAACAAAAACACAGCGTTAAGGTCGACTTGGGAAGGTTCAACTTAACTTAATATCTCCCTTTATACATACAATTAGAACCCAATTAGTTTTTACCGAGTTATTAGTATCATTTTTTGAGGATAAAGTAATTTGTATAGATTGTTTTTTATATAGTAATGTTAAGTGTAACAATTTGTAAATCAAGAACACGACATGAAATCTGTAATCGCTTTGTGCTGCAGACTGTCATGTGTTTCCAGAAGGTCGGCGCCAACTTGAGTTCTCGTAAGACCTTGAATTGGTGCGACTCTCTCTCTCTCTCTCTCTCTCTCTCTCTCTCTCTCTCTCTCTCTCTCTCTCTCTCTCTCTCTCTCTCTCTCTCTTGACAACTCAATTTTTAGTGTTTTCGCGGATAACAAGTTGGTGGAGACAATAACTGGTAGAACTGGTCTTCCCTTTAGCTCGATATTGTTAAAACGACGTAAAATGTCAAATGATGAAGGGAAATTATCATGTTCGGGGGAAAAAAAATTATATCGAGGAGCATATTATGGCGACGACGAACGAGTGAAAAACAAGTAAGGCTCGACATGCGTGAGTCTGCCTACCAATTAACTTTTCAAAACCTTCTTAATTGTCATCAGTGAAGTGTCCTAAGCTTGACGCAACAGTTAAGAAGCATTAAGAAGAACTTTGAACTCCCACAGACGAGAATTCCGCAGCATAAAACCTTTAATGCTCAGCAGATGACGAGGAGAGAGAGAGAGAGAGAGAGAGAGAGAGAGAGAGAGAGAGAGAGAGAGAGAGAGAGAGAGAGAGAGAGAGAGATGTATAATACCGTGTGTGTGTGTGTGTGTGTGTGTAAGTTTGTCGTGATTACTGACGAGGGCTGGTCTTGTTTATCTGTGTGTATGTCGTGCTAAAGAAAATACTCGGTGATGCAAGGGAAATGGAGAGAGAGAGAGAGAGAGAGAGAGAGAGAGAGAGAGAGAGAGAGAGAGAGAGAGAGAGAGAGAGAGAGAGAGAGAGAGAGAGAAACGTCGGCATCTGGCAAAGCTATCAAGGCAGCGACGAACCTCTCCCGCTAACTCTCTCCTCCTTTTCTTCTTCCTCCTCCTCCTCCTCCTCCTCCTCCTCCTCCTCCTCCTCCTCCTCCTTCTTCTTCCCCGGGACAGCCACATGGGTAAACAGCCTCCCCTCCTCAGCTGCCCAGAATAACAAGAAGAAAATGAGAAATGGAATAGAAAGTCTCGGTAAATAAGTGAAGGCAGAGAAGCGTGTTGGTCGTAGTACTTCATTTCATCAAGAGTAGAAGGTGTGATTATTACTACTATAACCTGCCTTCTAGTTGACCTTGATGTTTGTTTATTGTATTGAGGCGTGTGTTACGAAAGGGTGGTCCGGCATACACACACACACACACACACACACACACACACACACACACACACACACACACACACACACACACACGCATATGTAGCAAATATTAAATAAACGGGTTCAGGATGTTTTTGAAAAGTGGGTCGGGTTTATCTTGGGTTTATTTTTTATCATTATCTTAGGCAGACTGCAGACTAAATATTCGTGTTTGTGAATAATGCAGTGTTGCTAAAGTGCCGCACGTACTTGTGTTTGTCTGTTTGTTTGTGTGTGTTACATGATCTAATTAAAGTGTCACCTGGGATTATAAAGTGTGTGTGTCTGTGTGTGTGTGTGTGTGTGTGTGTGTGTGTGTGTGTGTGTGCGTGTGCGTGTGCGTGTGCGTGTGCGTGTGTCAGTGGAATCACGTTATAGCTATTAATATTATTTTGTAAACCATAAAATGACTTGGTGAAAATAACTGGTGATTGCTTGTTAGTATTGAATTTTAACATTTTATATATTTTTCAGGTCGTCACCACCACCACCACCACCACCACCACCATCATCACCTCATCACAATTATTGGTAAGCATGATATAATAACAATTGTTTCGTGATTCCCAACAGTTAGTGGTTCAGGACGAGGCACTAAAATTATTATTCTAACACATTCTCTTCTATATTAATCCTTATTGAGAAGTTTAGTTGAGTCTTCCACACACTGTCTTGTCTTGGTTGTCTTAGTTCCTGTTCTCGTCGCTCAGTGTAACATAAGGAAGCTATATAGAGTCTTGCTTCCTTGGTGTGGCTCGTGATCTCGTTAAGAAAGAAGAAAAAAATAGAATAACCTTGCTCCTATTCTGGAAGTAATTATATTGTTTGTTCTTTACTACTCATTCGAATTTTTGTTCGCTATTTTAGTAAGTAAGACTATTTATGAGCGTAGGAAGAGGGGACGAAGGACAAAGGTTAATGGTATTTGTGTTGACGTTCATCTTGACGCAATGCAGGACCGTGACTCACACTTTGATTATTGTAGGACTCACTTACAGGTTGTCGGAATTGAGATACATAACACGAACATAGGAATAATACGTTCAGGTCTTCCTTTCCAACGTGTAAATAATATGCCGTTATCAGTCTGCCTTCAGCTGATCATTCCTTCCGGTTGAACAGCTGCTGTGTTTCTAATACTGGCAGGAATCAAACCATTTTCACGAAGCATAAAGACCTTGTAATTTGTATTTGTATAGAATTCTAAGCTGCTTTATATCTCGATCCTGAACACATTTATCACTTTCCTTACCGCCGTGACAGTCACCCTTATTTAACACCGTACTAATAATGGTGTTTAAAGTGTTATGTTCAGCTTTACGTGGCAGGGGTGTGGCAGGACAGGTGAGTGTGACCCTGTAGTACCTGTAGGAAAGGGCGGCAGGGGTTGGCAGGGCCCAGGGAAGGTGTAATAAGGTAGTAACTAACTACTTCTTGTAACCGCTAGCAGCCAGACAGGACCTCTAACCTGGTGATACTGTTTCTTCGTTTTAAACCTTCCCTGTTTCTCTACATGTCATTTTGAAGGATGGAGGAGCAGTAACACATTATTCTTCACCATTAATAGTGGAGGGATATAAAGAAAACATTACCTATTAAGCGTAAATAACCTTAATAAATAATATGAACAGGTTTCAACAGGTACCGTCAGATGGCGGCCGTGCGTTGACTGTTGGATCACGTATATATAAAACCAAAATTGAGATTTTTGTTATACATAGGAAAGCAATTATATATACTTTAAAAAATCGTCTGAAATACCTAACCGTTTTCTACATGAACATTTGTTATATTTGATTCGTATTTATTTCATGAAAAATGTTTATTTTTAAGGTCAATCATAAAATCAAAAATAGAATAAAGCAATAATAATTAAATTAAACCAATATAAACCATTGAATAGAATATATATAAATTATTCAAACAGAAAGTAAACCCTAAATAAGCCATAAAAAAAAAGAAAAACGGAAAAAACTATGAAAAAATAAGAAAAAAACACCGTAATTATTTGTTTACATCCAAGAGTGTTAAATATTGTGTTATAGTCAGACTCGCCTTAGCGTGTGGTTGGCGAGCGGAAACAGTCGGGGAATACCCTTTTACAGGCCTGCCACGTGTCTTTTAATCCGCATTGTAGAAATGTTTCAATGTAAGTAAAACCATGGCAGACATGATCAGGAAATATGCATACACGTTTATTCATAGTATTATAATGTATGAAGAAACAGTAAACTTATAATGGATAAGATATATATAAACATATAAAGAAACGTGGCATACATATTTTACAGTGTTGCTAATAAAAAGCAGTAACTATTAATGAATTTCCCTTTCGTTCTGGATAATGCATCTTATCACTCAACACTTAGATGTTTTGAATATTCGCTCATCAAGAATCATGACTGAATGTAACAATCTAGCGTGAGGAGCTACAGCCAGGGCACGCGTAGCTTCCCTCACCCTTTGTCTTTGTTCCCTCGGTTATCGGGATAACTCAGAGCCATCATCCACGGGGCCATCCTTCCCATTCTAATAATTTCTCAATAGAATCAATCATCTTCCTCCAACCACCCTCGCTCTCCTCCATTTAGGATTGACTATTAAAGATGATTACCCGATGAGCATTATCGACGTCCCGTAAGCCTGCAACATACTACACATACAGGTGGTGTTGGCGTTCTTGTTCTACGGAAGTAACTCGCCTCACTTCAATGTCACGGAGCAATCACTGATCTAACGCGTCACCACACTATAGTGATGATCCATAACTTTGTAAAGACTCTGCTTAACAAAGGCATCAGTTGTCCACTTCAGGTCAATGTTGTTATGTCTCGCAGCCATAAAGTAAGATATTAGAAACACAAGCTATTAGATCCTTAGTTTATGTCGTGCGCAGATATCGACACTATCGCAGACTCCTATCGAGCGAGTCCAGTCAGTCCACACTACCACCCACCACACCAAACTGTTGCTATGGATGATGCTTCAAACTTTGTGAATATGTCCATGACTTCAGCCTCATCACCAAACACACCAACACACTGAACTGATTAACCCAGTAATCCTCCAAACACACTAGTCTTCACTCCCTTCACGACCATCAACAAAACCCCAAAGATCCCGCGCAGATAACAGTCCCGCGGTGACCTTGACATTGTTGACGTGTTACGTGTACTGTGGACTCAACACTGTGTTTGGGCCACGACTCTGCTTCAACACAGTCCATTCACCTATTGACAACTAGCAGGACAAAGACACACTCGTGCCCATGCTGAATCATTAACAGAGAAGTTATTCAGAGGAAAAATATTGAGCACACTTTCACGGGGTTTTGTTCAGTAGTATAGATCAGTTACCGGATAAAAGAAATAGAAAGTGCTGAGCCTTACGAAGAACTGTCTCTCCCGATGCACTGAATCAAATACATCTTTCAAATTAATAATAGGCTACAAGCCGTAAATATCCCTTGTCGAGACTCACTGCAGAGTTCCACAAGGACTTGAACTGCAATCAAACAGTCAGACAGAACAATTCCAGATTCTCACCAACAAGTTGACAACAGAAAATACCCTGAGTGTTTGCGTTCTTGTGCATCGTTACAATGAGTTATGAATATGTGCAAAATTTTTTGGGGGAGATCCTTATATAGTGAGCATGTTATTCAGACACAATGGCCTCTCCAGGCTATGCTTCACACCAATGATAATAATGAAGGAAAGTATTGTGGAGTGGTGGAGGTGGTCAAATGCAACACCTTCAGATGTCTTGGTCATGTGGAGGAAATGGAAGAAAGTGAGATGACAGATAATACACAAAGGTGAAGTGGACGCTGAGTAAAATGAGAGGTAGTATCGGAATACCTGAAACAGTTAGGATGAAGTGTATGGACAATAACAAACTGAAAATCTTTTATCATAGCCACCCTTTTACAGAATTCCTAACAACAGGTGTCAGAGTAATTAGGTTAGATTATATTTACGGCAGATTCCATTGAAAGCTTGTGGTGTCTGAGGTAGTACTGTAGTATGAAATGTGTATGAAATGTGTAAACAGTCAGAACTTGAGTAATTTCCATTCAATCCAGGTGTTCTATGACAGTTCAAAATGGAAGGAAACAGAACTTAGTAATGAGTTGATCCATTTAATGTCACATCAAGACAGATCATAATTATATTTCAACTCGTAGCTCAACACTCATTTTATTGCATTTAAGTAGTGAAAGTTTGTCTTCAGAATCAGAGTAATCAGTCTTGGTCCCTTCAGTTTCCTTATGCTAAACTGAACCCCAACATGGAGGGTCTAAAACATTGTTATGGGAAAATACAGAAAAGTAGATGAAGTGGGAAAGTAAAGTAAGGAAAAGTATAGAAAAGAAATAATAATAAATAAAATTAGATATAGAAATAGTAGTAGTGTGTGGAATGATAGTGAGGTAGGGCGGCAGAGAGACAAGGAAGGCAAGGCAAGGCAAGGCAAATGATAGAGAGAATGATTCATAACATTTTATTGTGCTCTCTTCCCTCGCTCACCATCTTGGAAATGTACAGTGACCACCTTTACTCCAGTGCTTTGGTAGGACAAGAATAATAATAATGAAAACAATAAGTGTAACAAATCATGCACATTCCCATAGGCTTAGAACTCCACAAATCATGATGTAATGTTGTCCCCCCCCCACACACAACCATCTGTTTATTATTCATTCTATCTCCTCACCTCACCTCATACCTTCACCCACCTACCCACCCACCCACCCATCCATCCATCCATCCTCAGCCACACTCTTGACCCAAAAACTGTTGCAGCTGAATCTCATAACACAACCTGGCTTCCATGATGAGTATTTTGCTTATACTTATATCACTCTGACTAGGTTTTAGTATCATATCGATCTGGTGGAAAACTTAAATCCTGGTGTTTCTCGTACAGTTACTAATGAGTTTCCTTCATTCTTGCATCTGTTAAGTTTCAAAGTGATAAGTGTGACTGATGTTATGTGCATTGATACAGTTGCGACATCAGAACAAGAATTCATTTTGTGACAATCATTAATTCGAAGAGCCTTGATATCTCACTAATAATATTACAACATCAGTTATTACATTCACATTTGTCAAGGTCAAAAGACACGCCCATCACTTTGCAACTCATCAGATGTTGTTCAATAACCAGGAATAGTATAGTAGTGTAGTGATTCCTCTGCCAACATCAATTATTTAAAGTAAATATGGCTGAAAATATCATATGGTAGTTCATTTAATCTATATTTATGGCATGACTTTCTGAGCAGCTCAAGTCTCTTCATTTCATCAGAGTTCAGAATCAATCCGATATTCACCCAACACTCCATGCTAAGGAGTTGTCTACAGCTACAAAACAAAGGCCTGCATTGGAATGGAGGAAGTATATAATGTATATTTTATAGCATAACAAGCTCTGGTGAACATAGAAAAACTAAACTTTTCATTAATTAATTAAATGTTCTGACTCAAATCTGTGACTAAGCTTTTTAACTATAACTTTCAATTGTTTAGGTTTCATGGGCCAGTGTTGTAAGCAGATTTAAGTCTGATACTAAAATAATTCCACTTAGAATCACATTACATTGCTTTCTGGTGCTTTTGATCAATCCGATCATAAATTATCTGCTGGTAACTTAAAACAGTTAATGAATCAAGCAATTTATTTATTGGCTTGATATATTCATACCATCATATTTCTATTAAACAAATCTTTTAAGGAACAATAAACTCTGAACCCAAATTATTACAGGTTCAGGATTAGTGTTGTCTTAAGAGTTGAAGAAATTGTAGTGCAACAGTGTAACACAAACTGCTTCCAAGGTTTCTTAACTTTTAACTATTTGGTCCACTTTTCTTCCTACTCCACTGCACTTCAAAATAATGTTTGATACAATGTTTGTTATCATGTTTTCAGTTGTGATCCTGAGTTTGCTTCACCATGATGGAGTGAATCCCTTCAACACACTGAGATGAAAGTCCTTGTTTAACATAATCTTTTTGATGCTATTTGTGTTCCATTCACCAAGAGTTCACCTTAATACTCTTGCTCCATCATGAATGTTAAATTGAACTACAGTAATTGGCACTATTTTCAACAGCAGTAAAGTTACAAAAGCAGCACCTGAAAGCATTGTAAATAAGGATTTCCTACAGACCATGAAAAAAATATATATATAATTTATCATTAAGTTGTTGCGCATGTCACCTCAACACATTTTCTACCACCAGCACTGGAGCAACGGGGTATTATGTACAGTATATGTATATATATATACATCCTTACAATGTTGTGTGTGTGTGTGTACTCGTGTATAATCTGCTGCCACACCAGTATTAGGTTGGCCGAGTAAACCACAGCCACCTTGATGGGAATTTGAAACAACCATAAAAGCAATCCGATATAACTTTGACTGGAATAGTAATATAACCTAACACAGATTGGCAAGAGTACCTCAAAGAAAATTATACAAAATGAGTGAAAATACTACTGCTTTCCCATACCATTCTGCCCGACGCAGTGTTCCTTGCCACCACATCAGTGTCTAGGAAACACAACACCCTCCGCACACTACAGCCTCTCACTACCAGGGTGAAGCACAACCCAAACAAAGAGCAGAGCAGAGCAGAGCAAAGCCGAACACACACTTTCATATAGAAACAAGATTATTGAGCAACGCATGTATATATATATTCGTTTTTATTATATATATTCGTCTATAGCATCTGTGGACAAGCAAGACATGTAAATATCAATCACGTTAAATAAACAAATCCAACTTTCGTTTTAAAACTTGGAGGCTTCCTTTACACTGTTGATGAATGGTGTGTCAACCCTATGGTCTGACCCCTGTTCCTGCAGCTCAACCACAACCACAACACTCACTCACTCACCTCAACACTGGCTAACACGGCGCAAACAATGCCTCATAAAGAATAAAAAGGTGTTTGACATTACTGTGTCCTCCTTAGTTACAGCAAATGTGTGACTTACAACAAACTATCCCTTACTCGCTCTCTCACTTACTTTCTTTTCTCTCACACTCGCTCTCTTTCTCTCTCTCAAAGTGCCTAACTACAATATAAACAAAAATCATATACAAAAGCTAGACTGGTATGAAAGAAGGACATTGCAAGTCATCTCTTTGACAGCCTTTGTGTACACCTCGGTACCAAAATTGGGTGGGTGTCCATTGATCACAGGAAACCTTGGCTTGAAGACTAAAATACAAAACAGGGTTGACACCTTAGGAACCGAACAATTCTCCCAAAAATCTGGTCACCCACTCGTTATAGTTTGCACACAAAATGCACTTCACTATTCCTAAACATTAAAAAATATTACACATTTATTTCACTTGAGACTTTAAAAACTGTAGGAATTCCACGTAGGAGTGTGAGCCTTCAGTCCTGTCATCCACCAAGCGTTGGATAAAGAGCATCCTGGCTGGGTTGTCCTCTCTGTAAGGATAAGGCACAAGGGTCAGAGCAATCGCATCACAAAGTATCAGTTAAAATTGTATCTAATAATTGTGTGTGGCATATAAAAAGTTTTCTTATGTAAATTACTTAAATACAGACAATGTTTATTTGGTCTAACTTAACAGCTTTGACATTTTTTCATTCTAGATATATCTTTGACGACCCCTGGAGGAGGTTCTGGCGCATCTGGTGTGACGCTTGGATCATATCAGGTGTAGGGAGGGAGAGGACATGAAGTGGCAAGGGCAAGGGTAAGGTAAACTCTGGGACTCTGTTGTGGATATGTACCCCGCTCTTGTTCCCATTCCTGTGACTGACCTGACGTGCAGTGTTAGGGCGGGGTGTACTTCTCTTCTCTTATACGAACCCAGGGCTAAGTGAGAGGAGTGTATGTATGTGTGCATGGGTGTGTGTATGTGAGTGTATGTGTGCCTTGTCTTGGTTACCCCACTTTAAAGGGATAACAGCCTGGTATATAGATAGATAGACTTTTATATCTTTCCGACACCTGTTTCTATGAAGAGTTTCCATTTATTTTCATACAACCTTCTCATACTTACACTATAAAATTAATTCACCACTCTCTGAAATTTCTCTTCACTCTCTGCCACCACCACCACCCAACCCATTCCATTCATCTTCATTCTTACACCAAAATTCCCCATTCTAGCTTTCATATTTCTCATACACCCATCCAGAACAATATTAAACAGCCAAGGCGACATTACACACATCCTTGTCTCACTCCCACTCCTCTAGAAACTCTCATTTAGCTCTCCATCCACCCTTACTTACTTGCCTCCCAATTCCTCCCTATAACTGCCCTCCAACTTTATAAATGTTTAGAATATTCATGCTTTTTCTAGGTGCATGAAGGCTGCATACAGTTTTCATCCTTCCCTAAGTACTCCTCTACCATAATTTCAATTGCAAATACCTGTTCCACACATCCTTTGCCTTTCCTAAACCCTTCCTGCTCCTCACTAACCTTCCCTTCCGTTACTTCCATCAGTCTTTCCGTCAAGAGTCTCCCATACACTGGAATCTCACCTGAAATCAATGTTATACTACACCGTAATCCCTTTAACAAACTAACCATTACAATAACACTATAAATCACTTACTTGAGGACTATAATAGGTGCTGGGTAAGGCTTGCTCCTCTGTAGGTGAGCGACAAAGTTCCTCAGCATCTGTGACTCTGTGGTATCAAGCTCTGGCAAGGCGTCTTCAAAGAGAGGCTGTGGTATTACTGCATAGCTAGGCACACCAAGCGTCCCCTCCACCCAGGTTGATGAAATGCCACACCTAATGTACAGGAAGATGGTGTCTCCAGCATCCATGAGGTACGCGCCACACCTCTCCAGACGCTCTGCTGAGAGGTGCAGACGACCAGGCTGAGGAATTACCTGTTAAAGGGTTCAGAGTTACTATAAAGGATCATAGACGGTCACTGCAAAGATTGATACATAATGAAACATGAGATGACAGGTACTTTCACTCGTATTATTAACCTGATAAAACCTGGTGATGATAGAGTTATATATAGTCAGGAAAGTCAAAACAATGTAATTACTTTAAAATATAAATATGAAAAAGAAAATAGAAGCAAATGATTTTACTTTTCATTTAATTTAGAAAGAACGAGTGTGCACAAACTTTCACTAGTGCTGCATCAAGTAACACACACAACTGCCATCTGGTGAGCTCCTTAACAAGCTCTTTAACATTCCTTCACCAGGTATCAATGCTTCCTTCCTTCCCGGCTCTACAAAACACTGCCCACAATGTTTCACCTGAGCCTCGAGTGCCCTTTCCCCTCCGTTCCTTTCCTTTTAGCTCCCTTCCCTTCTCTTCCCCTTCCTTTCCCTTGCCCTCACCTGGTCGTCAATATCCAGGGCGCCCTTCTCTGACATGGTGTGCACTGGGTACAGGTCTGGGTACACGTGGGTCAGCATCTGGCGCAGCGGGAGTGACTTCAGCTGACACATGGTAAAGAGACGGTCATCCAGCTTGGTGCTCAGGCCCCCTCGGAAGGCAACCTAAGGGAAGGATGAAGGAGGATGAGTACGGGTGATCAGAAGTAATACTATTAAAAACTTTTGTGGGTGAGTATCAAGCTCTACAGAAACTATGGAATGGTGCCTTTGTATTATCTTTGTTCACTCACGGATTTCATAACAGCCAGTATCAAGAGTGGCAGCAGCTGCATGGCTGGCGGTGCATTGAGAGTGCCGTGGCCAGGGTGGGACAGGCCGGCACGGTAGGCATTGAAGGCGTCTGCCGTGGCATTGACCAGAGCGTCGCGGGCATCCGAGAGCGATGAAGTGAGGCAGCGATCAACAGCCATCTTAGCCAACATGCCCACCACACCCTCCTGGTCTGCTGACGTCACTACCTCATGCTGGTTGGAAGTCACCGGCAGACACAGCGTGTGCACCCGGATCCTGCGCTCACCTGTGGAAGGACATAGATGGTGACACACAAGACAACACAACCTATAATAACTTATGGCTGGACCAGTACACGTTCAGGACTGGTGTTTGATGGGTCAGGTGTTGAATACAATTTTTCTTTGCTTCAGAATCCATCATTACATACAAGACTTAGAGGCTTTGGAAGGAGATATTTAGGACATTGTTTTGAGTACAATGAGGCACTTCTAAGATATACGATGAATCTATAATATTCATGGATACAGTCATTCATAGTTACACAAAAGGTACAACACATTCTGTAGTGACGAAACTATAATAATAAAAGTCTCCTTGAGTCTTGGTGATCACTCATGACTCAAGCACCAATCATGTCTGGCACCTGGTGAGTTGTAGCTCCAAGGTCATGGCAAGCAATACCTCCTCTCCTTACCTTTACTAGAAGTGTAGAGAAGAGCCGCCTGGAAGCAAGCCGTGCGGATGTTATTTAACGGTTCCTCAATGTTGACTTGCATGCCGAACCCAGCGTCGGGGTTGATGTTTGGAAGTGAAAGCAAGTCTGTCGACCGCACAAAGAAATTGCCGTGGAAGTTGGTGATGGCCAAGCCTCTCGTTGCTCTGTTGGGGGAGGAGGAAGGGGAAGGAAATGATAAACAGATGATGAAACGAGAGGAAATAACTATGGAATCTAAGTTGATGAAGTACATGTGAAGAAAACAGAGTACTATGAATAAAGAATGTTGTTTAAAAGGGAACAATTTTGACTCATTCCTTCTTTACATTCATTCCCATCACTCTTCAACTACATACATTTATAATTCCTCCTAACACCTTTCCTACATCATTGATCCTACACTTCCCTTATGACTCTATTTCTCCATTTACAGTAACCTTGAACCCTTAATATCTAAAACATTCCACCTCCTTGAACACCTCACCAATCAATACAACATTCATCTTTCTACCACTAACACCCTTTGTGCATTTCATTATTTTACTCTTATTCTCATTCACACTTAAATTCCTTCTCCTACACACTCATCCACCCTTCCACTAGCTAACACAATTTCTCCTCTGAATCCACCACAAACAATAACTGATTTACCTTCCATTCTTTATCACCAGTATTTACTCACTTAAGACCACCACCTAACACACTCACATTTACCTCCCTTACCACACCATCTATATAAACAACCACAGTAACATCACACATCCCTGACGCAGCCTCACTCTTACAGGAAACCACACACTCACTCACTCTATTTTACACTCTTACACATACTCAGCAATAAGGACAATGGTAAGTGTTAGGTGCACAGGAGCTGCCTTGTGTAGATCAACTGGCCTTTTGCAGCCTTCTCATGTTCTTCTGTAATAATAAAATAACAATAACAACATGCACAAGAACACCCAGCTATGTACCTGATCCTCATGACAGCCTCAAAGCCAATCTTCCTGGTGATGTAACGGTTGAGGCAAGACACAAAGGGTGCGTGTGTGGCTGGGTTTCTTGTCACATGGAAGTTTGGGAAGTGGTGGATGGAGCCGCCGGAAAACTTGCTGATCCCAGACAGTGTAGCAAGATCTATGTACTGGGAGTTGAGGGCAAAGAGGTCCACTGCAATCTGGAAACAAGGAGAGTGTTAGCATGTGAAGGTCTGGTGGTGGTGGTGGGTTCAAGCAGGATTTAGTGTAGTTTTTTTTTCCATCTTGAGTGAAAGGTAAAGAGGTTTGAATGGATTATATTTGATCAAAGGGATGGAAGAAAACATAGAAGGTTTTGATATTCTGACAGTTCTTAGTTATATTTGTTGTGAAATTTTAGTGTCTTGTCTCGATTACCTATCTTTTCAGGGATATCAGCTTGGTATATAAATAGATAGATTGATAGATAGATAACCAGAGGCAGCTTATCAAACCCCAGCAACAAGATAGACGCCACGTTACCCACCTGTTGGCCAGAGCAGTCAAGGGCTAGCTTTTTGTAGAAGTCAGTAGCCGGGCCCATGTTCTGTATGTCCTTGCTGGCCCGCTGGTTGGGGTCCTCACGAGCCTTGAGTGCGCCGGGACCCACCGTGGGCAGCGTGGTGGTCATGACGGTGATGCGGCCGCCAATGGGACTCTGAGGAGGCAGCGTTAGGTTAGGTTAGCTGTTAATAAGCTGATAGTCCTGTTCTACTTCACACATTTGCTTGTCCTTATACTTTATACTTTAGTTACCAACAGAAGATTCACATTTAACACAAAATTCACCACGCACGCACACACACACACACACACAAAAAAATATAATAAATAGTGTAAGAGCACCCCTCACAGTCCCCTCAATTAAAACAGGATATCCAAAATAACCCAAAAAATAATAACACATACAACAAGTACAATAAATTCTGAACCCTGTACCCTATACCACCGAGGCCTTGCCCAGCACCCACCATGAGCTTATACGCAGCCTGGAGAGCAGCACCGAGGGCAGACTGGGTGTGGCAGGAGGTGTCGTGGGCGTCCGGCAGCATGGTGAGGAAGTCCTCTACAAGGTTACGACTCTGGTCCAAGTTCACCAAAAGGTCCTCAGGGTTGGGAATGAACATGTCCTCCACCTCACCCACCTCCAGCATCTGCACGTTCTTCTGGTCTGTAGTGGAGGAAGTGGAGGAGGTGTAAGTGAGGGATGAGGAAGTGGAGAAGGTGGAGGAGGTGTAAGTGAGGGGATGAGGTGGTAGTGGTGGTGGTGGTGGGACGTAATATTGTCTTTGTTCTGTCTATGCTATGTATCTAGACAGTGTAATAGTGTCTTGGTTAGTCTTGTGCATCTAAGTAGAAGGATCAACAGTGCTTCGAGATCTCAGAAGGTTGATGTGGGGTGTAAAATTGTTCTCATGACTTACGTTCTTATTGTTTTGATAATCACTTATGTTAGTCTGACTTCGGGGAGGAATGAAAGACAAAGGTTATGAATACAAGTGGTTGGATTGAGTTACCAGAGAAATGCCTGTAGTGTGAAAAGTAATCAAAGTAACAAATTTAGTGTGTGTAATAAATGTGAAGGAATGAAGAGTGTTGTTGAGAGGGTCAAATACAGCAACATAAGATGGTTTGAGTCACCTAAAAAATATGCCAAAAAGTGCGATCATTAAGAGAAGTAAGAGAACTAAGAGAATGAACCACAGTGAAATAGGAGGACACAATGTTAAAGTATATGAGAAAAAGGGAAGAATAGGAAATTAAAAGATTAGAGCAAGCAAAGAGGGATTTCAGGGACAAGAATAAGTGGAGGTTTTTCTGGAGACAGTTTTTAGGAACAGGTGTCAGATATAGATAGATAAATAGTTATGAAAGTATGTATAGCAAATATAATGTCTAGTAAAGGTGAAGGAATGAAACGTTGAATGGTTAAGTTAGTCAAACGCAACATAAGATTATTTGGCACATAGAAAAAACCCTAGAAAAAAATATATATATACATTAGTTTATAAATAACATATAAATACGTGATATCAGGTCCTGCCTCACCTTCGCCCATGAGGTAAAACTGTACGCTGCTGTTGAAGGTAATGAAGCCAATCATTGTGCGTCGATCACCTGGAATCTTATCCAGTTGGCTGTTCAAAGCATCACACACAACCTGGAGGGCAAAGGGCAACAATCAGTCAATCAGTAACTCACCTCATGCTGCTGAAATGAAAGCTTCCTCTCCTCACCCTAAACCTAACCTAACCTAACCTCAACTCACCCTAAACCTAACCTAACCTCACCTCAACTCACCCTAAACCTAACCTAACATCACCCTAAACCAAACCAATCAGTAACTCACCTCATGCAGTTTAAATAAAAGCTTCCTCACCACTAAACCAACTAGACACTGTACACAATATCATATCATTCCTGTCTAACACTCAAGTCTAATAAGTTACGATTCCATAAGTAAGTCTATCGAGGTACAAACTCATGACACAGTGCAATGGAAATCATGGTAACAAGAGGCACATGGTCCAGTACAGAAGCCTAACAATCAACTCATCAACGCAGCTCCCTACACCACTCAACACTATAACAATTACTGGATTCATTAGTCAAGTATCAACTATGAACATATTCGTAGAGCTACTTAGTCCACTACTTGGTCAGAATCATGGCCAGGACTGAGACTGTTGTGAGGTGTTCCACTTGTCATATTCTTGCATGACAATGTGTTATCTGTACCATTACATCAACACAGTGGAGACAACAGACACTAGAAGGTTAACAACTAGAGGCACCACATAGATCTGAGTGACTTCATAGGGCTGTCTGAGGGTGTTCCATGCAATCACTACACTATCCTATCTACTACTCAAAACATGACTGACAAGGCTGTGTTACTTTTAGTGTTGGAAACTAAACTCAGGATGATGAGGAGAAGTTAGGAATCAAAACAAAACTCAAGAATCATTGCACTCAAACAGCATTGAACTCTAATAACACAAGTCAACATGAGAGAGTCAAGCCAGTAGAGTAGTGTTACGGTGATGGTGTGAGGGTGTGTGCAGGGTCTCACCTTAAGGTAGCCCGTGTCCACAGCCTGGCGGGTCACATCCAGCACCCAGAGGTAGGTGGCGGGCTGGGGCGGCCGCAACATGTACTCCTGGGGCGCTATGAACTCTATGGTGGCCTCGCGCACCTCAGGCCGGCGGGAAGGGTCACCGTAAGTCCTTGACACCTGATGAAGAGATGGTATTAGACAAGAACACAATCACATTATTCCCTGTGGACTGTACAAGGCGACTAAAAGGGACAAAGTGAGGTCTGGGAAGCCACTCCTCTGTATTCTCTCCTACAAAAAGACAGGGTACAGAGGGAGAAGGGAAAGTAATGTCTCCCAGAATCCTAAATGCCTAGTCTTGGTTAACTCTTTTAAGGTGATATAAACAGGGGATAAATATAAAGATAGATAGATTACATTTATTAATTTAAACTCTTCAGCTTCTAATGTAAATGATTCCTGGATGTGGATGGTTTAGTTAATACTTGTTTTAGAGAATAATTGTGTTCATCAAATGCTGCTTCATAATAATTAATGCCAGGTTTAGAATATTGAAAACAGTTATCACCTCATCATTCAATCACAAATATAGCAACACAGATATACACATAACTCCTATATCCTGGGAGAATTTTAATACAGGTAAAGCATAATCCTCAAAACATCTAAAATAACAATACAATACCCCATTTTTTTTTTTAACAAGAGGCAATAACTAACTACATAATCCACAGAGAAGTGGAACAAAATGCAAAAAATATAGATAGGATAAAAATTGAAGTAAGGAAAGAAAATAGCGAAGGGAAAAAGACTTGATCCTGTCCACGTAGAGCCTCCTTCACCCACATACTAGTGCCGGGTGACTTACTGGGTCATACTGGAACTCCTCCGGCAGCTCATTCACCCGGAAGCAAAGGTTACACTCCCACCGGCGGTCCCCCTTGAACACCACGAAAGGGTTGATGTAAGTGCGGCACGACCGACACCGCACGATGGTGTTACAGCTCACCACGGGCAGATGCTGGAATGCACATGTAAGGGTTAGTGTGTGCGTATGCGTGTGTGTGTGTGCATTCACCTTTCCCATTAACTGTCCATACAACCTTATCATACACTGTGTTGGGTTCTCAATTTTCATTATATAAAGATATGCAAAATCAGTTATTTCACTTTATCTCTTTTCAAAAACCATGACCTTTCAATTATTTTTTCTCATCAGTTCAGTATTAATTTGTTAGTTTTTGTAAATCTTTTTCACTTTGTACCAATCAAACAGTGTCATCTACATACAGAATAATATGTAACTTCAAATTTGTAATATGTATGTTCATCTCCACTCCCATATTATGAATCATTGCTTTGCTTTCAATAATTGTTGCATCAGTAATCCAATTGAACAGTGAGTGTGTGGGATGGTAATGAAGGGAGGAGGTGAAGGGGGAAGGGAAGGGGGAAGGGCACCAACACTTACCTCCAGGTCTCTGAAGGGGTGGATGAGGAGGCCGAAGGGTAGTTTTGACTTCTGCAGAACACTCTTGTTCTCCGGCACCTTAGTGAGGCTGCAGCGGAAGATGTCCGGGGAACAGTTGGGGAGGTACTCCTGGGCCAGGACAGGCTTGAGGGGCACTATGCCTCCAGGGGGCACCACCTGTCTCTGCTGCAGCAAGTCTATCTGTTGTGTGCCCCAGCCCTTGTTCCAGCCATCACTGGTCACGGACATGCCACCAAGTTGTTGTGACACCTGGTTCATGTTGTTAGGTTGGGTGTACTGCTGCCCGGGGTAATGGGGCATGGGGGCTCCTGGGGCTGGGGCAGGCTGGGGATAGCTTCCCCTTGGAGGTGGAGGACCGTAGGGTGAGACGGGAGGCTGACCATACGATGATGCAGGGGGCTGGCCGTAGGATGAGGGAGATGGACCATAGGATGAGGTGGGGGGAGGGGCCATGGCTGACGATGTGGGGGGAGGGGCCATGGCTGATGATGTTGGGGGGTGGCCGTACGATGAAGACGGGGGCTGGCCATAGGGTGAGACTGGAGGTGGGCCATAAGATGATGTGGGAGGAGGACCAGCAGCTGATGAGGTTGGGGGTGGACCATAGGGTGAAGTGGGAGGTGGACCATAGGCTGAGGTGGAGGGTGGGGCCATGGTGGAGGTTGGGGGAGGACCATACGCTGAGGTGGACGTAGGTACATGTGTGGTGGGGGGAGGTGGGGCACCCATGGAGACAGGCGGGGGTGGTGCCACTGAGGATGGAGGAAGACCTGGCCTGAAGGGAGGGCCACTCAGGGATGAAGGGGGAGGTCCGAGGGTTGGTCTGGCAGCTGCCGTGGGAGGTGGAGGATGAACCCCAGGGGTGAAGGGACGCATGGGGGGTTGACTCCCACCAGGGGGCACTGGTCTAGATGGTCCCTGAGGCCCAGCCAGTGGTCCGCGGGGGAAGCCTGGAGTGCCTGTGGTGGCCAGTGGTGGTGGTGGACCAATGGGTTGTTGGGGTCTCATTGGTGCCATGGGACTGCCTCTGGGTGGCCCTGGTGGCCCTGCCTGTGTGTTGGGTACTATTGGGGGTGCCATGGAGGGGGGAGGAGGCTTGTGGGGGGCAGCAGGAGGGTGAGGCAGGCTGGGGAATGGTGTTAAGTTGGGTGCTGATGCGGAGGAGGGCAAGGTGGGGGCTGAGGTGTTACTTGGGGCGGTGGTGGTGGTGGTCCAGGTGTTGGGTTTGGGTGTGGCAAGGGTGTTTACACTGGCTGAGTGGGTGAGGGAGGGTGGCTGGTGTGGTAGGCTGGGTGCCGGGTGGGAGTTGGGAAGCTGTGGAGGGCCCTGTTGCCTCATCTTGGTGGGTACGGGGGACATCCTGGGGGAGACTCTGGGGGAGTTCCTCACATCCTGGGCAGAACCATCACCCACACCTGCAAACACAACACAACACAACTCTCAACACAACTGTCACCGCTCACACAAACACAAAGCTGTACTGCCAACTGTGACCTCATTTCAAAAACTAACTAGGGTGCAAGTGTGTGAGAGAGACAGAGAGAGAGAGAGAGAGAGAGAGAGAGAGAGAGAGAGAGAGAGAGAGAGAGAGAGAGAGAGAGAGAGAGAGAGAGAGAGAGACAGAGAGAGAGAATAATATGTTTGTCAATACCTTACAACTAGAATACATCAGCTAAGTAATAGGACGCCCCTGAATCACACACACACACACACACACACACACACACACACACACACACACACACACACTGCTGCCACGCCCTGCAATCATAGAACCATCAACTTCGAATCTTCAGTGTCAGGTAAGAACAGGTAAGAGGAAGAGTAAGATGTACACAAGTCTATATTAGTCTCAGCTCAAAACTATATTATATCAGTATCACCTGTGCATATAGAAGCCTAATTTTGATCCTATGATATGACTTAAAGTGCCTCTTGAGATAAGCTTAATGAAAACAAGTTGAAATAAATACACATTGGAATGAGTTGATATTGTATTTAATGTTCTGATATAACTTTCATAACAGTAAATGTATAGCAGTTATCTATTATTATTGTTATTCCTATATATAAGGGAAGTTTTTTTGGGTTAAGATGAGTATATTATGGGAAGATTAATACTCAAGACACTTGCAACCCTAACTTGCACCTTGCGGAAATAGTTAAAAGTTGAGGAGTTGTGACCTTGAAATGTGTGGAATGCTGGGAATCTTGCCCTTCTGTATATGAGTGTGTGTGTGTATGTGTGTGTGCGTGTGTACCTAACCTAACCTAACTTCACATACCTGCACTTAGGCATTTAAGGTGTGGTGTGGTCTGTCCGAAGAATATTATTTTTTTAAAACTTGCACAACAAAAAATAAATAAATATATACAGGTATACACTATATGATCCCTCGGGTAGAGTGAGATTGCCTGCCAAAGAAACAACGATAAAAGAAGAAAATACCTTGAAAAAAAAACTTTGTAACGGCACAGGAAACTAATGAAAGATGAAGAAATAGATTGGTGTAATGCATAACACTAATGCATACATAAGCAGCACATGTGGACAGGCTTGTATAAACACACACACACCTACACACACACCCACACACACACCCAGACATCCATCCACACAAACCCATCCATCTACACACACCATTACTCACACACACACCATCACACACCCCCACACCCCCAACACTTACTAAGCCCCTGGGGTGGACATGGGGAGGGCTGCCGTGAGGACTGGTTAGAGAGCGTTTCTGTGGAGACTCAACATCAGTAAACATTCCAAAACAACAACAACAACAACAAAACAACAACACCAGCAGCTATAGAGGTAAAGCTTACAAACAATTAACATGTAAAGCAGAACAGTGTAAAAAAAATAATAAAAAAAATACAGCAACCTAAATAATGTTAAAACTTAAACCAAACCAAGAAATATAAATAAATAAAATAAAAAAATATGAGGGTCTACACTACTATTACTGGACACAAGTAAACATATAAAATACTATGCTAGGATTACCACCTAAAGCAAAACAATAATAATAATAATAATAATAACTTTAAAGCGTTTTACTTAACAAAGGATCAGAGGCATGAGATGAAAACAACATAACTTTAACTCCATCTACACTATCAACACTCCTTCTAAAGAGTAATATATCCACTCAGGACTGCACATCAAGCTTTTAATAAACAGGAAAGGGATAGCGAGTCACTGTGTTGTCATTCTTTACAACCAACAGCCGGGATAACAAAGGTTGCACAAAGACCAAGCTAAGAGACAGGAAGGCATGAAGAACCTTACATTAGGAGACATCAAAAGGAGCTGCCGTCTACACACTATTTATATATAAAACACATCTTTACTTTCATCGCAAACATCCACAACGAAGGAAAAGTCCCACAAAGTAATGGGCACGGCAGAAGAGCCTCCACCTCTCTCTATCCATCACACTCCCTCCCCCTCTATCAGCAACTCTTTCATGCATGTACTCCTTCATCCTATCCTTCCATCTTACAACTGGCCTTCCTCTCCTCCTAGGATCCTCAATTTCACTCACATACATTAGATTTACAAACGCTTCACTCTTCTTCCTCTCAAAATGACCAAACTACCTCAATGTATATTCTTTCCACCCATTCCACTACACTTCATTTCACTCCATGTGCACAAGGTCCCATGCCACACCATTCATACACACTTTCATTACTCTCACCCTCCCTCCTTATCACGCCACATGCTCCTCTCACATAACTCAATTCCACACCACACACTCTTGACTGGTGTACATTGATGAGCAGGAGTACATAACAAGCACAAGGTAAGGGTAGTTACAGCAGGGGTACACAAGCTCAGTAATCCTAACACTTTATACAGCCGTGACAAACCTGTTTCAAATGATGTTAAGGAAAGGACTGCAGAGAAGAGGAGGGAAGAGGTGAGAAGAAGGGAGAGTAGAGACAAGAGTCCCTCATTAAGTCAAGTCACCTGGTGTGTTTGGCGGCCGCTGGTACCCATTAATGAGGGGACTGGTCATGGTGGGGGCGGCAGGTGGAGGCTTGAGGGGCGGGGGACCACCGGGGGGGCCTTGCTGAGGACCACTGGGCGGCCTGGGGGAGGGCCACATTGGGGCTGGCTGGCCATTCACCAGTGAGGCCCTTGGTGCTGGGGGCCCCTGGGGAGGCCTCTGTGGGGGGCCTGCAGGTGGGCCGTTCATGGTGGGCATACTTGGTCTTGGTGGGCCGGCTGGGGGTGGCAGGGCCCCAGGGGACTTTCCTGCTGGTGCCCACACTGGGGGTCGTGCTTGGGGTCCCGGGGGAAACTGGGGTTGTCCTGGTCCTGGTCCCCCGCCATTTATTGCTGCAGGTGGCTGTTGCATCCTGGGAAAAGATACACTCATACAGATGCTGTTTATCACAATGGCACACTTTGTTATCTTACACTTTTTCTTCCCCTTAATAATGTGAGGAATGACTCTTAATCTTACTCCTTCCTCTGCTAAAGTGAAACCCTTCCCCTTCTTTCTGTATGCAAGTTAAACATGATAACTTGTGCCCATCACCTATACCTTCACAGTTCATAGTTCACACGAACACTTGTCACTATGAACGCAATGCAAACTTAAGTGTTCATGCTAGTGAACAAACATATATATTGCAGTACCCTTATGCATGTAAGCAAAAGGTGACCATCAGAACGTATTACTGTACGGGTGGGTGACCTGAGTGGCCTAGCCACACCTGCCATCACAGAAGCTGCTCACCTCACTATGCCTTCCCGAGGGTGTTCCAGATAAGACATTTAGGGTTCAGAGAGACTCTCCCATCCTGTATTTTCGTAGGGGAGAAGGTTAGCTTCCCACAGTGTGTGCGTGTGTGGTGTGTGTGTGTGTGTGTGTGTGTTAGAGAGATAGAGAGTAGTAGTAGTGCGAGGGACTTATAGTAATACTACAATAATAATAATAATAATGACTTAATGTGGAAAGAGAGAGAGAGAGAGAGAGAGAGAGAGAGAGAGAGAGAGAGAGAGAGAGAGAGAGAGAGAGAGAGAGAGAGAGAGAGAGAGATATGATAGGACACCTGGTGGAAGGAATGGAGAGAGGGAGAGGTGGAGGATTTGAGGATTAAGGAAGAGTTGTAGGAATATGGAGAACTGGGGAGAAGGACAGGTGAAGGACAGGTGAAGGGCGGCTCACTGACACCTGCAGCCAATGACAGTTCCCTTGAAAAGGAGGTGACATATGTCACATGATTCAGAATTTTAGTTAGGAAGGCATCTGTACATTTCACAACAACTAACATATCACGATCAAATAAAAATATCAATTAAACACATTGATAAAGAAATACCATGTCAAAGCAATTTACTATAACTGATAATATAGATAGGCAAGGTCCAAACAGACCGGGGGCGGGGAGAGAGAGAGAGAGAGAGAGAGAGAGAGAGAGAGAGAGAGAGAGAGAGAGAGAGAGAGAGAGAGAGAGAGAGAGAGAGAGAGAGAGAGAGAGAGAGAGAGAGCACACTTTGAGATGGAATAATCTGAAGTCATTATTCCAATCCTTTCACAATATCATTACCAATTTCAATATTCATAACTATTACAAAATTCAGAGACGAAACACTTGCCTTCGCTTCACCAGGTCATCACACTCTTACCATATGCATAACCTCTTGGTGTTATAAATAAAAAGAGAGAGAAAAAAATAATAAATGAGTGTTATAGATAAGAAGAAAAAAAAATGAATAGTTAATCTGTTTACACAATATTTCCGTCACTTCATTGTTTAGTTAATATGAGATAAGACTTGCATTAGTATCATCAGTTTATGAGTTGAAAATTGAAACCCAGGAGCTATTTCATGTATTTACCTAGTTGTAGTGTACAGGGCTGGGCTATACTAATGTAGGCCTGTTTCCATATCTCTAGTTGTACAGTGTTACCTTCAGTTGATGTACATTCTTTGCCATTATCACCTCTTCCTGCAGTCCATTCCAAGTATCAACACTACTTTGGGGAAACTGTACTTTTTTGTATCATTCAAGCAAATTTCTTTTAGCAATCTTTTCTTGTGTCCCTTTAAATTTCAGTTATTGGAAGTTCTGTATGCATGGAGCTCTACCTTGATCCACTCACTCAGACTGTTGCATTGGTGGTGTGTAAAGTAACGTGGGAAGGGAAGGGAAGGGAAGGGAAGGGAAGGGAAGGGAAGGGAAGGGAAGGGAAGGGAAGGGAAGAAGTAAGTATGTTAGTAAAGAGGAGGTGGATGTAAGGCCCCTATGTAGCAGTGCACGGGTGATGCTAAGTTTTCATATGTCAAGGCAATCAATATCACCCCCACCACGTGTGTCACCTCAACCCTGCCTTGGACCACAACATGAGTCACCCCCCCCCAACGTGTCACTTCAACATGAGTCACCCCCCCCACGTGTCACTTCAACATGAGTCACCCCCCCCCACGTGTCACTTCAACATGAGTCACCCCCCCCCCACGTGTCACTTCAACCCTGCCTTGGAGTGTAACATGAGTCATGCATCACCAGGGCGTGGCCAGACCCTCCTAGAAGTGGCATCATGTACACTCAAGGCAGCACGGGTGGGACTCAACAACCACCACCACCATCACCACCATCACTACCACAAACAAGCCATAGTGTGTATAAAGTGGTATGAAAAAAATAAATAATAATAATGATAAATATAAGAGAAAAAATGCCCACCTGCTCTTCAACAATTATATATGTAGTTCAGTATCATGGAAATAGACAAGTTTCCATTGCCAATGATAGACAAATAAAAAAAACAATGATATATTCAGCATTATCAGCTGACAAGTGGCTGATACTGTTACTGTACTTCAGAAATGAGTCATTACCACCAATGATATATTCCCTAACTATGATTAACCTGTTAACCACCTTTCATGGTGTAGCAAGGATCCACACACACACACACACACACACACACACACACACACACACACACACACACACACACACACACACACGAGGGCAGTACTATTTGTCTTTTATTCCCACAGAAGCACACACATTCAGGTAGGCAGGATTGCTAACCTTCTCCTCTCACCACACTGAAAGGTCACTACTCCAACACCATCACTTCCTATCTCCTACATGAACAGGAGCCACAGCGTGAAAGGAGACACACACAAACTGTCTCTACGCGGCCAAGGATTTAAACCCTGGACCTGTGTGTTGTGAGGTGAGCACACTAACCACTACACTGTTAAACTGATCCTGAGTGCAGCTGATGGATACAATAAGTCTTGAGTTGAGTTGTGTTTAAAGTCCACCATATCTTCACCTCACACATCTGGGCTGCTGGGACATGCAAACTGCTTTACCCATACCCTCTAACGTAACACAATATATCTTAATTTCAAGCAGTGAAGTGAGCGAGATGTGAATACATATATACTGTATAAGCTGAAATGCAACAAAAAGTCTGTCACTCCAGCTGTTATATAAAAAAAATTCTGTTGGTATAAGCTGGTTTGGAAATAATAGATACGCACAGACTTCAAGACCGCCACAAGTCCTGACTACCTCTGACTGACTTGTCATATTCACAGCCAACACAGGTGTTTGATTTTTAAGAGATGGGCGGTGGCTCACAGGTTGTAAAGTTTCCCAACTCGAATATATCAGTAGACGCGATATTTCCAACATTTCCTAGTATAAATTCCTACATAAATTACATTACAGCCAATAAATAAAGGAAAATAGAATGATATATGTAAAATGTTTCAAAATTAATGAACTTGTAACTCAACCAATCATAAGAAATTCCTGTGATAATGAAAAAGGTTATTAATACTGGTACATTAAAAGTATGAAAAGTACAAGTTGAAAGTATACTGAACCTCTTTAAATAACTCTTTATATAACAAACAGTAGGAGTAGCTGAGAGTCCTACCCCAGAGTCAAGAGTACAGGCATGAGGGTGAAACACACACACAAGGACACCTCACTATAGATGAAGATTCCTTACAAACAATCTAAACCCAACACCAAATTGATAAGCATATTTCCACCCAAGTGTTTATCTATTTTGTGATAAGAAGTCAGTCAGCGATCATGGAAGAAATATAAATAACCAGACATGAGAAAATATTCAAATAGAACATCTTTGTACACTTGTGTGAATGTTCCTCGACACTTGTCAATACCCAAGTAACTAACACACACACACACACACACACACACACACACACACACACACACACACACACACACACACACACACCATCCTACACCCTGCCGTAAGGACAACTTTCATAGGTGGAAGCATAGGTATCTAATCCACTACAAAGGAAGTCACAACAATATTAAACCTCAAACCTGCTACTATTACCATTAGTTTGAATCACTCATACAAAACAACACCAGCTACAAGGAGTTATTACCTTGAAAGTTCAGGTAAATATTGATCTGTTATGGGAGTACTTAAACTAAATTATTACAATGTTTTAATAGTTTGACTCCTGTATTTAGTGCATAACCTGGTTTATTAAGGCAGACTTTCCAGTGTGCTTCATAACGACTTCATAACTCGCACTGTATTGTGTGTTACTATGAGTCTTATGTGTCACTCTCTGGCATATAGATTAATAGTACAAATATCACTGTGGAGGTGTTTGTCCCATGTGTGTTATGAAATTAAATAATATAAGCTAGTCACAAAACAAGCCTAATTGATACTGTACATTAATTAACAAACTCAAGCTATAATGTAATGCTGAAAATATGTTCTACCCAAATTCTTCAATAAAACTAGAGATAAGCTATGTGAGTTTAATTTGAGTTTCCTCCTCCAAACCTTCATTTACAACACAAGGAAGGTAGAAGGAAGGTGGATCTCCAACCCATGAACAGCAAACTTAAATGCCGCAGGGAATGAGGTTTTCAGGTTGGGGAGGAAAGGATAAACAGTCCCATACTTTCCAGTGTCAAACATATTATTTTCTCCCCAAAAGTAAGTAAAACATTTACTATACATCTTACACACCGATGAAAGACACCTTAGTATATTTATAACACTTCATATGACCTTGAAAGTCCCTCCACTCCTCTTAATGTAGTTTGAATGAATCTTATTTCAGACTTGCGTGGCGCTTAGGCCTAAAATAATGAAAGACACAACACAACTTAATGGAAAGGTGATGTGTGCAGCTTATGTGTTCTGATGACAGGACTGATTATATATAACAACAGAACACACACACACACCCGTACACACCCTTACAGTACAATATAGCACACTTGCACATCAATTAACACACACACACACACCCCTACAACACACTTACACATCATTTAACACACACACATATTTAACACATTTAAAAACACACACCATAAAATCACACACCACCAGCTAACTCCCTGATCCTAACCTAACACACCACACACCCTTACAACACAACATAACACACTTACACATCACTGAAACACACTAAAAACACACACCACATACTCACTATTCCTGACCTCACACACCACACACACCCTTACAACACAACACAACACACTTAAACACACACCATAGCACCATACACCCTCACACACCCTTACACATTACCAAACACACTTAAACACACACACACACACACTTCACACCCTTACTCGTTGCTTAGTAACGAAATTCCTAGAAACCTCACTCGTTAATTTACAAAGGTTAACAATACTACCTTAATTAACCCATATTACACTCATTTAACCATCTAATTAACGTGGTAAGTAGGTACAGGTAAGGTAACACCCTCACCTGTCTTACCTTACCCTCACACCTTTAATTATGACAAAAAAGATGGAAATTATAGAGGACAGTTTCAAGATTACAAAAGTGGAGGAAATTTTCATATAATTCACTTGATATTGACACTTTCCTGATGTTCCTGTGTACTTATGGATGTTTTTACTAGTTATTCAATCGGACAATTTCCAGTTTAACCCAACCAACGATTTTCTGGTGATACATGTAGTGCTTGAGTTAGGTTAAGTTAGGTTAGATAAACATACGGCGCATCAGAAAATCGTTGGTTGGGTGTAACTGGAAATTTACCGTTTAATCTATGCCGGGCACACTAAACACCTCATTAATTCAATACATAACATGGAAATATAAAAAAAACTGCTGGTGACGCAACATTGAGGGTGCATTCCATCAATCAAACAACAGCAACCTTCCCGTAACGAATTCAAACTGGAAACATGTACATTTAGAAAAGAAATAGGCAGAAATTGGTTTACAAATAGGGTGGTGGGTGATTGGAACAGACTCAGTCATCAGGTAGTTAGTGCACAGACAATAGGGAGTTTTAAAAGAACACTACACGGATGAGAGGTGGATGTAGGTAATAAAGGAGTATTAGAGTAACAGGAACTACCACGTGTACACCCCCGGGCCTTTTGTAGCTTCCTTGTATTGTTATTGGGCGTACATGTGAGAGGCAGACTGACAGACCTTCCCAACTCAAGCTAAACAAAGGATCAAGACGACACCTTCCTTACGTCTACCTTGTCCCATAACATTCCTGTCACCCTCAACGCCATCACAAACTAACTAACGGACCTCACAGGATACATTCAAGAGGGAATTGGACAACTTTCTACGGATGTTCCCAGACGAGCCTTCAATTCCTGGCTACACACTACACACACACACACACACTACAAACTGCAGACCACAGACCAGCACCAAACTCAGTGCCAGACCAGTTAAGGCTCACACACCAACACCTTCAGGATAGCAACACAGGTGCACCACCTCACCTAGCAGCAACACACTCCAAATTACACCAAGTCAACTAAGTAGGTAGGTAAATATGGGCCAGTGGTCAACGTATTAATATCTATAAAACTATTAACTTTCCCCTCCATTTTCACCTGCAGTTTCCCTTCATGTTCCTTCCCCAGTCACAACTCACCTTATTTACGCCAGAAAAGGTTATAATTCTACCCTAAAAGTGCCAAAATTCGCCGAAAGTAGGCGCCGAAGCCATCACAGGCACTACCACAACACTGTCTCAGCTGTGACGGAAGTGACGTGACTCTTACCAGGTGTCACCAGCTCACAACTATCCCTTATTTATACACACTTATAACACCTTTCATATGTAATTCATTTTTAGTAGTTATTGTTTTTTTTATTTTTTTGGTGTGTTTTTATGGGTTTGTTTTTGTTATAGTGTTTTCATTTGTTATTTGTTCGATGGTCGAGACGTGGCATATTACCCAGAATGCTTTGCTACGCTGTGCCACACACACTCCTTATTCCACTGTTTTCTTAGTTATTTAATCATTTATCTTGCTATTTAACTCCGCCATTAAATAGAATAAAGCATGTAAGTTTAATTACAACACTTTTAAGGCGGGAAATAATATCAAAACGCTCAGGAAATTCTTAAACACGTGTCAGAGTCTAATGCTATTTCAAATCACAGCTAATTTTCTACCTACACGTAACATTTGAAGGAGAATAAAGGGAGTTAGTTATATGTATTTTGTAGTAGACATAGATAGTAATAAAGGAGTTAAGATATAATTATGGAGGCCGCTGAAAAGACCATAGGGTGTCACAGTGACCAAGTAAAATATTTAGGTCACAATATTGGTGTCAAGGTTAGGAGGTCCATACACACACACACACACACACACACACACACACTCAGCTACACACACACACACACACACACACACACAGACACACACACACACACACACACACACACACACACACACACACACACACATATGCATATTTCATACCTCTAACAAAACAATACTTCACCAGCTCGTAGGAGAGAGAGAGAGAATAAAATACTAGAGGTGTAGAGGATATATATATATTATCTTCACTATATACAAATAAATCCTTATATATAATTACATACAATAGAGAATACAATACAAGCAGTTACAGGCTAAAGTAGTAAAAATATAGAAGTGGATAAACTGCGCTAATGATGTAACTATTATATTTCTGTCTTCATATACTCGTAACTTTTCAACAGTCAATAGTAGTTTATAGTTACGTGTGGATGTATATAAGCGTCTTTATCTATAATTCATTACTGATTAATTTGCAAGATTTAAAGTGTTTTAACGTTATCTAAAAGACAATAAGTTAATCAGGTGTTATGTGTAGAATTTTGAAATGATTAAACAAGAACTTTGAACTTTGAACTTTGCGATTCCCTACAGTGATACTATTTTATCTATCCCTTTGCACCTGTATATATGTAGTCGTATGACAGAACACCTGCCGCTGAATATATATTACATGAGTAGAAATAGGTGGTAGGGATATCGAGGTTGTAGCAGGAGTAACTACTATTATATAATGTTATGAAACCCAAACTTTCAACATAGAGTTTTCTGTATTGAAATGTTTGATGATGTAATATGATTTTGTTTTTCAGCCAATTTTTACTATCACCCTTTGAGATAAAAAATAAAAAAAAATAATGATAATGATAATTTGCAAGTTATGTGGCTTCACTTCAGTTTGTTTTTGTAGTTTGTTGAGTTGCGTAATTTGTTAGATTACATACTTAATAGCCTACCCTGGCATTACTGTACGACTTAACTCATTAATACATATATCATAATTAAATATACAACATACAGTTCGATTTGACAGGTGCTTATAGTAGTATTATCTAATTTAAAGGTGGAGTATAATGTTTATCTCCTCCACTCATTCTTATCACACCATATTACGTAATATTGCGTATCTTCACAAGGTTAAAATGCCCTACACCTGCGCTCGATACAATTTGTACGCCTTCACTTATTCATAGAGTCAATTTATCGATGCATTCATTCATAACAGTAGTGGCTTCCTACACGTATCTAGAGCACTTCCTGTAGTGGGCGGCAGGGAGGGAGGCAGGGAGGGAGTGGGAGAGTGTGTAAGGGCACCAGACACTCTCCTATCTACCGCGCAACAAATATTAATAAGTTTCGTATGATGTCAGTACAGTCACGTAGTACACGCCACCTTCATTCCCTCCACCACACCACTGAGTCATGCACTACTGCCGCCACCAATAGGTCACACATTCCCTTGTAAGCGTGTCGTTGTGGTCGCCGCCGAGTTACTTGGTGCACGACATAATGCTGCAGGTGACAGGGAGCCCCGAGACACCCCTGTGGTAGCAGTACTTCGTCGGCGCCCTCAGGATACCTTTAGGTCCCTTCCCCTTCCTTTCACGCAGCTTATCTTCCTTTCTTCTGTCCTCTCTAGCGAAAGTCTCCCTCCAGCAGGAAACTGAAATCAGTGACCATGTCCTACGTAGGTTGTACCAGGGGCTGCCTCTGTTGCTGCTGCTCCTCCTTCGCTCTCCACCACTGGATGATCTCAAGAAAGAATCCTGGAAGTTGGAGGAGGAGCATGAAGTGGTGGAGGTGGTCGTGGAGGCATCGCTAGGCAGGTGGCAGAGAGCAAGGGTGGCCATGGTGTAGCGGCGGTGTGTGGCTGAGCGGCGCCTTCTGTTGCACGTGTTGTCGCTGCCGCCTCCCCTCTCCCGCCGCTCCTCCTCGCCCAGACTGCATCGTTTACTCAGTAGTGCCTCCGAGGACTTCCTTTGGCGTGGGGGAGCAGGCTGGGACAAGCGTCTTAGCCTCATGAACGTGGACGAGCCTGAGGATGTCTTGCGTTGTGGCTGCAGAAGGCGGTGAAGGCAGCTCTCACTCATCTTGAAACACTGGATGGTTACTGGTACTGAGTGTGAGTATCGCTTGAGGCTACTGGTACTGGGTGTGAGTGTAGCTTGAGGCGGTGGTGTTACTTCCTTGCTGTGGTACCGTGTCTCTCTGAAGCCTGTGATGGGCGCGTCCTCTAGATATAGTAAGGGAAGTTAGTACGTCAGTGGAAATACAAGTTACCGGTGTGTGACGCTGTTCCGCGGTGAAGCAGGAACTAGTGTATTTATTCACTCTTGGTAGGATGTCGGCAGGTTAGCAGCGCGTCATGCCTTCCTCTCTACCTGGGGTTGTTTTTGTCCTTCCTTCTTGCCGCTCAGGAAGTTGAGTTAGGTGTTGTGTTCCTCCTTTCCTTTTCCATGGCTTGACGAGTGTTCATTGTGTTCATCTGCATCCCTGTTCATCTCACTCACTCACTCATTCACTCACTCACTCAATCACTCACTCACTCAGACGAAGGTGAAAGTTAACTCATTTTCTCTATTTTACATTTTGTCTGCTCTCTCTCTCTCTCTCTCTCTCTCTCTCTCTCTCTCTCTCTCTCTCTCTCTCTCTCTCTCTCTCTCTCTCTCTCTCTCTCTCTCTCTCTCTCTCTCTCTCTCTCTCTCTCTCTCTCTCTCTCTCTCTCTCTCTCTCTCTCTCTCTCTCTCTCTGTTGTAGTAATAGGGAGATAAATTTTAATCCCTCTGTTCCATTTTAGAGATTACGATAAAATTCCGGTGTTGTATTAAAGCATAAATTTTTTTTTCCTTTCTTTCTATCTATCTTTATCTATTTATTTATTATTTTCTTTTTTTCTGTCTTTCTTTCTTTTATCTTTCTCTTTATCTATCTGTTTCTTATTTGCTGATTATTTCATTTTCTTTTGTTTGTTCTTTTACTTTACTTTACTAATATACTTTCCTCTCTCTGTTCTGCCTCTCTAGTCCTACCATTTACGTCCAGTGCAGGCTGTCACGCCCTACAGAGAGGTGGTCCCTTACGTGGCTTCTCCAGTGGACGGCTTGAGTGCAAACTATTATTATTATTATTATTTTATTTATATTTTTTTATTGAATGAATTAAAACACTACTGGAAATAATGTTGGTGTTGTACTTTTTATAATAACATCTTCCTTCCCACCACTCTATTTTGTGTAAATAATGATAATGATAATGATAATGATAATAATAATAGTAATGATGATAACAATAATAATAATAATAATAACTTTAAAGACATTACAGTCAGATACAAACTATGTAAATTAATTCAAGTGATTATTAGTTCAAGTGAAAAGAAAGAAAGAAAGAAAGAAAGAAAGAATAGTTTAACAGCACAATTTTTTTTTTTTTTTATGCATAAAGAAAATGTAGCAATATGAACGTAATACACAAATACCATCACACACACACACACACACACACACACACACACACACACACACACACACACTCACTTGTTAATGATAGTGACAGTGAACTTTCAATCATTTTAATCTTGCTGTGGCGTTGAGGTGTGTGGGTTGTGCAATGGGCTTGAGGTGGGTGCAGCAGGCGTGTGGGGTGGTGGTGGACGTGTGGGTGGGATGGTGTGTGTGGCGTGTGGTGGCGTGGGTGGTGTGGGTGGCTGGCTAGCGTGTGTGCTGGCGTGGGTGATTCAAAACCTATGTAATTTACTTTTAATTGGAGTTGTGATGTCAGTGGGAGGCTTAACAGATCCAAAACTTAATATAGAATCACTAGAAATACAGATAAGAAGGATTGGCTCAAGAATATATTATAAAGTGGTTTCTGAATGTTCTTAAATTGATACAAAAACTTATATAGTCTGGAACAAGTTACTCGGCCCACACACGACACATTCTGATTCTCTATTGCATCTTTATATATAAGTTTATTCAGCCTTATCTTATTATCTTCTATCGTGCTCTCATTTATTATAGTTTATCATCGTTTATTATTATCTACTATCACAATTATCATCATTTATTACCAGAGCTGTGAATCCTTTCCTGCTTATCCTTTCATAAAGCTTAAACGTTTTGAGCTTAAACTGATTATAAAGATTCTCAACTACTTAATGACGCGCCTGGCTGTTAGTTGCTTGCAGTTATTATCCGCTAGTAATGGTTATCAAGTGGCTTTAGATTGTCTGGCGACCAGATAAGGAACCATTACTGATGTTTAAGGTGTGTCATGATGGTTATTAGACGTTCAAACCTAAGAATTTGAATATCCGTCTGCACGTATGATTTTCTTGCTAATAGAGACGTTGTTGATTATAATACTTACATTGGTACATTATAAGAGTCACACAGGAACTATTTAGGTTAAGAGTAATTACCCAGAACTAAGGAACTATGGAGATTTTAGGGTTAGTTCTGCTAGGGTTAACGAGAGACCCAGGATCGAACTCACAACCTTTAAACCTAACCTAACCTAACCTAACCTAACCTAACCTAACCTAACCTAACCTAACCTAACCTAACCTAACCTAACCTAACCTAACCTAACCTAACCTAAGCCACGAGCCGAGTATACTGGCTACCTATAGTTTAGTGCGGGCGGCCCAGACGAGGTGGTGTGGTAGGTAGCCTGGCAACACACACCTTGGCGACGCCCACTTGGAACCTGTCATCCACAGCACCACACTTAGGCGTCGTCCCACTTCCATGACCTTGATAATGACCACTGGGAGGTCACTCAGCAAGGTCGTCCGCTTTATGGAGTTGGTGAAAGCAAGAGAGAGGATGTAGTATTGTGTTTTGTTTTTCGATGTTGTCATGAATTAAATCTGTATATTCCAATGTTGTTGTGTTTATATAGATGACCTGCAACAGTGTGTGTGTGTGTGTGTGTGTGTGTGTGGGTGTGTGTGTGTGTGAGTCTGTAAACAGGAGTGACAGCAGCGTCTTACTATCAATAAGACAACGTGGACAGCAAAATAGAGATAATAACATAGAATAACATACAAAATTATCCCACACAGCTCCAAGGGTTCAAACATGGATGGTGTGTCCTGAACTTTAAGTGTACGCTATCTAATGCAAACACAAACACAAGTAAACAAAGTGAGGAGCAGCCTAGTCCAACAGCCCTTCATCAGCACGCCGGGTCATACAGCCTTTATCGGATACCTGGTTGGAGGAGTTGATAGTCGAGTTTAAGTTTAAAGGAATTTATTATGGTACATTTCACCACATAATTTTAGGTATTAGCTTATTCCACTCTCTAATGACGTCATTGGTGAAGAAAAATGTATTACTGTCTAGTAATATATGTCAACATCTTAGTTTCACTCCGTTACTTCTCGTTTGGGATAAATCATCAATTGAAAACAGTTTATTTGTGTTAATATTTTGTAAAGCCTTCAAACATTTTAAAACACTACAAAATGTTTCCTTGTAGGCAACGTTTCTGGACAGTTTATAGTTGTTATGTTCTTTGCCAGGTGAGAGAGAGAGAGAGAGAGAGAGAGAGAGAGAGAGAGAGAGAGAGAGAGAGAGAGAGAGAGAGAGAGAGAGAGAGAGAGAGAGAGAGAGAGAGAGAGAGAGCAGTAAGTGTGGGTGTATCAAGCTCTGGGGTAAATCTTTTTTTTATTGATTTAATTGGTGTGTTTAAATGATCAGCATCACCTGTTTGATTGGAGTGCAAGTGTTCAGACACCTGCACACACCTGGAAGGAGAATACGAATGCTAAGAGTGCAAGGAGACTGAGAGGTGGGATGGGAGGTTGGATAGGAGATGGGATAGGGTGGGATGGGGTGGGATGGGGTGGGGTGAGGTCGAGTTTGTAAAGACTATTTTGTTTTTTCTATTGCAAGCTGAAGGAGTGACTAAAGGTTAAAAAGAACTCTCCCTCTCTTCTATACTTCCTCCCTCCCTTCCTTCCTTCCTTCTATCCTTCCTACCTCCCTTCCTTCCTCCCTTCTATCCTTCCTCCCTTCCTCCCTTCCTTCCTTTCTCTTCTATCTTCCCTTTGTTTCAATTTACATGCTACATTTATCTCTATTTTTTCCCTTATGTTACATCTTTATATTTCCTTTCCATTCCTCCTTTCTCCTTACACACATTCATTTCCTTCTCTCTCCTCCATCTTCCTTGCCTCCTTCCTTCCTTCCTTCCCTTCCCTCCCCTCACCTTTCCCCTCATCGCTGCTCCCATAAGCTTATAAATGGATAATCTAGTTTATGACCTTCATATCTCTTTCCCCTCGGAGCCGCCCGCGTTTCCCCTTATCCCACCGTTACTCCTAACTCTCCTCTTCCTCCACGCCCTTGCTCCACCCACAAGGATATATAAAAGGTTACCACCTCCACCTTCCATTTTTATTTCTGGTGGATTGAACTTGAGTCTTGACGTCATGTGGTATATTTCACACCCACGGAGGAGGAGGAGGAGGAGGAAGAAGAGGAGGAGGAAGAGGAGGGAGAGCAGTAGGAGGATCTTCTTTTGTACTTCCTCACATTGAGAAGGTTAATGAAACGCACTTTTTAGAAAACAGTGTTGATGTATTTCTACAGTGATTATATTCCTTGCATCCCTGTTTTAGTGTGTGTGTGTGTGTGTGTGTGTGTGTGTGTGTGTGTGTGTGTGTGTGTGTGTGTGTGTGTGTGTGTGTGTGAAGGGGGGGGAGGGGGTAGGTGACAGAAAGAAGGGAAGGGACCAGGGATGCAAGGGAAGAACAATCCTAGTCCACTAAACACCAATGATAATGATAACAATGACAATAATAATAATAATAATAATAATAATAATAATAATAATAATAATAATAATAATAATAATAATAATAACAATAATCCCTCCCTTCGCTACATAAGTCCAGCGTTCTGTAGATAGAAAGGTAGACAGGTGACAGGAACCAACAGACAGGAGATGACTTGAACACAAATCCTACTGATAACAAAACATCACTTCAAGGTCAGTCAGTCATCAACGAACTTCGCATCATCATCAACAATACTTCAAGGTCATTCATCACCATCCCCTGTGTCATCATCAACACCAAGTCAGAGATAATATATGCATTAAGACAGTTATTTATGAAGGAACACTACCATTGGGACACACACTTAAGGTATTAATTATTCTCAAGGTCACCAGGTGTTTAATCAACCTGCCACACTCACTTCAGATTCAAGAAAGAAATAAGTCAAAATTTGGTTCACTAATAGGGTAGTAGAGGAGTGGAATAAACTCAGCAAGTATGTGGTAAGTGCAGGGACAGTAGATACTTTAAGAAAAGGTTAAACATACCTATGGAGGAAGGAAACAGATGGTATAGGTGTTAAGTGCACAGGAGCTGCCTTGTGTAGGTCAACTGATCTCTTGTAGCCCAATTATTTTCTTATGTTCTTAAATATGTTCTCACTACTATTGTGTTTCCTATTTTCCATCAATTTCCTGCTGACTACTAATGTGTTTCGTGTTTTCCATCGATTTCCTGACCGGCTGACAGTCTATTAGGTGTCAGGATTTGTGAGGAGTCAGGAGATGAAATGAGAAGAGAGGAGATGAGGACTTCAGTATGAGGGAAGATGCTAAACAGGACAGTAAGTGTGGTGGATTAATTAACACACTTTTCTAACTGAAGCACGGAAGTTTAAGCGCCGTGCCAGTTATCATGCACTCACTCATTCACTCACTCACTCACTCACTCACTCACTCACTCACTCACTCACTCACTGTCCTCATCCTCATCCACGTACTCATGTTTTGATACTACAAAGGCAATGAGCAGGTACAGGAATGAGTAAGGTTCCTAAGCTGTGTGGTATCCTGAGGGAGAACACAGAGGAAGGTGTACGATGATAACACACACACACACACACACACACACACACACACACACACACTCTCT
>JAPQNM010000012.1:9012154-9014654 GCA_029783475.1 Metacarcinus magister | reverse complement strand
CGTCACCTTGTTGTTTTCGATCCTGTAGGAAGCATTCGATGACCGCCGCCTCTTCTCAATCCCTATCCCTCCCACGGCCAACCAATCCTTCTGGTGGGTCTTCTTCTGCGTTGGGGGGGCGGTGGGGGGCTGATCCACACCCTCGGAGTCCCCTGGTGGTGGTCCGTCCCCTGTGACTTCAGTATTTGAGTCCATTTTGATAGGACTTCAAAATTTTCTTCGTGGGTCGTTTTCCTCGTTTTTGTTTTTGAATCTTGATCTTGTTTTTTTTTTGGTTATTTTTTTTTCTTCGGGTAATCTGTCACTGGTTTTATCGGTTGCTCTCTTTCACTGTCATTCTTATTTTCTTTATTTTTTCCTGTTTTGTTTTCCTCTTTCTCTATTAGTTATCACAGTTTTTTTTCTTTTCACTGTATTTCTCGTTCACTTCCTTCCTTCCTTTCTTCCTTTCTTCCTTTACTCTCTCTGATTCACTATATTTCAAGTTTATCTCTCTTACTATTATTACCTTACTTTCTCTATCTCTCAATCTGCCTTCACACACTCACTACACCCTGATGTATACATGTGCGTGCCTCTCTATATGTGTGTGTACGTATTTTCCCCACACACACCCGCGTTGTAAATAAACTTTTCACACTTCTGCGCCGCCACACCACGAACACACGACCTGCCACCCAGCGCTGCCCAACGCCCTCTGAGCTGTGTAACGAGAGAAAGAGAGAGAGAGAGAGAGAGAGAGAGAGAGAGAGAGAGAGAGAGAGAGAGAGAGAGAGGTGGTGGTGGTAGTGGTAGTGGTGGTGGTGGAGGGTGTAGGAGCAGTCGTCCTCTCGTGCCTCCAGATAAAACCAGTGTGGATCGCAAACCTAGGCTCGCCGCCCCCCTTTCTCTACCCACGCCCACCACGCCCCCCGTTTCCACCCCTTTATCCACCACCCCCGCCACCCGCCCGCCTGCCTGCCTGCCCCCTGCACTTCCTCTTTTTTCATCCTCCTCCCTTCCTCCTCTCTTCCCTTCCTCCTCCTCCTCCTCCTCCTCGTTGTCCCTTCACTAACTCCTTCCCACCTTTCCCCTCTCCCTTCCCTCACTCCTTTACCTTCACTCCCTCACCCCCTCCCTTCCTCATTTCCCCTTCTTCCCCCTCACTCTCTCCTTTCCCCTCACTCTCTCCCTCACTTTCCCTCCCTCCGTCTCTCATTTCCCCTCACTCTCTTCCTCCTTTCCCCTCACTCTCTTCCTCCTTTCCCCCTCCCTCTCTCCTTTCCACTCTCTCTCTCCCTCATTACCCTCCATCCTTTGCCTTTCCTCACTTCCTCTCACTGTCTCCCTCCTTTCCCCTCAGTCATTTACTCCTTTCCCCTCCCCTCACTTCTCCTCCTTTCCTCCATTCCCCTCCCTTCCCCTCCCCCCCTCCTTTGCCCTCACTTTGCCTCTGACACTACTCTCTCTCATGTGTGTGTTGATTTAGGATAAGTTGTCAGCCGTTACTTGTGTTGCTTTCATTACTATTATCACTACATACACTACCACTACTACTGCTACTACTACCACTACTACTACTACTACTGTTAACACTACTTACACTGTCTCCTCTTATACTACTACTGCTGCTGCTACTACTACTGCTGCTGCTACTACTACTACTACTACTACTACTACTACTACTACTACTACTACTACTGTTATTACGAATGATTTCCACTACCACCACCATCACAATTCTTCTTTAACCCTTTCATTATCGATACTATGATAAAATTATTCATCACCCTCCCTCTCCCCCTTCCTCTCTCTCTCTCTCTCTCTCTCTCTCTCTCTCTCTCTCTCTCTCTCTCTCTCTCTCTCTCTCTCTCTCTCTCTCTCTCTCTCTCTCTGTCTCTCTCAGGGTAAACACACTCGAAATAGATCAATCTTTGGTGTATTAATGTCGTATAAAATGGCAAACAAATGGTAATTATATAAACAAACAAACAAACGAATGCCTAAGAATTACAAATATTTGGCTGAAGAAAAAATGCTGATGAAAAAAAAAGAGAAAAAAATTATAGAGAACTGTCAGACGCACACACACACACACACACACACACACACACACACACACACACACACACACACACACACACACACACACACACACACACACACACGGAACTATTTAATAACAAGGAGAGAAACATAATATATAATCTAATCAACATGTCATTTGTGTAACTTTGAAAATATTATCATCATTAACATTATTTATTTTTATTGTTATTACTATTGTTATTATTATTGTTATTATTATTATGTTGTTTTTTATTATCATTTTCATTATTATTATTTACACACATCCTTCCTTCCTTCCTTCCTTCCTTCCTTCCTTCCTTCCTTCCTTCCTTCCTTCCTTCATTTCCTTATTCACCACTTCATTCATTCATTCATTCATTCATTCATTTTTGCTCCTTCACTAATTGATTCATTCATTTCTTCCTTCCTTCACTCATTCATTCATTCCATC
>JAPQNM010000012.1:8998387-9007059 GCA_029783475.1 Metacarcinus magister | reverse complement strand
GTCATGGGTGGAATTTGGGCCTACGTGTCAGAGGTGAGCTCCCATGTGGGGGGGCTTGGAATGTTTCCCGTTGTCTATCACACGTGGGGACGCTAATTTTAAGCCGAATACTTATTCGGTGAGTCACAAAAAGTAGCCGTGCCTGACCCAATCAGATCGGGGCATTCTGGACAATGAGTGAGTTGAAACCAAAATGCTTTATCTCCATGGGGGGGTATTATCAGGCTGGGAGACATTTTCTGCATGCAAGCAGGTCTACTTAATTGTAGAGATAGTTGCATGATGTGTAACATTTACGCGCATGTTAATTTGGGGTTGTGTTATGCGAATTAACACAACCAGAGTGTCGCCTTCTGGCAGTCAGTGGCATGTCGGTGACCGAGCAGGGTAGCGACGAGCCGTCCCTGACCCGGCGGGACCGGGAGGTCAGTTGGTGTGGCGCATAGACTGAGAGAGGTCAGGTTGGGGTGGAATTCTTTTTCCACGCTGTTACTCGCGTCGCCATTGCAATCTTGCATAGTCCAAAGGGTGGACTGCAGTTGCATGGTGGCGTGAGGAATTGCGTGGAGTTTCTTTGGGAAGAAACTGGTGGGGATTAGGTGGTGAGTGAGGTGGAGTAAAGGTAAGTGGAGCCACGTGGAGCCACGTGGAGCTAGCTAGTGGAGTTGCCTTTGTGTGGAGAGGCTGAGCTAGTGAGTGGAGTAGCTAAGTGGAAATGGGAGGGCCCATATTGCCACGTGCTCTGAGTCCTTGCTGTGTGAGGCGGTGGAGCCTTGCTGTGTGATGTGGAATCACGTACAGCTACTCAGAGTTTAGCTAGCTGTGTGGAGTTGCCTTTGTGTGGAGTAGCTAAGTGGAAATGGTAGGAACCATCTAGCCACGTAACTCTGAGTCACGCTGTGTGAAGTGGAATCACGTTCAGCTACCAGAGTTTAGCTAAGTGGATTAGGTGGAGTTGTCTCTAAGGGGAGTCTGGTTTTGTCCTGCCTCATGAGAGAGAGGAATCGTCTGGGTGAGACTGAGCCTTTATGTGGAGCTAGCTAGTGGAGTCGTCTCTGAGTGGAGTGACTCTGAGTCTAGCTGTGTGGAGAGAGGTGGAGTTTCTTGGAGTTTCTTTGCAGAAGAAACCGGGTGTGGAGCTGAGGTGGAAGAGTGAGGAGAGTGGAGTGTCTTGTGGAGCGGTGGAGCTACCCACGCCTGCGAGCCGCCCACGCCCTCGTGTGTACTCCCGCGCGCGCCCACGCCCTCGTGTGTACTCCCGCGCGCACTCGCGCCCTCGTGTGTACGCGTGCACGCGTACACACTACCTCCTCGAGAGAGGAAGGTCTTAAGTGGAGTAAGGAAACTCGTAAGGCTTACAATTAAGTTTTATAGCCAGGTAGCGAGTGAATGGGGTGTGAGTCTTAATCATGACTTCTTTTTCAGGGTGAACTTATTTAAATAAACTAAAGAAGTATGTCTACTTGTTTACTTAGCCAAACACTCTGGGTACATTAAGATTTAAACTTAGGCCCTACAGAGCCTCCGAAGGTGAGTGAATAGAGGTTGGTGTCGGAAGGCTGGTACATATCCTACAGTTTTATCATCACGAGTTCTACTAATAATTATATTGTTACTTACTTACAATAATATGTAAGGAGGGCAAAAAACCCTACGACAATTGGAGCCCGAACAGGGACTCGTGAATGTAACCCAGAGTGTGTTAAAGTAACTGGACGTTGTCCTTACGCAAGTTAGTGACATACAGGCTGATGCTGTGGAAATGGGAGGGCCCATATTGCCACGAGCTAGTGATAGCTCCGGATATATTCCGGCAATGGTGGTTTTTGCCACGAGAGGGCCAGAGGCAGTGCCTCTAAAAAAAAAAATGGAAACTGGCACTGTTGTGAGGCAGTGCAGGGCATTTTTTTTGTCGCGTTTACTGGCGAGTAAACGTGAGGTCCAGTCAATGTTACGTGCATGGTGTCTAAGGCGCATGGTGTGTTGCATGGTGTGTTGCATGGCGTGGTTGAATAGGATAAATAGGCAGGTAGCCAGGATTATTTTTTCCACTATGTTACACCTGCAATTTACACCACATATTTACCATCTACACCGTGTTAACATACAGGCACTACATAACACTTGAAATTAAATGTGGTATAACAGCCTGAGCAAGCCTAAGCCAGACCAAGGCGCCGTGCCCTAGAGTTTTCCCTTAGAATGAAATTTAACGTAAATATGGGGTTTTTCCTTGTGGGCGCCTCGTCTTGTCATCTGAGCTAAGGGTAGAGTGACACACACCACAGGTATGATCGAGTGAGTGTCTGGATTCTAATAGGTTGCATGACCAGAGCCAGGTAGCATATAAGTGCACGGTTAAGAAAATGTCTGCAGCAGTTTTTTTCATGGCAAATTTTTTCCCTTGGTAAAAATTTTTCAAGCAGGGGCGAATGTCATGGGTGAAATTTGGAGCTACGTGTCAGAGGTGAGCTCCCTTGGGAGAGGGCTTGGAATGTTTCCCGTTGTCTATCACACGTGGGGACGCTAATTTTTAAGCCGAATACTTATTCGGTGAGTCACAAAAAGTAGCCGTGCCTGACCCAATCAGATCGGGGCATTCTGGACAATGAGTGAGTTGAAACCAAAATGCTTTATCTCCATGGGGGGGTATTATCAGGCTGGGAGACATTTTCTGCATGCAAGCAGGTCTACTTAATTGTAGAGATAGTTGCATGATGTGTAACATTTACGCGCATGTTAATTTGGGGTTGTGTTATGCGAATTAACACAACCAGAGTGTCGCCTTATGGCAGTCAGTGGCATGTCGGTGACCTGGGCAGGGTAGCGACGAGCCGCCCTGATCCCGGGTGAACCGCGGTCAGTTGGTGTGGCGCATAGACTGAGAGAGGTCAGGTTGGGGTGAAATTCTTTTTCCACGCTGTTACTCGCGTCGCCATTGCAATCTTGCATAGTCCAAAGGGTGGATTGCAGTTGCATGGTGGCGTGAGGAATTGCGTGGAGTTTCTTTGGGAAGAAACTGGTGGGGATTAGGTGGTGAGTGAGGTGGAGTAAAGGTAAGTGGAGCCACGTGGAGCCACGTGGAGCTAGCTAGTGGAGTTGCCTTTGTGTGGAGAGGCTGAGCTAGTGAGTGGAGTAGCTAAGTGGAAATGGGAGGGCCCATATTGCCACGTGACTCTGAGTCCTTGCTGTGTGAGGCGGTGGAGCCTTGCTGTGTGATGTGGAATCACGTACAGCTACTCAGAGTTTAGCTAGCTGTGTGGAGTTGCCTTTGTGTGGAGTAGCTAAGTGGAAATGGTAGGAACCATCTAGCCACGTAACTCTGAGTCACGCTGTGTGAAGTGGAATCACGTTCAGCTACCAGAGTTTAGCTAAGTGGATTAGGTGGAGTTGTCTCTAAGGGGAGTCTGGTTTTGTCCTGCCTCATGAGAGAGAGGAATCGTCTGGGTGAGACTGAGCCTTTATGTGGAGCTAGCTAGTGGAGTCGTCTCTGAGTGGAGTGACTCTGAGTCTAGCTGTGTGGAGAGAGGTGGAGTTTCTTGGAGTTTCTTTGCAGAAGAAACCGGGTGTGGAGCTGAGGTGGAAGAGTGAGGAGAGTGGAGTGTCTTGTGGAGCGGTGGAGCTACCCACGCCTGCGAGCCGCCCACGCCCTCGTGTGTACTCCCGCGCGCGCCCACGCCCTCGTGTGTACTCCCGCGCGCACTCGCGCCCTCGGTGTACTCCCGCGCGCACTCGCGCCCTCGTGTACGCGTGCACGCGTACACACTACCTCCTCGAGAGAGGAAGGTCTTAAGTGGAGTAAGGAAACTCGTAAGGCTTACAATTAAGTTTTATAGCCAGGTAGCGAGTGAATGGGGTGTGAGTCTTAATCATGACTTCTTTTTCAGGGTGAACTTATTTAAATAAACTAAAGAAGTATGTCTACTTGTTTACTTACAAACACTCTGGGTACATTAAGATTTAAACTTAGGCCCTACAGAGCCTCCGAAGGTGAGTGAATAGAGGTTGGTGTCGGAAGGCTGGTACATATCCTACAGTTTTATCATCACGAGTTCTACTTAATAATTATATTGTTACTTACTTACAATAATATGTAAGGAGGGCAAAAAACCCTACGACAATTGGAGCCCGAACAGGGACTCGTGAATGTAACCCAGAGTGTGTTAAAGTAACTGGACGTTGTCCTTAGGCAAGTTAGTGACATACAAGCTGATGCTGTGGAAATGGGAGGGCCCATATTGCCACGAGCTAGTGATAGCTCCGGATATATTCCGGCAATGGTGGTTTTTGCCACGAGAGGGCCAGAGGCAGTGCCTCTAAAAAAAAAAATGGAAACTGGCACTGTTGTGAGGCAGTGCAGGGCATTTTTTTTTTGTCGCGTTTACTGGCGAGTAAACGTGAGGTCCAGTCAATGTTACGTGCATGGTGTCTAAGGCGCATGGTGTGTTGCATGGTGTGTTGCATGGCGTGGTTGAATAGGATAAATAGGCAGGTAGCCAGGATTATTTTTTCCACTATGTTACACCTGCAATTTACACCACATATTTACCATCTACACCGTGTTAACATACAGGCACTACATAACACTTGAAATTAAATGTGGTATAACAGCCTGAGCAAGCCTAAGCCAGACCAAGGCGCCGTGCCCTAGAGTTTTCCCTTAGAATGAAATTTAACGTAAATATGGGGTTTTTCCTTGTGGGCGCCTCGTCTTGTCATCTGAGCTAAGGGTAGAGTGACACACACCACAGGTATGATCGAGTGAGTGTCTGGATTCTAATAGGTTGCATGACCAGAGCCAGGTAGCATATAAGTGCACGGTTAAGAAAATGTCTGCAGCAGTTTTTTTCATGGCAAATTTTTTCCCTTGGTAAAAATTTTTCAAGCAGGGGCGAATGTCATGGGTGGAATTTGGAGCCTACGTGTCAGAGGTGAGCTCCCATGTGGAGAGGGCTTGGAATGTTTCCCGTTGTCTACTCACACGTGGGGACGCTAATTTTAAGCCGAATACTTATTCGGTGAGTCACAAAAAGTAGCCGTGCCTGACCCAATCAGATCGGGGCATTCTGGACAATGAGTGAGTTGAAACCAAAATGCTTTATCTCCATGGGGGGGTATTATCAGGCTGGGAGACATTTTCTGCATGCAAGCAGGTCTACTTAATTGTAGAGATAGTTGCATGATGTGTAACATTTACGCGCATGTTAATTTGGGGTTGTGTTATGCGAATTAACACAACCAGAGTGTCGCCTTATGGCAGTCAGTGGCATGTCGGTGACCTGGGCAGGGTAGCGACGAGCCGCCCTGATCCCGGGTGAACCGCGGTCAGTTGGTGTGGCGCATAGACTGAGAGAGGTCAGGTTGGGGTGGAATTCTTTTTCCACGCTGTTACTCGCGTCGCCATTGCAATCTTGCATAGTCCAAAGGGTGGACTGCAGTTGCATGGTGGCGTGAGGAATTGCGTGGAGTTTCTTTGGGAAGAAACTGGTGGGGATTAGGTGGTGAGTGAGGTGGAGTAAAGGTAAGTGGAGCCACGTGGAGCCACGTGGAGCTAGCTAGTGGAGTTGCCTTTGTGTGGAGAGGCTGAGCTAGTGAGTGGAGTAGCTAAGTGGAAATGGGAGGGCCCATATTGCCACGTGCTCTGAGTCCTTGCTGTGTGAGGCGGTGGAGCCTTGCTGTGTGATGTGGAATCACGTACAGCTACTCAGAGTTTAGCTAGCTGTGTGGAGTTGCCTTTGTGTGGAGTAGCTAAGTGGAAATGGTAGGAACCATCTAGCCACGTAACTCTGAGTCACGCTGTGTGAAGTGGAATCACGTTCAGCTACCAGAGTTTAGCTAAGTGGATTAGGTGGAGTTGTCTCTAAGGGGAGTCTGGTTTTGTCCTGCCTCATGAGAGAGAGGAATCGTCTGGGTGAGACTGAGCCTTTATGTGGAGCTAGCTAGTGGAGTCGTCTCTGAGTGGAGTGACTCTGAGTCTAGCTGTGTGGAGAGAGGTGGAGTTTCTTGGAGTTTCTTTGCAGAAGAAACCGGGTGTGGAGCTGAGGTGGAAGAGTGAGGAGAGTGGAGTGTCTTGTGGAGCGGTGGAGCTACCCACGCCTGCGAGCCGCCCACGCCCTCGTGTGTACTCCCGCGCGCAGCCCACGCGCCCTCGTGTGTACTCCCGCGCGCACTCGCGCCCTCGTGTGTACGCGTGCACGCGTACACACTACCTCCTCGAGAGAGGAAGGTCTTAAGTGGAGTAAGGAAACTCGTAAGGCTTACAATTAAGTTTTATAGCCAGGTAGCGAGTGAATGGGGTGTGAGTCTTAATCATGACTTCTTTTTCAGGGTGAACTTATTTAAATAAACTAAAGAAGTATGTCTACTTGTTTACTTACAAACACTCTGGGTACATTAAGATTTAAACTTAGGCCCTACAGAGCCTCCGAAGGTGAGTGAATAGAGGTTGGTGTCGGAAGGCTGGTACATATCCTACAGTTTTATCATCACGAGTTCTACTAATAATTATATTGTTACTTACTTACAATAAATATTGTAAAGGGAGTGTAGACAAAAAACCCCTACGACACACTCGCTACCTGGCTATAAAACTTAATTGTAAGCCTTACGAGTTTCCTTACTCCACTTAAGACCTTCCTCTCTCGAGGAGGTAGTGTGTACGCGTGCACGCGTACACACGAGTGGGTGGGCGCGAGCGGGAGTACACACGAGGGCGTGGGCGGCTCGCAGGCGTGGGTAGCTCCACCGCTCCCCAAGACAACTCCACTACTCATCACTCTTCCACCTCAGCTCCACACCCGGTTTCTTCTGCAAAGAAACTCCAAGAAACTCCACCTCTCTCCACACAAAGGCTCAATCTCACCCAGAGACGAATCCTCTCTCTCCACACAGCTAGTTAAACTCCACCTCACTAGCTCAGCCTCTCCACACAAGGCAACTCCACACAGCTAGCTAAACTCTGAGTAGCTGTACGTGACTCCACATCACACAGCAAGGCTCCACCGCCTCACACAGCAAGACTCAGAGCACGTGGCAATATGGTTCCTCCATTTCCACTTTAGCTACTCCACTCTCTAGCTCAGCCTCTCCATGCAAGGCAACTCCACACAGCTAGCTAAACTCTGAGTAGCTGTACGTGACTCCACATCACACAGCAAGGCTCCACCGCCTCACACAGCAAGACTCAGAGCACGTGGCAATATGGTTCCTCCATTTCCACTTTAGCTACTCCACTCTCTAGCTCAGCCTCTCCATGCAAGGCAACTCCACACAGCTAGCTAAACTCTGAGTAGCTGTACGTGACTCCACATCACACAGCAAGGCTCCACCGCCTCACACAGCAAGACTCAGAGCACGTGGCAATATGGTTCCCCATTTCCACTTAGCTACTCCACTCACTAGCTCAGCCTCTCTACACAAGGCAACTCCACTAGCTAGCTAACTCCACGTGGCTCCACTTACCTTCACTCCACCTCACTCACCACCTAATCCCCACCAGTTTCTTCCCAAAGAAACTCCACGCAATTCCTCACGCCACCATGCAACTGCAGTCCACCCTTTGGACTATGCAAGATTGCAATGGCGACGCGAGTAACAGCGTGGAAAAAGAATTCCACCCCAACCTGACCTGACACAGCCGCTGCTCCACACCAACTGACCTCCCGCCCGGCCGGGTCAAAACGGCTCGCCGCTACCCCGCTCGGGTCACGGACATGCCACAAGCTGCCAGAAGGCGTCAGTCTGGTTGTGTTAATTCGCATAACACAACCCCAAATTAACATGCGCGTAAATGTTACACATCATGCAACTATCTCTACAATTAAGTAGACCTGCTTGCATGCAGAAAATGTCTCCCAGCCTGATAATACCCCCCCATGGAGATAAAGCATTTTGGTTACAACTCACTCAGAGACTAAAATGCTCAAATCTGATTGGGTCAGGCACGTCTACTTTTTGTGACTCACCGAATAAATATTCGGCTTAAATAGGCGTCCCCACGTGCACGTAGGCACCGTAAACATTCCAAGCCCCCCAACATGGGAGCTCACCTCTGTCACGTAGCTCCAAATTCCACCCATGACAACTTTAAATATACAAATATGAATAAAAATATAAATCATTAGACAGAAGCAAAGAGAAATGTAATATAAAATCATATCATATGAAGAAGATTCTAAAGCTATGGAACATGCACAGTGTGGTGGGTTTGAGGTTCCTATGCTCAGCTCACCTCTATCTTTATTCTGAAGGTTCAGAAACATTACTCTACCCTCCCTCTCTGTGCCTTGTCTACACAGTGTAGGGGATCCGTGAGAAATGACCATTTCTAACTTAAATCTAATGCTCCTTTATAACCTCATAACCACATAATAAACGCACTACAAATGATTGTCTGTTGTGCAGTCAGTCCAAAACTTCCAGGTATGAGGACCAGGAAGGAAAGAAGAAAGACATGCACATTTGTTCTTCTCCCCCTTTTCAAATGAAAAACTGCCACTAATCCAGCTGCCAAGAACAGTCGCGTCAGAACACAACTTCCCAAGCAGAAAGATGGCAGCCCCGACAACCGACCACATGTAAATAAATAGCACGCAGGTTAAGGAACTAGCGGTCAACTGCCTTAGAAGAGACCAAAAAGGCCCTTAATCCACTGAAGGCAGGATCACTAGCCC
>JAPQNM010000012.1:8986890-8990999 GCA_029783475.1 Metacarcinus magister | reverse complement strand
CTCTCTCTCTTCTCAATGTAATGACCTGAAAGACTTTTTGGAAATTTCTCGTATTTCTCTTAATTTTGAGTTAAGGTTCGTCATTGCCAATTAAGAAAACACTAGATAGATAAGAAAAACATATAAGTTATAATCTTCAGGTTCTTTCTGGTTTAGGATCAACATTGCATTCCCAGCGTTTTTTGAATCATTTCTATAAGTGGAGGAGTAACTGGAGGAGGAGGAGGAAGGAGGAGAGAGGGGGAAGGATGGGTGGATGTTTACGTTCTTCTCACCACCTCATCATCCATCCATTAACTCATCCATCCATCCATCCGTGATAGGTGTTTACTCAAAGACCAAGACCTAGTAGCATCTTATTCCCATAGCGTGTCGCAGGTAAAGAGAGTAACACAGACTAAAGAACGTGTGTGTGTGTGTGTGTGTGTGTGTGTGTGTGTGTGATTCTTTACCATACAGCAGGACTATGAACTGTAGTAGTGGTAGTAGTAGTAGTAATATTAGTAGTAGTAGTAGTAGTAGTAGTAGTAGTAGTGGTAGTAGTAGTAGTAATAGTAGTAGTAGTAGTAGTAGTAGTAGTAGTAGTAGTGGTAGTAGTAGTAGTAATATTAGTAGTAGTAGTAGTAGTAGTAGTAGTAGTAGTAGTGGTAGTAGTAGTAGTAATAGTAGTAGTAGTAGTAGTAGTAGTAGTAGTAGTAGTAGTAGTAAGAGGAGGAGAAGGTTATAGAAGACGGGAAAAAGAAGAGGAGGAGGGGGAGGAATAATATTAATAAGTCATGGGTTAAGTGTTCCCAGGGGAGAGGGGCGGGGGTGGCAGCAGCTGACACGCCCCCCTCCCCCCCCCCACCACCACCTGCCCTTTGGAGTAAAATGTACTCGCCAAGATAACTTAAACGCGTCTTTTGGGAACATTGCCTAAGTATGTGATAGGTCGACGCGTCCTTTGGGAAATCCTCCTCCTTTTCTTTCTCCTCCTCCTCCTCCTCCTCCTCCTCCTCCTCCTCCTCCTTCTCTAACGTTTGGAACTCCCTGCCCGCCAATATCGTCGACAGTAAAACAATTACTACGTTCAAAAATAGACTTGACAAATATTTAGAAGCCAATCCACAACTAAAATACTATCCGTTAACGTAGCAAACTTTGAGTAAGTTCATCCTGATGTACCTAACTTACGAAATGTCGATTCAAAAGACGTCGCTAGTGGCCTGACATCGCTTGCCAGGAAGTAGTGGTAGCAGTAGTGGTAGTGACAGTATGGTCTTGGTTGGCCTTCCTTTCCCTGCCAGCCATGGCTGGGGAGAGAAGCCTTCACCCTTACTATCCTGTATCCTTCACTCTAGAGTAGATAGTGTAGTCTCACAAACAGCCTCGTAAGGGCCAGCAGGACTGTTGTTGTTTGTTCTTCCTATGTGTTCCTATGTGTTCCTCCTCCTCCTCTTCCTTCTCCTCAGTGACCGTGTGGCATTTTTATGGAAATGGTCCAAATGGTGACTGTTGTGAGAGAGAGAGAGAGAGAGAGAGAGAGAGAGAGAGGAGAGAGAGAGAGAGAGAGAGGAGAGAGAGAGAGAGAGAGAGAGAGAGAGAGAGAGAGAGAGAGAAGATGAATTATGTCAGAAAATGAAAGATTGAAGAAGGAACGAAGAGAGGTAGAGAGGGGAAAAGAGGGATGAAAGGAGGAAAGGGAGGGGAGGAGGAGGAGGAAGAAGAAGAAGGGGAGGTAAGAAAATGAAAGGTTGGCGGGTTATGTGATGGAGAGAGGGAAGGGAGGGAAGGAGGGAAGGAGAGGCACGAGCGAGGAAGAATTAGGGTGAATCAGGTGAAGGAAAGGCATGGAGAGGGAAGGAGGGAGGGAGGAAGGGAAGAAAGGAAGGAGAGAGGAAGGGAAGAAAGGAGGGATAAGGTAGAAAGTAAAGAGAAAACAGAAGGGATTAATGAAAAGAAAGAACAGAGAGAGAGAGAGAGAGAGAGAGAGAGGTATTAGAAGAAAAGAAAGATAGGATTAAAGGATTAGTAACAAAGGAGAGGTGGAGGAAGGAAGAGATTAAATAAAGAGAGGAAGGAATGTCTTAAGAAAGGAAGAGAAGATGGGAAGAATTAGGAAGGAAGGGAAGATGGGATGGAAATGAGAGAGAAAAGAGTACATAGTGATGACAAAAAATTAACGTTGAAATATATAAAAAGAAAGACGTGTAGCAAGAATAGAAGATCAAGAACAAGTACAAGAACAAGATTAAGAACAAAAACAAGAACAAGACTAACAGAAAAAAAGATGACAAAGTAAAAGAAGAACAAAAACAAGAAGAACAAGACCAAAGAAAAAAAAAAAAGAATAAGGTGGAGGGGAAAAAAAGAAAACAGAAGATGTGAAAGAGAAAAAAAAAATAACAAAACAAGAAAAAAATGCAACATCAGTAATCCCATTTATACTGAAAAAAGATCACCCACACACACACACACACACACACACACACACAGAGCATTCCCCAAACTCTCCACGCCCTACACTCTCCCTCACGTAAGCCTCATCTCGCAACAGGCTTTAATCTCTTCCACGTGAGTTACAGGTGCGTCCAATATACCGGGAACCATTCTGTGACAGGTGGGAGCAGTGGGGGAGAGAGAGAGAGAGAGAGAGAGAGAGAGAGAGAGAGAGAGAGAGAGAGAGAGAGAGGGAGGGAGGGAGGGAGAGAGGGAGGGAGAGGGAGAGGGAGGGAGGGAGAGAGAGCTGCCCTGTCACTTCCATTAATCCCGACTCTGGTTTGGGAAAGGTTGGTGTTACAAGTTATATCGGTTATGTGTGTGTGTGTGTGTGTGTGTGTGTGTGTGTGTGTGTGTGTGTGTGTGTGTGTGTGTGTGTGTGTGTCTGTGTGTGTGTGTGTAGATAGGCTGGTATGATGAAACACAGGTTGAGCAACGATGCACAGAGCAGTATATGTTGAAATAAGTGCATGTGAAGTGGATCAGAATACAAGCACGAGTGGATAGCGTTGGTTAATGTGGAGCAGGAAGGCAAGGGAGGGTGTGTGTGTGTGTGTGTGTGTGTGTGTGTGTGTGTGTGTGCGTAGCCAGGGTGGTAGAGCTGGTGGTGATGTGTGGTGGTGGTGAGCGGTGTGTTACTGCAGGAAGGAGAGTGTGTATCAAAGGGATTAAAGCTCAACTACAGTATTTAGAAATGAACCTGTTGATGTTGTTGGTGCAGGGACGAGTGTGTGCTGTGGAGTAGTTAGCTGTGGTTGGTGTAGGGACGAGTGTGTGCTGTCGAGTGGAGTAGTTGTGTGGGTGTGGGTGACGGGTGGTGTTGATGTGTCGTATACAAGGTGAATGAGACGGTCAATGGACAGGGTTTGGGTGGGTGTCAAAGAACCCAAAGCTGACCTACAGAATATACAGAACTGCGTCCCTTGTCTCTTGTCTTATATATAAAAAAAATAATCTAACTTCCATTTCGTAAAGGTTCATCCCCCCTATGCCTCCTATACTTTGGTGGTGGAAAATATATTGAAATTGCCTTATCAAAATAAATTGGAAGCTGTGCCCAGCCTTGTCCTCGATTTTTGTTCCAAAGGCGCTCCAGCCATACCTTGCGTTAGGAAGATGTAAAAACCACTGAAAGCAAACTACACTCTACAAAGGTGTCCTGCCACGCGCGGTGCTCCTACCTGTATACATGTGTACCTGTCGGCTATAAGCGGCTCCCCTGCACCCTTGCCGGCCCCTCCCCTGCCAGGTCGAAGGGCGTCAGTGAGGTGAGGAGACCCTGCCCATGCTGCAGGAGTTAAAGAGGAAGAGAAGGGGGAGTGAAGGTTAAAAAAGGAAAATAGATCAGGCAGCCCACCTCCCCCATTTCCTTAACCCCTCGCCCCCTCCCTAGGCGCGGCGAGGCAGGGGCGGGAAGGGGCGGGAAGGGGCGGCCAAGGAAGATAGAAGGTCGCCTAACCACTTTAATATGAGAAAAATAACGAAACGACAAAAATGTTCCGAACAGAAAAGAAAACCTGGAGGAATGAAAAATGATACTTGGATTGGATTTACGAATAGAATTGAAAATGAAGGTGACGGAGTGAAGGATTTCAGTACTGTTGTCTTTGTACATTCTACAGAATATACAG
>JAPQNM010000012.1:8979390-8981890 GCA_029783475.1 Metacarcinus magister | reverse complement strand
CAGCTCAATGCTCGCTGCAGGAAGAGTTATCAATCTTATTTTGATATCTCCATTTAGTTTGTTTTAACTTCAGCTTTTATTATCCTTGATTCCTCCATTACCATCCAAATATCAATCACCATCAACTTTTCTAATACTTTCTCAGTATATCGAGAACACTCTCTCTCTCTCTCTCTCTCTCTCTCTCTCTCTCTCTCTCTCTCTCTCTCTCCTCTCTCTCTCTCTCTCTCTCTCTCTCTCTCTCTCTCTCTCTCTCTCTCTCTCTCTCTCTCTCTCATTGTCTGTATTTGTTTGCGGGGTTTAAATATTAATGATAAAAATAAATAATAATGATAAAAATAAATAATAATGAAAAAAATAAATAATAATGATAAAAATAAATAATAATGATAAAAATAAATAATAATGATATAAATAAATAATGATGATAAAAATAAATAATGATAAAAATAAATAATGATGATAAAAATAAATATTGATGATACAAATAAATATTGATTATACAAATAAATAATGATGATAAAAATAAACATTGATGATAAAAATAAACAATGAGGATAAAAATAAACATTGATGATAAAAATTAACATTGATAATAAAAATAAACATTGATGATAAAAATAAACATTGATGATAAAAATATACATTGATGATAAAAATAAACATTGATGATAAAAATAAACATTGATGATAAAAATGATATAAATATATATAATATAAATATATATATATATATATATATATATATATATATATATTATATATATATATATATCTAATATATTTTAATATATATATATATATATATATATATATATATATATATCTAATATAAAAAAAAATTTTAATATATATATATATATATATATATATATATATATATATATATATCTAATATAAAAACTTTTTTAAATATATATATATATATATATATATATATATATATATATATATATATATATATATATATATATACAGATGGGGTGTGACTGATTTGAAAAGGGGCGTGGTTAATGCTTGCATGCCCGGTAGTTGCCAATTTGTCGCTACAATTAATAATTTGGTTTACAGCAATTGCTGTAGACGGCAGTGTAAGGGTCAAGTGCCTGTCTAACTCTTTTTTTCACTCACTCACTCACTCACTCACTTATTCCTTTCTTCCTTTCTTACCTCATTCAGTCATTCACTCACTGACTCATTCATTTCTCCCTTCCTTTCCTTCCTTCATTAATTCATTTGTTCCTTCCTTCCTTCCTTCCTTCATTGTTTTTCTGCCTTTTATTCCTGTCTCCTCTTCTTGCCTCTTTCTTCCATTCCTTTCCTCCCCTCATTCTATCCTTCCTTGCTTCATTCTTTTCAGTCTTATATTCCTGTTTTCCTCTCTTCCTCCCTCTTCAATCATTCTTTCTTTCCTTCCTCGTTCTATCGTCACCTTCTCTCCCTCTCTTCTATCATTCCCTCTTCATCCCTTTTTCCTTCTATTTCCCTTCTCTTCCTTCCCTTTATCCCCACCTCCCATTCTCTTCCCTTCTTTTCACCACTCCTCACTTCCTTCCTCCCTCTTCCTTCCTTTCTTCCTTACTTAAAGAGAAGTAGACTGTCTTCCCCTTACGTGACGCATTACCACTGTCCTCATCTCCGTTGCCTTTCCTTAGCACCAACTCTACCTTGACCTTGTTATTGTGTCGTCAATTAATCAATATTACTCACTCAATATCCTCACACGTTACTCATCTTTATATATAGGTAGATAGACTGATATGTGCGTTGGCGGAGTGGTTGAGGCATTGACCTGGGATTCGAACTCTGACCTTATAAACGGTAGTGTGTATGACCAGGATTCGAACTGTGTTATATACGGTGGTGTGTAAGAATTAGGAGTCACCTGTCAGCGCCATGTACACCTGGAGTCACGAAGATGGTTTACAAAGGTCACAGAAGGTCACACTTAAGGTCAGCTATGTTTGTACACGTGAAAAGTTATGGGAATGTGTGAGTTTACGTTAGAGGAAAAAGGTTGATGTTATGTTTGGTTACTTAAGGCTGTGTGTGTGTGTGTGTGTGTGTGTGTGTGTGTGTGTGTGTGTGTGTGTGTGTGTGTGTGTGTGTGTGTGTGTGTGTGTGTGTGTGTGTGTCAGTCTCACCTGTCATGCAATGTGAGGGATTCATTATGAGAGAGAAAAAAAAATTGCTAGATATATAAAAAATATATATATAGATAGAAATAAATAGGTAGGTAGATACATTGATAAATATATATAGGTAGATAGATAAATATAGATAGATAGAGAGAGAGAGAGAGAGAGAGAGAGAGAGAGAGAGAGAGAGAGAGAGAGAGAGAGAGAGAGAGAGAGAGAGAGAGAGAGAGAGAGAGAGAGATAGAGATAGAGAGAGAGAGAAAGAGAGATTAACACATTTGCATTTTTTTTTTCTTTGGGATTAACCCTTTAAGTCATTAGTGTATGTATTTCTGCATTAGATTTGAATTAATGAGAGGGAG
>JAPQNM010000012.1:8974390-8976890 GCA_029783475.1 Metacarcinus magister | reverse complement strand
GAGAGAGAGAGAGGGAGAGAGACGCATGTGGAATCGAAGTCTATTTCTGTCTGACTGAATCTAATTACGGAAGGAAATTAGTATATTTTCGCGTCATACTTTACTTCATTTTACTTCGTGTTTAGTCAGTGAAGAAAAAAATAATAATAATAATATGCAGGAATGAAAGAAAGTGTTGCATATGAATGAAGAAAAAAAAATGTATAACACGTTTTTATAAAGTAGGTTTGTGACCCGTTGCAAAATGTGATATCTGCCATTTTTTTTATACATATATAATCTAAACATAAAGCTTTCAATCTCACATACAAAGACTTCATTTAATAACTCTTACATTCTATCGTATTCATCTTTTCACGTATTTATCTCGTTACATTTTCAACCAAGACTCAACTTATAGAATCAATACACTATTTTAAGTTTCAAACATTTCCACACAGACTGTTTTACCACACTTGTATGCATTCCTGACCTTGACATTTGTAATTGATAAACCACAACAACAATGATATATGAATTCTATATATATACGATCACAGTTGTCCTTTTATATGGATTCAGCTGACTTCTGTGAGGTTATATTTTTCCTGCAAAAGTAAAAAATATAAATTTATGAATGTTTATGTGTATGTTTGATTTGAATGTATCCGCTTTGCATAGACGACAGAAGTGTGTGTTCATGATAGTATATGTTAAACTGTATTAACATAACATAACCACCACGACAAGTAGTTAGATTACTGGCTCTACATACTTATAAGGAAGTGTTGGTATTTGCGACGAAGTGATAAAGAAACTCTGGAAACACAACACGTAAGATAACAATTGTATATATAAGATTATGTTACTAAAATAGATTTGATTTGGAATTGGGTTAAGTATATAAATCCTCTTTCTATTCACCATTTTTAAGTCCCAACAACACAAAAAATTCCCCATTCTTATTGCGTTCCCCTCTTGAAAAATGGGAAATATAAATAGTTTCTTAAATGGAGTCTTTGGAATTGGGTAAAATATCGTATCCTCTTTCTCTTCACCATTTTAAGATCCCAACAACACGAAAACCTCCCCATTCTTAGCTTGTTTCCTCCTGTGCATGTCTTCACTAATGGCAGTGTTGCAGCCTCAGATTAAAGGTCAACAGATAAGTGTTTACCCAAAATATCGCAGCGTGGACCAGGCCGTTTACTTTGAGTCTCTGTAAAGTGTAGAGCAAGGCAGTGTGTGTATGGAAGAGACGTGGGAGGGAAGGAGACAGGACGGAGGAAGAAGTAATAAATAAGTTAGTGAGTTACATAAAGGAAGCAAGTTATTAACGTTTAAAAGTTGTGAATGAAATGGCAACAACTTGAACTGCTATTGCAAAACTCACTTCTTCATAACTCTCTCTCTCTCTCTCTCTCTCTCTCTCTCTCTCTCTCTCTCTCTCTCTCTCTCTCTCTCTCTCTCTCTCTCTCTCTCTCTCTCTCTCTCTCTCTCTTTCTCTCCTTCTGTGGCCTTTTTATCTTCCTCTCTTTCATGGCCCTCTTCCTCCTTCTCTTCTGTAGTCTTCTTCTCTTCCTCTTCTTTTCAGTAATCTCCTTTTTTTATCTTCTCTTCCTTAGTCCTCTTCCTCTTTTCTTCTGTACCTTCCTTCCTATCTTCTCTCTTTCCTTCTTCTCTTCTTTAATTCCCTCTTCTCTTTCCTAGCCTTCTCTTCTCTCCTTCCCTCTCCTCTTCCCCTCTACATACCAATCATCTTTTCACCACGTCAGAATCACCTCAAAATAAAGTGTTTGATGGCCGGTACTTGATGTTTAGTAAATCTTTCGTCTCCAGCAAGACTCTGCATCCTCGGTGTGTTTACTTAGTGTCTCGAAGCGTCACGGAATGAGCTCAGGGAAACGGAGCCATTGAAGTGTGAAGCGGAATGGGAGTGAAATGCGATTCTTCTTTACTTGATCATTATTTTTTTTTATTATTTTTTTTATTGTTATTTATTGTTATTCTTTATTTTTTTTCCTTGCTTTTTCTTTTTTCATTTTGTTATCATTTTTTTTTTTGGTTATCCTTTCTTGCTTCTTTTTTTTTATGATTTCATTGGTATTTATTTTCTTTCTTCGTTCTTTCATCTTCCTTTTTCTTTTCATCATCATTTCTAGTCTTTCATCTTCCTTTCTTCTCCCTATTTATCTTTTTTTTCCTTCTTATCATCATATCCGTAGTCTTTCTTTCCTTTACTTTCATCTCTCTCTCTCTCTCTCTCTCTCTCTCTCTCTCTCTCTCTCTCTCTCTCTCTCTCTCTCTCTCTCTTTCTCTCTTTTTATGGTCATTTCCGTGGCCTGTTTGTTGGTTTGCTGAGTCAGTAAGACATAAAACTTTTTTTTAAATCTTTGTATTGTGGATTTTGAGCTCTGCGTGGAAGATTTTTTTTTTTTCTTCACTTCTCAGTATAATGTCATGGAAGACTTTTTGGAAAATTTCTCTTCTTTTTCCCTCTATGACTTTTTTGAAAATTTAT
>JAPQNM010000012.1:8972788-8974290 GCA_029783475.1 Metacarcinus magister | reverse complement strand
ATTAAGAGAATAATTAAAAACACAAAACACCGGTCCCACCCACATACATAACACACACACACCACACCACATCACACACACACACACACACACAAACTACACACACACACAACACACCACACACATAAACAATAAACAGCCAGACCACATATAAAAACAAGGACAGATAGACAGGACACCACACAGAGAAGAGACAGAAGAAGAAAACACTTGTTTGAACCTAAAAAAAACACAAAAAAAAAAAAACACAAAAAAGAAGAAACCAAGGAACCGGGTCGTCGTCTTTCCGTTACGCAAGCACCCCAAATCAGAGGTTCGAGGAAAGGGCTCTTTTTCACCGGTGTTGTTGTTCTTTGACTCCCTAATAGATGCAACATTGACTACATGCCAAATGGGAAGAAGGAGAAGAAGAAGAAGAAGAAGAAAAAGAAGAAGAAAGGAAGAAGAAGAAGAGAAGAAAGAGAAAAGAAGGAAGAAGGAGATTAGAAAAGAAAATGAGAAGATAGGAAGGATGAATGATGAGAAAAGGATAGGGAAGATGATGGATAATAAAGAAAAAGAGGGGATCAGAGCGAAGAGAGGATGTAGATGATGATTATATGATTGATGGAGGATGCATGTTAAGATGAGAGATGATGATAATGAAGAAAGGAAGAAAAATAGTAGGGGAGAAAAAACTTAAGAAGAAAAAGAGGAAGAAAAAAGAGGAAAATATTGAGGGAAAGAAAACAGGAAAGAAGGAAAAGGAAAGGGGGGGAAAAAAAAGGGGGGAAGGGGAAGGGGAGAGGAGGGAAAGAAGAATGAAAAAGGGGAAAAAAAAAAAGGGGAAAGAGAAAAAAAAGGAGAAGGGAAAGGGGGGCGAAAGAGGGAAAAAAAACAGAAAAAAAGAGGAAAAGAAAGAAAGAAAAAAAGGAAGGGAGGGGGGGGGGGGGGAAGGGAAAGGAAAGAGGGGGGGAAGAAAAAGAAAAAAAAAAAAAAAAAACAAAAAAAAAAAAAAAAAAAAAAAAAAAAAAAAAAAAAAAAAAAAAAAAAGTTTAAAAGAAAGGAGAAAGAGAAGAAGAAAAACAGAAAAAAGAGAAGAAAAAAGAAGAAGAGGGAAGAAAAAAAAATAAGTAAAAGAAGAAGATGCAAAAAAAAAAAAAAAAAAACAGCAGAAATAATAAGAAGCAAAAGGTGCAAAAACAAGAAGAATTTTGGTCAAGTTGAAGAAAATGTAAAAATATTTGGACCTTGAATCGTATAAATCATATATTTTGGTTTACTCACACACTCACATACTCACATACTTACATACATACATACATACATACATACATAAATACATACACAAACAATGAGGGGGAGGGGAGGCAGGCACAGGTGACAAGAATAGACAAACAGGCAATTAAAGCGAGCACACACACACACACACACACACACACACCACACACACACACACACACACACACACACCTATCATACTTACTTACATTACATATCCATAAAAATAAACCAAAAAACAC
>JAPQNM010000012.1:8957788-8967788 GCA_029783475.1 Metacarcinus magister | reverse complement strand
ATTATCTCCTATCCTGCTTCTCCTTCCTTTCCCTTTCATCTTCACCTTTCTCCATCCTCTCCCTTCATCCCTTCCCTTCCCATCCTTCCCCTTCCACACCCGTCCCTTGCCTTGCCTCGTGCCTCCTGCATACTCCTCACTGTACCTTAATCTTCCCTTCCCTTCCTTTCCCTTCCCTTCCTGTCCCTTCCCTTCCTTACTTCCACTCTCACTTCCCTTCCCTTCCCTTCCCTTCCCTTCCCTCCCTTTCCTTCCTTCCCTTCCCTTCCTTACTTCTACTCTCAGTTCCCTACCCTACCCTTCCCTTCCTTTCCCTTCCCTTCCCTTCCCTTCCCTTCCCTTCCCTTCCCTTCCCTTCCCTTCCCTTCCCTTCCCTTCCCTTCCCTTCCTTTCCCTTCGGTTCCTTTCCTCTCTCCATGTCTCCATTTGTTTATGTCTAACCTTTTCTTTTTCTTAGCATGCAAGCGCGCGACCAGTTCGGCTTCTTTGCCTACTTTCATATCCCTTTCCAAAGCTACATGCCTAATCCCTTTCCCATTTCTTTTACCCTTCTCTCCTTTCTCTTCCTCCTTCCTCCTTCTCTTCCACTAATTGGGTCGCTGTGGTGAGGAAGAGTAAAGTTTCAATTAGTTTTATAAGAGGCAGTTGGGTCATTTCGGCTCCACGTCCCCTAAAACGTGATGGTTCGGTATTGGATGTGGTGGTGGTGGTGGTAATTTATTGTATTTAAATCTGTTATTTATTTTCTGTATTTATTTTCTTTTAGTTTGTAATTATTTTTTGTTTGTTTATGTGTTTATTTATTTATTGATTTATTTATTTTCATCGCTCCGTGTGTGGTTAAGAAATGTAGGTCAGTTCAGGCGTTTGTTATTCTAAGACCTTTAGGATTAGCCTTTCCCTCCTCACTGTCACCTCCATCACTATATAGCAAGGATGGTGATGATGATGATGATAATGATAATGATAATAATAATAATAATAATAATAATAATAATAATAATAATAATAATAATAATAGTAATAATGATCGTAATAATAATAGTAATAATACCAATACCACCACCACCACCAACTTCAGCTACTACTACTACTACTACTACTACTACTACTACTACTACTACTACTACTACTACTACTACTACTACTACTATACTACTACTACAATTATGCAAATAAAAACAAGGAATATTGCGTTTCTTATGTAACATTGCAAACACACATTCTCTCTCTCTCTCTCTCTCTCTCTCTCTCTCTCTCTCTCTCTCTCTCTCTCTCTCTCTCTCTCTCTCTCTCTCTCTCTCTCTCTCTCTCTCTCATGCCTTACAACACTCCAGAGAGAGAGAGAGAGAGAGAGAGAGAGAGAGAGAGAGAGAGAGAGAGAGAGAGAGAGAGAGAGAGAGAGAGAGAGAGAGAGAGAGAGAGAGAGAGAGAGGCTGGTCTTACGATACCCAGCTCTCTCTCTCACACAAAATATAGACACATGAACCGGACTTGCACGTGTTAAATATTTATTTCCTCACTTTTTTTTTTTTGTTTTGTCTGTGTCTATTTTAATTTTTCTCATTTTGTTGCGTATGTGTTCACCTTGATGACTGGTTTTCTCTCTCTCTCTCTCTCTCTCTCTCTCTCTCTCTCTCTCTCTCTCTCTCTCTCTCTCTCTCTCTCTCTCTCTCTCTCTCTCTCTCTCTCTCTCTCTCTCTTTTCTCTCTCTCGTTTCCTCGCTCATTTTCTTTTTTTTTCTCTGTTTATCTCTGTTTAATAATATACATATGCATTTAGTTTCCTCCTCCCTTCTCTTCATCTCTCTCTCTCTCTCTCTCTCTCTCTCCTCTCTCTCTCTCTCTCTCTCTCTCTCTCTCTCTCCTCTCTCTCTCTCTCTCTCTCTCTCTTTCTCTCTTTATCTCCCTGTTTAATAATAAACATATGCATTTAGTCTCCTCCCTGCTCTTCACTTCTATCTCTCTCTCTCTCTCTCTCTCTCTCTCTCTCTCTCTCTCTCTCTCTCTCTCTCTCTCTCTCTCTCTCTCTCTCTCTCTCTCTCTCTCGTTCTCCTCCTACTGTGACTTCCTCTCCCTTGCATTCTCTCGTTTACACATTAACTCATTTCATTTCCCATAATTCTCTCTCTCTCTCTCTCTCTCTCTCTCTCTCTCTCTCTCTCTCTCTCTCTCTCTCTCTCTCTCTCTCTCTCTCTCTCTCTCTCTCTCTCTCTCTCTCTCTCTCCTCCCATTCTTTTTATTTATTCTCACAATCCCTTCATCACCACCTGCTACCCTCTTCTCCCCCTTCCCTTCACCCACCCATCTACTCCCCATTCCCCCTCCCGTCCCCTTCCCTCTATCCCTCTTACCCCCTTCACCCACCTTTCACTCCCCTTTCCCCCCCTTACCCTTCCCCCTTTACCCCTCAGATCAAAGGGAGGCACGGGGGGGGAGTGTGGTCACTATAAACAGTGCAAGCGTTGGAATGTTGAATAAAGTGCCGCACCTCGTCAATTTTGTTTAGTGTGTCATTAATAAATAGAAGGAGAGGAAAAGAAAAGGCGCCGCAGGGTGGTGGTGGTGGTGGTGTGTTCTGCTCTCAAGGCTACACACACACACACACACACACACACACACACACACACACACACACACACACACACACACACACACACACACACACACACACACACACACACACACACACATATGCAAAGAAAGCCACGAAGCAAACCTTACAGTGAATTACACATGCATACACATATACTCGCACATACATATACAGACACACATATACGTACATATATATCCTTTGCTACTACCACTACTACAACAACAACAACAACTACTACTACTACTACTACTACTACTACTACTACTACTACTACTACTACTACTACTACTACTACTACTATAGACAACAACAACTACAACTACATAAAGAAACACTAAAACGTAAATGCACAAGTCCCCCCTTAAATAAGTATAAATTGTCACTTTTGTTGCCAGAATACTTTGTCATCCTGGCCTGACTTGGTTTCCTACTTGGCACACACTGTTACTATCCTCTTCTACGCCGGGAGGAAGGATAGGAAGCGAGGGAGAGAGAGGGAGAGTGTCCTGAGGTGTGTGTGTGTGTGTGTGTGTGTGTGTAGATGTTCAAAAGTTAGAAAATAAAATGGGTATGAATAGTGAGGGGAAACTAAGTGATTTATGGAAGGAAAGCGAGAGGGAGATGTGAGCAAGGAAAAGGTTAGGGGAGACAGGTTCAAAAAAAGGGAGAGGAATTAGAGATAAGTGAAGATGACATTTGCAAGGGAAGGGTGTGTGTAGAGGGGAAGTGTAAGGGTTAAAAAAAGGGAAAGGGAGTGAGGGAAGGTTTCATAGCGACACACACACCTTCCTGTTTCGCGTATCTAATAGTATTCCTTTTAAAATACTAGGAATACATGTGTTAGAAAGAAATGCCTTGCTAAGTGGCTTGATGCTTTGTCTTGCCTGGGAAAGTTATATTTTTTCCCTCACAGTCAGTCCCAAGATAACATTTTTTTCCTCCCACCTCAACACTTTTCTTATCCATCGCTTGCCAACGGAAAAAAAACCTACGGACATTTTACTGAATCTTTCGCAAACAACCCCATAAAACAACCATAATAATAATAATAATAATAATAATAATAATAATAATAATAATAATAATAATAACAGTAATAATAATAATAATAATAGTTGACTTACAAGTGAGTTATAATCAACACTCATATTTGTACGATGCTTGTGTAATGGCGCGTGTGTTGCCTGGCTTCCCTTCCCTTCCTTCCCTCCCAGGTCAGTAGGTAGATGAGTAGGATGCACAGTAGAGAGAGGAGTAGGAGGTGACCTGAACGCCACGAGGAACCAGCTAAGACTAAAACACCTTCCACCATTCATGCTCCTCCCGCCATCACCTCGAGGTCACGTGACTTCCCAGGCTGACGTCACCTTACCTTACCTGCCCCTTTCAATACCTGTCTAACCTTAATAATGAGGCTGTCAGGCTAGGAAAGGACTTTATTTACTTCTTATATAGTATTTTTTAGGTGTATCTATCTACCTAGTGAGGTGTGTGTGTGGTATGAGGTTGCGTGTGTGTGTTGTGAAAACGTTCTATCACACGTGGATATAAGAGAGCGAGCGAGCGAGTGAGTGAGCGAGTATTGCAAAGACCAGCTGGCCTCTTACCTCTCTCTACCTCATTTTTTCCCTTATAGTCTATCTCCGCCCGTTCTTCTTACGTGTATATTTACAACATCACTTTTGTCTCAATAAGCTGCTAAGTGATGTAAAGTTTATCAAGGTAAACAATGCTGCTAAACCTAACACTATTATTATTTTCTTTTTAGTGAATGACCGCGCGTTGCATACAGGCTACAGTAACGTCACAGCGCTTCTAAAGGTAATCATCTCTAGGTATATTACAGTCATTTAGTTCCTGGAGATGTTGCTACTTGCTATTCCTTTCCTTTCCTTATATTCATTCGTCTGAGTGTTTATCTGCATGAGTTTTGGGTTCATTGTAAAGTTGCTCCTCTGGTTTCAAGGTAAGTTTTGTCTCGTAAGAATGATGTGTATATTTTTTTTTTTTTTTTATCAAGGGGTGACTTATCTTTTCTTTAATGAGGTTCAGAATGTAATTTGTATTGTAATGTGGGTACTATTATACGATTTTAATGAACATGAGCGATATTTTTACACATATCACCTGTTTTTATATCATCGTTTATTAGGTAATTCAAGTTATTTTTCGTAATTATATGGCTAACAATAGAGGATTTTACACAGCGAAGGAAAATTTCTAAGTTATTCCATCGTAGTTATATGACTAACAATAGAGGATTTTATATAGTAAAGAAAATATTTAAAGTTATTTTCGTAATTCTATATCAAACAATAGATGATTTTATATGACAAAGGAAAAATTTAGGCTAAAGGGTTCAATAGATGTAAATATATTCTGATCCCATATTAATAGGATGGTAAGGCATGTCCAAGGTGACTGTCCCTCCTCCCTGTGTTGTGATTGGCTGATAAGAATGCCACCTCAGATTCCCTTGCATCTGATTGGCTGACGACTGCTTGACTCACCTGTACCATGCTAGCCTTCACCACGACCTGATTGCCTCATGATGATTACAATGATGATGATGATTTAATGAGTTTCGTGGCGCCATAAAGTGAAATTTTATATCATGGTAAAAAATAAAAAAAAAGTAAATAAATAAAATGATAACTGATAATAATAATAATAATAATAATAATAATAATATAACAAATCTACTTAACTTAAAATAACGTTTGAAAAATATCTATTGACCCCCAAAATAGGACCCACTAAAATATCATACAATTATACCCATACAACAATCTTAACTTAATGATGAATAACTGAGAATCAAAATGCGCACAAGTTTCCAATGAGCGCGAAACTTGCAAGAAAAGTTTAAAGAAGATGAAAATGTTCCTTGTATTTCTTCCCTTCATATAAGAGGCAATCACCTCGACCTAGATAAATACGTAACGCTAAACGATTGTCTTCTATACTTCGTGGTAATATGACGTCATCTCGGCGCGGAAGTGGCTATGAAGTATGACCTAATAAAAAAATAACCTGGAAAATATTTAGATAGATAAACGAAAAGAAAAGAAAAAAATATAGAGATTGGGATAAGCTTTCCCCCAAAAATAATCACATCTTTCATGCACTTCAGATAATTAACAAAAATTGGACTAAAAATACTGAAATAGTAAAAAAAATAAATAAATAAATAAAAAATAGTTAATTAAAAGTCCCGTTTCCAATATAAAAATGAGAATAAATAACATTATCTTCCTTTCCTAAGTGGGTAAAAAGCCAATTAATAATACCGTTTCCAATATAAAAATGAGTATAAATTGCATTAACTTTCTCTCTTAAGTAGATAAAAAAGTTAATTAAGAATACCGTTTCCAATATAAAGATTAAGTTTATATCTTCCTTCCAGCCTTCCTTCCCCGTTATCATTATTCTCCTTCCCTTCCACCGCACGCACACACACGCACACACGCCACGCTGCCTTAATGGTGCAGGTGGGCGGTGTGAGGTGCCAGTCACTTCCTTGGTGGGCGGAAGATGTTTAAGGAAGGTGGGAGGGAGTTAATGCAAAAAAAAAGGAAAAAAAAGTATGCGCCAGACATCAGCTTGAGGTCACACGGCGCGGGGGAAGGCGGGAAAATTAACTTAACTTAACTTAACCAAACCTAACCATCCTATCATCACCTCACATCAAGAACAGGAGTCTGGAAAGATAATGTAATGGAAATTTTTTTATTCTGCATAACAAGAATGGTTTAACATCTGGCAAAAATTTGTTGGATATAGAAGAAAGAAATACAAAACAGCTTGTCTAGAGATGCTACAGTATCCGAGTGACAGGTTGCCTGAAATCAACGTGATATACAAAAAAGCCATGAAGAGGAGGAATATAAAATGTGTTGGCAAGATGGTGTTGACAGCTGTGGTCCGGCCTGAGTTGTGACACGAAGCTGATGATGATGATTGTACTTCATTTTTCACTTCCTTTACTAACATGATAACTATACTGACTTAGATTTACATTATTATTTTTTTTCCAAGGTTTGTTTTCCTTACAAAGTTAATGTTAAAAAAAAAAAATTTTCAACTGATGAATTCTCTTTAAGTTAAGCACTTTTTCAATTGTTACTTCAATGAATCTCTTAATTATAACTGATTGAAGACTCATACTAAGGCTCTTCACAACAACTTCCTTGTGTACAACATTCATTAAATACAATTGTATACATATGGTAAGGGCAGTGGTTATAGTGGTAGTGAGTTTAGGAAGCCATGTAGTGTGTCCCCAACAGTGTAAAGTGAAGTCATGCTCTCCTGTCTATCAATTCATCATCATCAGTAACCTCACTTTTCATAGTAACAACAATTTAGAATAAGGTTACTTTTCTGCTGTATAAAAACAAGAGTGCAAACGTACGGTGGGGAGTAGAGAGCATACAAACCTTAATGTTTAACCAGGGATATCATGAAGGATACTTACTTTCATACTTCCAGTACAAATATGTGTATTACATGACTGCAAACACCTATTTAACATCAGTGCCTTCCATGGCCAAGATGTACTATATGTAGCTGCAATGTGCTTACGTTTCCACAGCATAACATTAATCAGCAGTTCTGTCACGGTGTGAAAACTCAGTCCTGAGCCTCAGTCACCCTGCAGGCGGCCAAGCACTCCAGCTGCCAGAGGTAGTATTAAGGAAGCTGCATCTAGTTCTCGTATTTAAGGTCTGAGGGGAAGCTGCAGCCAGGCCTTTGAATGATCTCCGTTGCGGCCCAGATCCCACACTTGATGCACTCCGCCACGTCCTGACCCTGCACCAGCTGGGAGAGGAACCCTGCACCACACAAACCACATCAAGGTATCACTTCAAGGTTCATCATGATATTGTTACAGTCATCAAGTTGTAAAGGACAATAATGTATCAAAGGGAAGTACAGTATTCACACACAAGTAATGGCGTGTTTCACTGTGTTACGGATATTAACAATGCAGTATAAGAGAACTAAGACATGCTATCCTAAGTACATACTCTCACTTCCATAAAACTTCGTTACCCGAATTAGTTGACATATAAAGGATAGTGTTTTGTTATTAATGGTTGTGTAACATTACTTGAATCCCAAAATTGTATTAAAAGCACAAGATATTACTTTTTGCTAGTTAAACATTATCTTAGTCTTCAGTTTTTTGTAAATCAACTGAGGGATCTGATACTGTCAAGATATTTCTTTGTAATAATATGTGAATAAAAACAAATTGCATATTATAAATAAGCTCTAAATAATGCCATGTGTTCAATGAAAATGAGAAAAAGACAGAACAGTGACACACACACACACACACACACACACACACACACACACACACACACACACACACACAGACACAGACACAGACACAGACAGACACACACTCACCTCCCACAAAGGCATCACCGGCACCGTTAGTGTCAATCAGCTTCTCGTCCGCCAGTCTAGTCACCGGGAACTCTTTCACTTTCCCATCTGACAAAAAAACACAACCCACATTAGACAATAAACTTAAAATCCACATCTAACACATCCTCACCAAATTGTACATTATCAACCAATAAAATGTCTCGGATAAGAGAGATCACATTAGTATTCAGAATATCAACTCAGCATGTTAATCTCCACATCATTGCATGGACTGAGTGAGTGAGTGAGTGATGTGTTTGCTGTTGACTCACCCTTGGCCAGAATGATGTTGTCGGCTCCTTGGGTGAACACAACGATGCGGCTTCGCTTGGAGTTCTTCTTAGGCAAGGCTGCGGTTTTTAAGGCAATTTCCCGAATGTCCGTCAAGTCAAACCCTTGAACCTCAGAGAACTTTGCTGCTTCCTGCCAAGGTGTGTGGGGGGGATAAGATGTTAGAAAAGCGGTTTACTTATATATAGTGTTAAGATTATATTGAATTCTTAGTACAATGCAAAACTCATATCTATATTCATTTTGAGATGTCCATAACTGTTGTATTTAAATAATTTTCGTCACAGAACGTAATTATTAGTCTATGAAAGAATGATCCACTTCCTGCACTCAATGTTGTCAGGATCCAGTCTGAAGGAATTGTTACTTTCATGACTCATGGTCAATAAATTAGGTGTGCATAGTAACAATACCAAACATAGTAATACAATTATTTTATGACACGTGTTTTTGATATGTGAGCGAGGCAGAATCTCATGACACTTGGAATCACTCTTCACTTACAGTCTCATTGCTGAAGAGAATGTCGATGTATGGGAACGCCTTCATCATGGGATCCTTGTAGAACTCACACAGGAAGGGAGCGGACAGGTTCATGCTAAACACTTTGTTGTGTTCACGGGCGTGTTCACCCACAGCCACGATGGACTCCGGGGACACAGTGAGGAAGAAGCCCTGAGAAGGACACATTGATGCTGCTTCATCCATCACTACTTTTACACATCTATTAATGCTTTAAGTGTAAGCAAATGGATGACAGAGTGTTTATTTCTCAAGTCAGACCCAAACCTTCTACTTTCTGTTTCCAATACCCAGCATGAATTACGTAAGTGATGTACAGACCACTTTTCTGACCATTTCTAACTCATGTTTAATATATTGAAGGTGGTCTAGGTTCATGGCTGTTGGAATGTACATGTACTCATTGCTCAAATATACATGTGTAATCTGCTAAGGCACACGCACACACAAACACGCACATAAAAGAAACACACACATACACACACACTATCACTTGGTTCTCCTCAAGAGTGCAAATTTCAACTTAGCAAGGTGTTTAAAAGCCTTTTAGTAACACTGCTGCAAACTCCTACAGGTGGTTTGAATGTTAGAAAGCCAGTCTTAAAGCAAATAAAGAAAGCAATTACCACCCATGTCTGCATATTAAAAGAATAAAAGAGAATTGTATTATATTCCCAAAGCAAGTTAAGTCAGTTTGATAAATATTCAAAACAAAACAATTATTGGTGTTGTATAATAGTTCCATAAACCTTGATGTATAAATATGTATTCTAATCCTAGAAAATCACACTGCTTAGAACACCTTAAAAATATACATCTTTAAACACCTTTCCATCCGCTAACTCTAAACACGAGAACAACTACAAAACTTACTGAGATGTAATAATATTTTGCCTTTTCCAGCAAGGCTTTGTTCTCTGGGACGTCCAAATGGGACTTGGAAAAGTGATTGGCAGCCGCAAGGTTAGCTACAAGCGACCTGCATGCTCCATTCTTTGTGATAACGACGGCACAAGTTCCTGAGGAGAGGAGAGGGTGGAGGAGGAGACAATGGATCAAGGAGGAAGCAGGTGAGTCTTTATGATACTGCAATATAACTAATGAAGAGAGCAACATGCAGCCAAGGGTTCAGCAAGAGTAGTTTTAGGGA
>JAPQNM010000012.1:8930288-8952788 GCA_029783475.1 Metacarcinus magister | reverse complement strand
ACTTGCTGTCATAACACTGATACGCGACAGCTAGACTGTTCGTTAAAAAAATATCTACTAGTATATCTTTGATAACATTTCAATGTCACATTCATAGACTTCACTTTAGGCCACAATTTATGTGCAAAAACAAAAATAACCACCACCACTTTCTGAATTTCTTCTTTTTTTAGTCATCAAAATTTTTGTATCATTAATCACAATAGAACTGTTCACTGACTTTCCTCATCACTAATGACACCATTAACTAAACCACTGAATACAAACTCAGCAAAATTATTCATGTAGTTCAATGCAAAATGCATCATCTGTCATAAAGATTTATATTTCATTGTGTGTCAACTTGCAATGTCACATTGCAATGTTTAATTACATATTATTGGGGGGAACAGAGGAGGTCAAATTCGTGACCCTGACTTGCCTGTCTGTTTTATAGAACACAACACTTTGCACAACAGAACAACAAACTACATGTACAGAGAATGTTTGTTTCCTTCATCCAGGTTTGAGTTGTTTACGCTGGTGTCACCTTTAAAGGACCACCACAGAATCACCGCCCGTTCAGACACCTTCCTCGCCAACACTTTTGGGGAAGCGTCCTTCACCAGCATCAGGGTGGAGAGCATGGCAGCCCTCACGGCGGTGGAGGCCGGGGCGTTCAGGGGCAGTGAAGCCACACTCCAGAGCCTTGTCATGAGGTGGAATTATGGCCTCACTTACTTCCCCTTCATAGAGGCTAGTATACCTTACATGTTATTATTGTTATTATTATTATCATTATTATTATTACTATTATTGTTATTATTATTATTACTTTCATTATTGTTCTTATCATTATTTATTGCTGTGGTGGGCGCTGCAAGAATACTACCGTCATATTCCGTGCACATCATACTAGGCAACAAAATGGGGCACAGCGAAGGGTCTGGGGAATTACAGATGATTAAATAATACCCCTAATGAATTAGTTATAGACTATATAGTTTTGCTATGGTTAACGAGTGCTAACCCTTTCACCAAGAAGCAGCCGTGAGCCAGGATCAAACTCACAACCTTTAAAGCCACGAGCCGAGCACTGTATCACAGAGCCACTGAGTCTGGGTGGCTCTCTATATTCTTTCCTATGAAAAGACAGCCCTGTGGTGGGGGCTGCAAAAATACTATCATTATATTCCCGGCAGCTCTTAAAAGACAACCAATAGGGACAGGGCGAGGTGTCTGGGAAGCCCCTCCTCTGTATTCTCACCTATGGAAAGACAGGGTGCAGAGGGGGAAGGGAGAGTAAAGTCTCCCTCAATCCTGATAGCCTTGTCTTGGCTACCTACCCTTAAGTCTTTTTCATGGTTAACCTTGGAAAGTTCGGAGCCATTCATTGTATATTTAGTGAATTGATTATTGTTACCTATATGCAAAACTTTACATTCATCAACATTGAATTTCATTTGCCACTTTTCTGACCAACTGACTAACGTGTCGAGGTTTGATTGAAATTGTAGTTTATCGGCGGTTGTAGTTACTTTACTCGTGATTTTCGTATCGTAGGCAAATTTTTATATCTTACAGGTGAGGCCTTCATCAATATCATTGACATAAATTAGAAAAAGAATGGGACCAAGTACTGAGCCCTGTGGCACACCACTTTTAATGTCTCGCCAGTTAGACAATTTACCATTTATGACAATGCGTTGTCTTCTCTCGGGAAGCCAGTCTTCAAGCCACTAAGAATTTTCCCAGCTATGCCATGCTACTCTAATTTTTTTAGTAATCGTTTATGGGGAACTTTGTCAAACCATCACTTATCCTTGAAGGGCCGAGGGACTAAGTGAGAGGAGTGCATGGATGTGTGTGTAAACATATTTAAACATCTTGGTTTGATCCAATAGAGGCAGGAAAGCATGGTGGGAAAGGTGCAAGAGACGGCTTTATAGGGGAGGAAAAAAGTAAGGTATTTAGGGTGAATAATAAGGTAGGACAGTAAGAATGGAGATAAAGAAGGCACTGACTCCATCATACCAAATTACTGCCAACACAACACTAACGTATTCCAGTGAAACATGAACATGGAATGAAGAACAAAGATCTAGGATTCAGGCAGTGGAGATAAGTCATTTGAGAGGTGTTTGTGGTGTGTATAGAACGGAGACCAATGAGAGTGTATAATGAATGCTTGATGTAGGCATGTACAGTACAGTAGTAGTGGTGATGAAATGATTTGTGCAGTAAGGGAGGAGGTCAAACACATCCACAAGTGCTCAGGAAAACGAGAAGAAATAGAATGACAGAAAATATACAAAAGAACAGTCATGAGAGTAAATATGATAACAATGTGCTGAGCCACGTGTCAGGTAGTGAAGGACTGTAATATTTTTTTCCGAGTCACTCAATAAGATCAGGTTTAACAAGTCTGGATGTTGGAGCAAAACAAGACCAGTTTTCCACCACATCTACTCTTCACTTTGACTCCTAAACCCCATCAATACACTAACACTTCTCAACATATCATCATACAAAAGCTGCCTCGGAGATACAGAATGTGTTACAATATCCCCACCATGTCACATAAGGACATTTTTTCAAGAAACTGAATAATTTTAAATATCTGTAACCTCATAAAAAAAATATGGAGGAGCAATACCAAGGAACCTGAATTACTGGATTAATGGTACCCAACATGAGTTTTTGTTAATATTATTATTATTATTATCATTATTATTAATATTATCATTATTATTATTATCATTCATTAATATTATCATTATCGTCATTATTATTATTATCAAAAATAAAAAATAAATCCCACTTGCAGCCAGACCCTGCAAAGAGGACAGTAGGAGAAATAGAAGCAAGGGGTGGAGGTCCAATTAGCATTAGATTGATTGATTAATTTCTAAGAAAAACATTCTGCCAACTTAATGAACTTAAACAAACTCATATTTCATGCCTTTGCCAGAATAACTACAAGTTGAATACCACTTCATCTTGCCTTGCCACAGATAGGCAACATGGAGGTGCTGCAGAAACTGGAGGTGGCCGGCAGCAGCTTCACCTCCTTGCCGGTCTTCCCATACACCCCAGAGCTGACCTATCTCTTACTGGACGACAACCTCATCAACACCATACCTCCAAACACATTCACCGAGCTAACCAACCTCATGGTGAGTCCCAAACCTGCCTTGCTCTTTGGTAAATCACTTCATTCTAGACAACTAAATCTACCTATATATCCACCTTACATCCTCCTTAAGGGTCAACACAAGACTGGTTTATTCCTTCTTCTTTGCATCTAATTCTCTCGTCTCATCCACACTATCCATCCGTCCTGTTCACTGTTTCCCACTCAACCTCACACCGCTCACATCAAACCTATTCATCTGTTTCACTAATTGTTCCTCATCATCTATTATCTATATGAATTACTTGAACTAAATGGACTCTTATATGTGAAGGTATGAGTGAAGGCCTACGAACTTTCTTTCAATTGGTTGGTGATGAAGAATGAAACTAGTGATACAGACACTAATTCTTGACACAAACCAGTGATATAAACATCACCAATACCAGGCAAACAAAGGCAGACTATACGGTATACTGAAACTTGTGTGATGTGAAACAGGTAACTTTAAGAATCAACCAACACACACTCACAGTTAAATCCCTTTCATAAATACTCAATGTTAAATCCCTTTCATATGCACAAGTCTAACAATGTTTCCTTCCTTCAGTACCTTGACTTAGCCTTCAACAACCTACAAGACCTAAGGGAGGGCAGCCTACACTTCTCATCCCAAGACTTGATGTTGTACCTCGATCATAACTCAATTAATTACATCGACAAGTACACCTTCAGCGGACAACAGCCGGTCCTCCTTGATGTGTCCTGTAATGCCCTGACTGCTCTGGACCAAAGAGTGTTTCAGGTAAAGAGCAATTAGCGTATGAAGTGTAGGTTAGGTTAGGTTAGGTTAGAACAGGTGTATCAGTAATGCATTAGTGAGTGACAATGTATGGAAAGAGTTGAGATGAGTGACGAGAAATAACTATGGTGTGGTAAATAGTAATGAATGGAAAAAATGACAATGAGTGAAGTAACAAGTAACAGTTATGTGTAAAGATGACGTAAATAACAAGGTAAACAAGTAGAGGTGAAGTGCTGGATAGATTATGTTTCTCTCTAAGACAAAGGATAAAAGCATGAGAGATAGATACAAAAAAAAATTAATATCCTAGTAGTGAAGCAAAGTATGTACAGTTAATATATATTCAAAAAGTGTTTGCAGTTCATTAATATTCAAACAGTAAAGATCAAAGAGCAAGGAACGCCACAAGGCAAACACAATTAAAATCCTTAGTTGCCCATTAAAGTCTATGTGTCCTCTAACCATTGTATATACGCCCAAGAGGTTCTCCCACTCATTAAACCCTTGTAGATTATAATGTCATCATCTTAGAAATACTAGACCTAATTTTTCATCCCCTACATTTCGTTATGGTGTTGTTGTTGTCGTGGTAGTGAGGAGGCACCAGCACCTTGAGGCAGTGTGATTAGCTATAGAGAATGTAGGTGAATGATACAACAAGTAGGATCCATATGAATAATATAGATACTGAAGGTGCGAGAGGAAAGCCCCGAGTAAGATGGAAGGACACTGTTGGAATACATGAGAAAGGAAGAGTGAGAAGGCTGGAGTGAGTGTGAATTATGTGGATGAACAGAAAAAAAAGTTAAATTTCAGCCAAGGATATTCCCATGGAGTTTCAGGGAAAGTAGAGTTCCTAGTAACAATTAATATGGGAATGACACATAAGTAAGTGTTAAGTTACATCAATTACCTGAACAGATAACCCATACAGTATAATTACTTAAAACATTAGATAAACTGTGGATGGGAATGCAATACTTCTTACAAAGGTAATAGATTCATTCCAAGTCTTCCATCCATTCATCACCATTTTCCTTGTAATATGCATCCTCTTCCTTTACACCATCCACGTTTCATCCATCCATCATTGCAACCTGAGCCAACCCTTCACCTCCTCTCATCTATATTCCTCCGTCCTCTCCTTTGCACAGCCAATACTGGACAACATGATTGAGCACAAGTACGACACCTACGTGGACGCCACCTGCAACCCTCTGGAGTGTACCTCATTATCCTGGCTGCTCGAATCTATGTATCTCTACTTCGTCTCCCTCCCTGAGCCCACCTGCTTCCCTGCAAGTTGAGGCAGCCATCGAAGAACCTCTAACACACTTTGGTTCATGGTGTAAGTGATGCCTGTGACTCTTGAATGTAATGCTAGATGGGTTTAGTGGCTTTGCTAGCATGGTAATCTTTAGAATGCTTTAGTGGATAGCATGAGGTTCTGTATCTAACCTTAGTAACCTTATAGATGCTTCAGTAGTTAGTTAGTGCATGTTGTTTTTAAAGATTTAGATTCCTCTTGATAGTTGTAGGAAATAAATCTAAACTATCCCTTGTAAAACCTTCTTGGTGATAAAGTAATGAGTGTTTGATAATACTGATTTCCTGTAGCCAAGCGGTGACCCTGTAATTGTAGTGTAGTAATAATGTACTCAACATGTTCAAGGTAAGTGTGTTGACTTTTGAGACATACGTGTTATCTATCTATCTATCTACTATTTCCTGAAGACTAACTATGTTTAATCCACATCCCTGGTGATCATTTAACTGAATGTGTGTGTGTGTGTGTGTGTGTGTGCGCTAAAACTTGTGTGTTACGTTGTCAATCTCGCTACCAAACTTGTCACTGAGGATACAATGCTGAGTGCGTTTGACTATTAATATTATCATTGTTATTATTCTTATACTTATGCTCAGTAACGCTATTCAACGCCTCACTTGGGGGGGGTGGGGGGGGAGTAACACCAATCGTTTGTCCTCTGTTCACTGGTGGGTTTCAAGTCGTTCTATCACCACTGGGTACATAATGCTTACAAATACATACGAATATTAGCTTTCTTTGGAGTATCGTTGATGTTTGTGAAAATGTTCAATCTAATGGTTCAAACAGTATATTGATTAAACTGTATGTTACTTTTATTCTGTCACCACTTTCACCCATACGTAGAGAGAGAGAGAGAGAGAGAGAGAGAGAGAGAGAGAGAGAGAGAGAGAGAGAGAGAGAGAGAGAGAGAGAGAGAGAGAGAGAGAGAGAGAGATTAGCTTTGAGTGATGTGTTGTCAGGGACGGAGGTGTGATGTAAGACTGGTATGGGGGTTAAAAGAAATGAGAGAGAGAGAGAGAGAGAGAGAGAGAGAGAGAGAGAGAGAGAGAGAGAGAGAGAGAGAGAGAGAGAGAGAGAGAGAGAGAGAGAGAGAGAGAGAGAGAGAGAGAGAGAGAGAGAAAAAAAAAGGTCGATAAAGAAGAATTAAAAAAAAGGTGCAAATATCAACAAGTACATTCGACAAGCTTTGATGTGACGAGACAACGCTATAACGTGCACATGTGTTGTATAAATAGCAGAGAGAGAGAGAGAGAGAGAGAGAGAGAGAGAGAGAGAGAGAGAGAGAGAGAGAGAGAGAGAGAGAGAGAGAGAGAGAGAGAGAGAGAGAGAGAGCAAAAAAATGTTGAGAGCTATGGCGGGGGAGACGGAGATGGAATGAGGAAAAAAATGAGAGAGAGAGAGAGAGAGAGAGAGAGAGAGAGAGAGAGAGAGAGAGAGAGAGAGAGAGAGAGAGAGAGAGAGAGAGGTGTCCGTGTGTATCTACCTAGTTGTAGTATGTGTGTGTGTGTGTGTGTGTGTGTGTCCGAGGTGCATAAAGTAAGAAGGCAGGGAAGGTAAGGAGAGAGAGAGAGAGAGAGAGAGAGAGAGAGAGAGAGAGAGAGAGAGAGAGAGAGAGAGAGAGAGAGGAGTGCATAAGACCAGTACAATCGATAGTCCATAAGATAAGAAGAGATAACGGAGGGTGAACTTACACGTATACGAACATTAATTATGCACACACACACACACACACACACACTCACACACATACACACACAGGGATCACTATTATAGCCTTGCAATGCGAAACGTAACCTATCAACAGAGGAGAGTACTGTGTCTGCCTAGTAACTTTTACACACACACACACACACACACACACACACACGACTCATACAGAAAAAAAAAGTAAACACACTTGAATAGAAAAAAAGAAAAAGAAAACACACACACAAACACAAACACACCCACCCACCCACACCCACACACACACAGACACACACACACACACACACACACACTACAGGCGTGACTAACTTAAAAACATCCTCTATTGTAGCGAAATAAAAAATACACACTTGACCACTACAAAAACAACTACATATATATAAATAAATAAATAACAACACACAGCTATACAACAGAGAACGTCACATATGATAGATAAACCAATAGATCTAAACACAGTGTTGAATGATGTGCAGCTACTTAAACACACACACATCCACACACACACATACAGGTAACATAAAAAGTGCGACAACAAGACAAGCAACGTCTACAAAGGTACAAGGTAAGGTTGCCATGTAGTAATAGCCACCACCAACACCTACCTACAGCTGCGTGCCATCTCTCTCAGCTACAACGATACAGTAAGGCCCTTCTCAGCTTCCTCCCCGATTTTATGGCCTTACCCCCACCTAGGATGCCTGACACCGCCATAAACTATTGATACACGTGCCAGGATACAAGAGTTTAGCTAAATTACAACAAGGTTTCCATCCTCTATGAAATGCGAAGTGGAAAGATTTATTTAAGGCTCGACTAAGAATGTGTGTTTGGTTTCAGGGTGTTTTTTGTGTTTTATTTTGTTTTGTTGGGAATGTATGTGTGGTTTGGAGTTGTATTATATAGTTTTTTTTTTCAATATTCATGGTTCAGTTATTAAAATGTATGAATCTGAACGGTACACAATGGCAAGAAAAGGCAAGACAGGTAGACAAGACTTAATATCCGTTACATTATAATAGTATGTCATGTTATGTTATGTTAAGTTATGCCATCTGCTTCATATTACAACTATTTTCTCTCTCTCTCTCTCTCTCTCTCTCTCTCTCTCTCTCTCTCTCTCTCTCTCTCTCTCTCTCTCTCTCTCTCTCTCCCCCACCCACACCTGCACAGCTACAGCCTCGCCACGTGTGATGCTCTACACAAGTGACATTACCACCTAACGGTTAGACAGACTCACCACGAACCCAACGCTTCCGTACTCTCTCTCTCTCTCTCTCTCTCTCTCTCTCTCTCTCTCTCTCTCTCAAATTCCATGAAGATATCGACTCTAAAATCCAATACGTGAAATAACAACAACTAATAGTCATAATAAGACTCCATTTCAACCTTGCAAAATGTTAAAATCAACATAAAAGCAATTCTAAGTGAAAATAATGTATGTATGTATGTATGTATGTATGTATGTATGTATGTGTGTGTGTGTGTGTGTGTGTGTGTGTGTGTGAGAGAGAGAGAGAGAGAGAGAGAGAGAGAGAGAGAGCGCTACCCTTCCCACCAAGAAGCTGCCGTGAGCTATATAGGATCGAACTCGCAACCTTAACCTTTACTGTACCGGTCACGAAGCTCACAAAAGTAATATAAAGGCATTGCTATTATTAGAAGAAGAAGAAGAAGTAGTAGTAGTAGTAGTAGTAGTAGTAGTAGTAGTAGTAGTAGTAGTAGTAGAAGTAGAAGTAGTAGTAGTAGTAGTAGTAGTATCCTCATCATCATTGAACGGAGGATATACAATAACTCATACATTCAAAGTAATAAGTTTAGGATACATCATACAAGTGTGCCGCATTCCATAACGGAACTCTTATTTTCTTTTTTCTTTATAAGGTTATACTGCTTCCTTTAAAGTTCAAACTGTATCATGTTACTTATATGTTTTCAACGCAACACTAATTTTTTTCCACACAAGTCGATGGGTTCATGGATATTGGCTATTTACTGGTCCGCGAGGCAAGGAGGAAGTTAGTGAAAGGGAAAGGGAAAGGAGAGGAGGGGAGGGGAGGGAGGGAAGAAGGCAGAGGAGAGGGATGGAGAAGGAGGGAGAGGAGGGACGAGGGAGGGAAAGAAGGAAGGAGAAGATGGAATGGGAAGGAAGAAGGGAAAGGCAGGGAGGCCAGGAAGGAAGGAGGGGAGTGTAGGGAAAGGAAGGAGAGGAGGGTAGGGAAAGGAAGAAGAGGCAGGAAGGAAGAATAGAAGGAGGGAAATGTTTGTTGTCATGTAACGTATATATCTGTGACCTTGAACTGGTATGTGTGTGTGTGTGTGTGTGTGTGTGTGTGTGGGGTATCCTGCTGGCCCATAATTGCGTCGCCATGCTTTCAATAAAGTGTGGATGACAATGCAAGGGCAGGCAGGCATGAGGGCAGGCGGGCTTCATTAGCATTTAGTTGAGTATGTTAGTGTCAAGCTTCACAGTCAAAATATAAGCTCTGTGGTGCGTGGTGGCTGTTCATTAATCTATTATATACGTATACTTATTCATATTATATTTAAATAGCCAGATGTAATGAAATTGTGCCACGGTAACGGGTTTGCATCTTAATTCCGTGGTATGAAGAGGCTAACAAGGCAAGGCAGGATGTGCAGCTAAGGAGCGTCTGTGTGTTACATAATTCCTTCCCCTTGAGGCACGCCGCGGCTCACCACCCTTTTAGTGCGTTCAATGCCCACACCCAACACCCTACACCACACAAGGGGAAAGTTTGGAATGACCTTGCATTAATGTGTAAATAAATACATCCTACCAACTGTCTCGACTGCTGAAATAACAAGGAATTTAACGGCATTATAAGTAACACTTTTTTAACTGTTTCACACTATTGTGTTTTCTTTTTTTATGCATCATGCCTGACTTTATAACGAAAAATAACAGGCACCTTTTAAAAGGTCACGACACTGTAATACTAGTGTTGAGAACATTGATCAATTATTTGTTTTGCTTCTAAAAAACCAAAAAACTGTACATACATGGACAGGATGATAATGAACAATGTTTTAAGATAGTAAATGTACACACAAGCAGTGGAAAAGTGGGCGGCGTTACATGACATATAGTACTTCCAACCTTACTAGAATATATATATATATATATATATATATATATATATATATATATATATATATATATATATGTACGTATTGAAGCAATACGTGATTACTGGTAACACCAAAGGAAAAAAAAATGTTGAAAGGCTTCTTGGCCATATTAGAATAAATTGATTGTAAATAAATGAACTATTTGTAAAGTTATCTTGGACAAAATTAAGTAATTCAACTCTTAGAGTTGTTGGTATTTGTCTTTGAGTAGTAGATGATGATGATGGTGATGATAATAGTGACAGTGGTAATGATAATGACAGTGATGGTGATCTAGTAGAAACACGGTAAAAATATGACAAAAAAAAATCACAGCTTCCTATCCTAATGATTTAGTTACAAAATATATCTACAACCCTGCAGTGTTGCATCATCATCATCCTTACATAGAGTGTGATGCTTGGTGCAAGGAATGTTAGTGGCAATAATATAAGGATGGATGAGTGTGAGCAGGTCCTTAACCTCACATCACCTTCACCAATACAAACATACACAGAAGACACACATCACTACAGGAAACACAGGACACCATCACTCATCCTTAGTCAACACACCACCACTATATTGTCTGCAATCATAAAACTATTCAAAGCAAGTATTAAAAAAGCAACCTAATTTCTTAAAGCTACATTCCAACTGTTGTTATAAAGTTGTAAAGGATCAAGGTATAGAACACCATATTCTGACTAATGTAGATTGCAATGAACTATAACCATCATCCAGGGAACACAATGATCATAAAGCAACCATTCATACAACACACGGTGAGTGAGTACAAACAAACAAACACACACACACACACACACACACACACAAGCAGCAACACTCCTCAACAAGAGCTTCAATATGAGTGGGAAAGCGGATATCATCATCATCATTATTATCATTATCATTAAGGCAGACAGAACCCAATCCCACAGGTGGTAAGCGTGAGGCTCTAAGCACAACTGATACAGGTGATGGACTTATACCTGACCAACCACCGGGATGTGCGTTTGTCACCCTTTTCACCCTTGTGGACCAGGGGGGAGGTGCGTTGAGGCGAGGCTTCACGCTTCTCTTGGCTGGATCAAAACAAAGAACATTAAGAAGAAGAAGAAGAAGTCTCCATTCAGTGGTGGTGCTTGGGTCTAACAGGTGAACGTGTTAATAGATGTAGATGTAGATGTATGTGTGTGTGTGTGTGTGTGTGTGTGTGTGTGTGTGTGTGTGTGTGTGTGTGTGTGTGTGTGTGTGTGTGTGTGTGTGTGTGTGTGTGCTGGATCAAAACAAAGAACATTAAGAAGAAGAAAAAGTCTCCATTCAGTGGTGGTGCTTGGGTCTAACAGGTGAACGTGTTAATGAATGTGTGTGTGTGATGTTATGTTGAGTTTACTGATGGTCTACTATGTACTATTATACCATTGCCTCTATGACCTAACAAACACTAACTCAAATGTCAATACAACATTTTTCTAGTTCCTAAATAAAGACAACAAAAAGATACAGTAGTCACCTTTTGCTGCCTTGTGTGGCGTACATTTCAGTTTTCACCTATAAATGATAAGAGTCTGTGTCCAATATACTTAATGTTGTATTATTGTAAACAACTGTCTATTCACATTAAAAATTATCACAACCTATACAAGTGTCACATACATACTATTTGACTCAATTATCAGCTTCCACAAAACAAAAATATAAATAAAATAAAACACTTGTCCAGCATCCTGAATCTACTACTGTACTAATTCAACAAGTCAATTATTCTTTTTTTGTTATATCTCTCTCTCTCTCTCTCTCTCTCTCTCTCGATGGCTCAATATTCTATGATTTTCTTTAATGGGAACAAAAATTAAAAACTTATAAAGAAATCCAAAGGTTTGTGTCTATTTCACCTTCATGACAGGTTGCCATAAAATAATAAAATATTCCTCACATATAGATCATCACAATTCACCTTCAAAACATTTCTCCAGTAACCATATGTAGAAGTATTGATCATAGAGACTCTTCAGTTAAGTTAAAGTAGCGTGTTGTGATGCATCAATGTACTGGAGTCTTTATAATTCTTCATCTTATTATTTGAGGGTGTTCTGCATGTGATGGTTCTAGTAACACTTCAAACTATGACTGTATTGCATGACACTTGTATATTGTATTGGTTTCTTCTATATATATTTTTTTCTAAGCAATTTCAGCAAATCATGGTTCAGTTCACAGTGTTAGGTAGTAAGTGACCTTCACAAACTGTATCACTTCTTTAAGCCATGACTCAATACTTGCTTGAACACTGTCATCAATAATACTTGCATTGACTTTTTCTAGTCTGTCCAGCACCATCACGTTGTACTATACACTTCAAACATCAAATGAAAGATCAGAGATAAGAATTCAATGAAAATTATGAGCAATCGAAGTTAATAACAAAAATCTGAACACAGTAATGAAATCATAATAAAAATGTTGTTGATATATATATTTCCTTCCATTTCTAAGCTTAACTCCTAAATTTTTTTCTTTTCCAGGTTTGGTGCACGTGCTTGCAGCTCTGACCTGACCTACATGCATGGACAGATAAGTTTGATTTCTTGTTCTTTACTCAACATAAATTACAAATAATATTTCTAACCTGCTTCTGATAAGTCAATTGTTACATCAGACTAGTCACTGAACTTAAACTCAATACACACACAAGATAGAACATACACAATAAGAACGGTTTAATATTGATATATTAAACTGTTCTTATTGTGGAATGTCTCGTGTGAAATCACAAATCATTTACATATAAGAAGATGAACAACTGATATAAATCCTATTGATCAGTATTTGCTTCACAACCAATCACAGCAAACGACTAACATTATGACCTTCATCCTATCATTGTAATGTACTTATCACCTAATTAGCTGCATGAATATTGAAAGTTCCCTTGCTTCACTACAACACAATGTCGAACTATTTCCAAAACTAACCAACATAACCTATTTGAATGTATATAAAGCCATGTTGAAAATGCAACTAAACAAAGCAGTGTCAGCCTGGTTATCTAATCTGCACCATCTATGATTTGATGTAATGCACCAAAACACACACACACCTTGCCATTCACTCCCGTGACTCACCAATGCAGGATAATCCCCACAACATGACTCAGTTATTCACACTCGGACTTAGATACGTTCAAAGTTGCACACCTCCATCCAGTAACCAATTGTTATTTTACTTTATTACCATTATTTGTTACATCAATTCTAATGGATGTTTTGGTTTCATAACATCACGTATTTTATTGTTCGGTAATGGAACCTGCAGGAATACGACCGCTATATTCCTTGTGGATTAAAAAAGGTGACCAAAAGGGATGGAGCGAGGAGTTTGGGAAGTAAAGTCTCCCTGAACCCTAAATGCCTTGTCTTGGCTACCACCTTTTTAATTTGGATATAAGCCAGGTGCTGTATATGGATAGATTAATGATAGTTGTTATAAATATGTCATTACAACAATTTTTTTCAAACCTAATCGAACTTTGTATGTGGCAGTTTAGTTAGATAAACAGAAAAAAAATCCAAAGGTAATGCCAAATGTAACAATTAATTAAGTATGTGAAGTCTGAATAATTTGCAGCTTCAACCAACCAAGAAATTTCTGATGCGCATTGTGTTTTTCTGATGATTTTAAGCTGAATTATTGACCTTCCTTTTCACTGCAAAACTTTACACGTCACGGAATATGTGAGACCTTAGTGTTGTGGCAGGATATTCAAGGTTGACGAAGGCACGGAGCGTCTCTTCACATTGACCTTTATTGTGGCATGTTTACTCTTACATCCGGATCATTCACACTGCATCAAGTATATAGGAGGTTACCAGGTCATCAAAGGACGTTACGGTAGAATTTGTTCATTGCCGACTCTTAGGACACGAATTCTTATGAGTGTTTCGAGTTCCCAACATCATATACTTAATTGTGATAATGTTTAAAGACACACTATTCTCATGCTACCATTGACGTATGAATCAGATTTGGACATAAAATAAGGAACAGCAGTCAAGAGTGTGTGCTGTGGAATTGAATTATCAGAGAGGAGCATGTGGTGTGACAAGATGGGAGGGTGAGAGCAATGAAAGTGTGTATGAAAGGTGTGGTATGGGACTTTGTGTAAATGGAGTGAAGTGTGATGTAGTGGAATGGGTGGAAAGAAATACATTGAGGTAGTTTGGTCATATTGAGAGGAAGAAGAGTGAAGAGTTTGTGAAGAAAGTGTATGTGAGTGAAATTATGTGTCCTAGGAGGAGAGGAAGGTCAGTTGTAAGATGGAAGGATAGGGTGAAGGAGTACATGCATGAAAGAGTTGCTGATAGAGGGTGAGGGATTGAACAAACAAGGAGGAAGTGTTTGGATAGGGAGAGGTGGAGGCTCTTCTGCTGTGGCCATTACTTTGGGGGACGTTGACGGAAGGAACGAAGCATCAGAAACTATAGATAGATGGAGATAGTCATTACTGTTATATAAAAATAATAATAAACAGATGATAAATAAAAATAAACAAATCTAATTCACAATATTACAATACAATTACAATATCAACATGATGTGGATAAAGTTGGGTCATCAGTCTTGGAGTCTGACTGAGGTGGTGGAGGTTGAGGTGGATGTAAGTCTGGTGGTGTAACGGGGGTCTGATAAATATTAATATAGATATCACACTCAATGCATTTGTAACAATAATGATATATATAAAAATTAAGTAAAAATTTTAGGAACCCAAAACACACATAAAAATTGATGTACTAAGAGTCGGTAACAAATTTAAATAATATCAATTCACTTCAAGTAATTATAACCACTTCCAAGTTGTAGATCGTACTCCTGTTAAGTATTGCTAACCACATCACACGTCAGAAATAAAAAATGACGTTGGTAAAGAATAATGAAAATTTCCCCAACTCAAACTCCTTCGTTCTTTCCTTCCCTCTGAGCCAATACTGCATGCCTTCATATGTATGTTCTTCAATCGTTCAATGGCACATGCTCTGGAGGGAGTTACGTGTTCTGATGTTCTATGACGAGACGGTACCTTCTGCCAATGATAAATAAATGAGTCTTATTTCTTACCAATCTGAAGAAAGCTTATATACCTGGGCAAGGAAAAGCAGATACGGCACTCATTTTGTTTGACCATGGCAGCGACAAAGGTTAATTGTAGTGAATGTCAGTATAATTTTGGAGAGTTCATAGCAAAGTTTCTTTTGCAGGACAACCTGTGTCTGGACTTTAAACGTTGACACAGTGTATTAACTTTTTGAGTGGTACAGGCGGCACAGTTTGTTCAGAAGATGGTTGAAAATGTTTAAATCTCACTGTCTGTGTAGCTGGTTTGAGGACCACCGATGGTACTGTGGTTGTTACTTGCAGCCTCAACTCTTTGATCTTGTATTCCCAAAGTGAGTAATTTAAGTACAAATTAAGACTGGAGAGTTGTATGTTAAATTAAGTCAGGCTACAAATGTGTTTGATTTGGTTTAGAAAAATCCATCACCATTAAGTTAGCTACCACAATCTCCATATGGCATCATTAGATTTTGTGTGGCTTGCAATATGAGGATTATAAATTTGTTGGGAAATTCCTATTTTATGGAATTTTCCAATATCATCGATTTGTGGTATTTCTGTATATTCTTATTCAAATAGAGTGATTCGGCTGATTATTTGGGGACACAAACACGACCATGTTTGCCTCTCCCACCCAAAAAACACTCTTTTACACCAGGTCACCAGGCTTGTTGGCAATAGTGATAGAAAAAAAGGAAAATAAAAGTATTGACCGAAACTGCAAATTTACCGAATTGATGTATTAAATATCAGTAATAAAACAATATTGAAAGAGAAAAAGGAGAATAGGAGTATTGTCCGAAACTGCAAATTTACTGATGATGTGATAAACAGCAGCAATAACGTAATATTCGAGGTATAATTACGGAACCATGCATCCCGCCGCTCACCTCATGACGTCATGGTGCTTATCTCCGCTAGCCAGTTATTTTTCGATTATTTCTTAAATTAACCAAACTAAGCCTTACTTACAACCTATAACATGTCTTACAACACTCCACAACACTGTTCCGCACTATAACAGCGTGGATTGTTAACACTGAATATCGTTTTACGTAACAATACCAAAATTTCACCGGTAACCGTCCCCACCCAAGCATCATCACACCCTTCCTTACCCTGCTTCTACCCTTCCCCCTGCCTCCCCTGCTGGTGGTAGCCCCTTCCTTGTGTTACTCACGGAATGTTGAGTTTGATCCTCTTGGCCCCATCACTGTGCTTCACCTCCTTGCTTGGAGTCACCTCGTGGTTACTTTCACTCATGCTGCCTCTGTGCCTCCGTCCCTCCCGGTTTGTTTACCTCGCCAGACATAGATGCTTTACTATAGAAGGCATAAGATCATGGCGGACGTGCTATTCGACGCCAGATTACTTAGTTTACTTAGTGTAATTTTGAATGTGTTCCTGATATGTGTGATGCTGCCATCCCGAAGGTGTTGGTGTGTGAGCCTTAACTGGTCTGGCACTGATTTTGAGGCTGGTCTGCAGTTTGCTATGTAGCTAGGAATTGAAGGTTCGTCTGGGAGCATCCATAGAAAGTTGTCCAATTCCCTCTTGAATTTATTAACTGAACAGCCTGTGAGGTCCCTTATATTGTTTATGATGGCATTGAGGATGACAGGACCGTTATGGGACAAGGTAGATGCAAGGAAGGTCTTGATCCGTTGTGGTGCTTGAGTTGGAAAGGTCTGCCAGTCCGCCTCTGCCATGTACGCCCATGCGAGGGTTTAGTTTGGGACACATATATTGCCCGGTACCTCTCTCTCCTTTGTTGGGAGTACAGTCTCAAGTTGTTTAGGCGCCCCCAATAGTTGTAACCACCCATGCCGGTGATTTTTGTTGTGAAGGCCCTTTGCACTGCCTCGAGCTGATGTACGAGTATATCACCAGCTTGATGGGATGACCAAAAGTTGATGCAGTAGTCTAGGACAGGTTGTACAAGGGCCTTCCATAAAGTAATCATGAGGTGCTTGTCCCTTGATTTGAAGGTCCTGAGTACCCATCCTGTCATTTGTTTTGCCTTGTTGGTTGTGGTGATGTGAAGTTTGAAGGCGGCATGACTGGCATCCTGGCTCTGGTTAACTCCAAGGTACTTGACGGCTGGTTTTAACAGTATAGCCTGGGCCTCCTCCTCTATATAGCACAGTGGATTCTTCAATGATTGTGTCTGGGCCGTACCTCAGTAATTCAAATTTTTCTTCGTTGAACTGCTCCTGACCTCACTTGTGTTTATTTCTCCAAATTATACAAATACACAGACTAGTCACACATTGAACCTGAGAGCTTTATGTAGTGCGTGTGGTATCACTCTCTTGTTGGTGAGAGACTATTTGAGTTTGAAAACATAACATATATGACGACGATGACCTGAGTGACCTACCTCAGTGTTTACGTTTTTCGTGGGATATTGTTACATCTTTTTTTTTTGTGTGGGGGGGGGGAGGGGTTGATATATGGTTTTGGAAATATGATTGTATGTTGAGAATTGCTAAGACTGATTAAGTTATTAGGCATCATTATTGTGACATAGTATTAACTTAGTTTTGATTATTCTCTCTCTCTCTCTCTCTCTCTCTCTCTCTCTCTCTCTCTCTCTCTCTCTCTCTCTCTCTCTCTCTCTCTCTCTCTCTCTCTCTGAGATATGTTGTTTCCTCGTCCCCACACACACACACACACACACACACACACACACACACACACACACACACACACACACACACACACACACACACACACACACACACACACTATAACATTACGTCATAACCTGAACCTACACACACTTAACAAAGGAGAAATGTAAACACGTACACATGTATACACAACAACACGCTACTACTGATCACTTTATACAGGTGACACACACGTACCACAACAAACAGGTAATAATAAACAGATGGGTGGAAGAGTAACATGGATGATTGTGTGGAGCTGTGTTCTGCATCAGGGGCACTCAGTCCACTCAGGGGCAGGCTTGAGATGCATAGCCACCACCACACCCCCTTAGTAGCCACCACCACACGTCCTTAGCGCCACACACAACCTCAGTCTTGCAGGGAACGAAGGCGAGGACAGTCAGACACTCCGAGCTCGTCTGTTCAGCCTCCGTTCCTCACGCATCGTCACCTCACACTGCATCATGGACCATTAGGCGCGTCTCGGGTGTGTGGACGTGTATGGTGCCCATGGATGTTCACTCTTGCTAGGGGAACGAAAATCAACACCACCACCACCACCGTCACCGTTGCGTTCATGGGTCAGCGGTAGAGTTGCGGCGCCCGATCCTCAGCAAGGTTTTTGGGTTGCAGCAGGACCCCCGAGGCTACGGTGTTGGTGCTGCTTTCCCGCGGGGAGACCCTTCCTGTCTCGAACTGGAACCACGGCTCCTCAGCCTCACCTGCCTCGAGACCCTCTTCAAAGTCGTCCTCGTCGTCGTTAGCTTTGTTGTCGATGCACGTCACGGCACTGAAGCGGCTCTGTAGGGCAGGTTTGTGGCACTCAGTAATGTTCATTGAGCAGGAAGGTGGATGATACTGTCCACGAGTCACTGGACACCATTAGGAACCCCAACCTCACCCCTAAGCCTTTCCCCGGTGTGAGAAGGTCATAAACACCCACCTTGAGGTACCTGGCCAGCAGCACCTGTGTGGACATATCACTAATGGCCAGCTGATGCGTGTTGTACTTGGAGGGAACCCAGAAGAAGCCGAAGGGTAGCCACCCCTTGTCAGGGATCTCTGCTCCCCCTTCAAAGTCCACCTGAGTGAGACAAACAGCAGAGGAAAAGAGTGCCGGTGTGCAGGACGAGTGTTCAGCATCACGTGGGACGCAGAGCATATCATTTACCTGTACCACGAGGTAGGGCGCCTTGGTCTTGGCCCTCAGGATCCCCGGCGAGTAGAGGGCGCGGTGCCCCGCCAGGGCAGGTCCCCAAGCCTCTGTGGGCACCAACAGCCGCCGAATAATCTGCCGGAACAACATCCTCTCAGAGCCGAACGAAACACACAGACGAGGATCAGGAAGTGAAGGCCCACCAGTGCCTCTGCACCAGTGATAAAGACTCACCTTAGTGTGCAACACCGTCACCACAGTCACCATCACCACGAGGGCGGCGGGCACCAACGACACCACCACGCCCGCGATCCGGTACGCCTCCTCTTTCGCCTCTGTCCTCTGCAGGTCCTCCCACTCCACCGGCCCCTGCACGCCCATGACGCACGCCCACACACCCAGGCCCTGTGTGGAGTACGAGTGATAGAAGGGAGACATGTTCATAGAGATCCACCTGGCAACGGAGGAGGAAGAATAAAGGAATGGAAGGAGAGAGAAGAAGAGGAGGAGACGAGAAAAATAAGATTATTTTCATTTAGGAAAGAAAAGGAAGAAAGAACAGACTAATTGATGAAGAACACTGAGAGGGAAACAAAAGGACAAAAGTGATGCGTGACCAAAGAGAAGAGAAACCCAATAGGAAGAGGAGGAGGAGGAGAAGGAGAGGAGGAGAGGGAAGACTTACAAGCAGGAATGGCAGCAGAAGGAAGCGCCACACGAACACCAGCACCGACACATCACTCCTGAGCATCACCCTGAAGTGCTGTCCGATGGTGGTAGCGCCGTACACATACACGAGTCCCGCCACCTCCACCACGCCCAGGAACAACCCGCTGGCCCAGGGGGTGTACGTGTCCACAGCCCGCACCAAGAACACGCCCTCCTGCACCACACAGACACGTCACCACACACCCTCAGGAGCCAAGGGGACGGATGACTGATATAACAACACACCTCATCATCCATTAACTTACGTGGGTGATGAAGGGCAGACTGGCGATGAACCCGAGGACACAAACGGTAACACAGCAGAGGAAGAACCTACTACCACTCCTCCAGCGCCCCGGCAGGAGGTCTGACACGCCCACAGTGACGGTAGAGGCAAGGATCTGCATGTGGTCGAAGAGAGCCTTGCACAGCCCCAGGTAGAGTAGCGCACCGCCTATCTGTGGCACCTCCATGCGTGTGACAGCCTTCGACGCCTCCACCAGGAAGAACCCAGGCGCTGCGGCACATATAAAGGCGCTTACCTCCTGCACCCACTGTGTATATATATGGTGATGTGTGGTGTACTAAGGCAAAGAACTTCATGATGGAGGATGTTGTGTGACTTTCTCTTTTTCTATTATTATCACTATTACCATTACTATTATCATTACTATTGTTATCTTATTATTATTATTATTATTTAACGGGACTTACTCTTCTCCACGGCGTCCTTGGGCATGAAGTAAGGGAAGACGGCAAGACAGGATATCATTGCCACTAACAGGTTGGCAATGATGGCTGTGTAAACGTCGAGGCGAATCTGGTGGCGAGGAGAAGGAATAAACGAGAGAGAGAGAGAGAGAGAGAGAGAGAGAGAGAGAGAGAGAGAGAGAGAGAGAGAGAGAGAGAGAGAGAGAGAGAGAGAGAGAGAGAGAGAATAAAAAGATATGTTAGTTCAGGAATTTACACATGTACACGAAAGAAAAGATCACAAGGAAAAGAATGAGTTCAGAATGAGGAAGATTATGAGTTTTCCGAAGTGAAAGAGGAAAAGAAAATGAGATGAATAAGGGAGTGAAGGAGAGTGTATACAACCAGTAATTTTGAATAGCACTGAAGAAATGCAAGAGAGAAAGAGACAGGGAATTAAAGAGAAAACAAAAATGAGAGACGGTAAAGAAATCAGACATTGAAGAAGGAAAGAAGAAGAAGAAGAAGAAGCTAAGGAAAAAAATAATTGAAAACAGTAAATAAATCAATGAAGGAGCAAATGAGAGAATAAATACACAAGAGAGAAGGGGATACTGGAAAAAAAAGAAGAATGAGGAGAGAGGGAAGGAAGGAGAGAAGGAACAAAGGAACGAAGGAACGAACGAAAGGAAGGAAGGAAGGATGAACATTAAGTAACTCACCCTGTCTCTGAAATGCCTGTAACTCGTCCTGTTGATAAGAAGTCCTATGCAGGGACCCATAGACCACAGCACCTAGAGAAAACGGAACGAGGGGAAGTACTTAAATCATCCAACTCTCTATCTCTCAATTCTATCTCATTTTATCTCTCTCATCTTCCCAAAAGCTTTCAACCAGATTTTAGGTTTGTTCAAATATTATCCAACTCTCTCATTGTTCTCTTTCTTACTTGCCCAAAAGCGTTTAACCAGATATTTAGTTTGTCCAAATCTTATCCAAATCTCTTTCTCTCTCTCTTTCTCTCATTTTTACCTGGCCAAAAGCATGTGTTCAATTCTTAACCAACTCTCTTTCTCTCATTTCTTTCTCTCTTTATCTCTCTCTTACCTGCCCAAAAGCGTCCAGCCAGATATTAGGGTTGTCCAAATCTCGCCAGCTAAAGATGAACACTGTTGCCAGACCATCACCACTCTCAGGCCTCTCAAAACCATACGCCACCAGGACCACTAACGCCCCAGTAGTGACCAGCGACCACACCCTCGACAACACGCCCGTTCGCCACGCCTCCCCACGCCACACTGCTAACACAAGGGCCAGCCATACTAAAGCTTGTGTTAATCCAAGACTCAGGACTATTACGCTGCCTTTTCCGTCATCTTCCTTTGCCGTTCCCAGCACTGTTCTCCTGGAAGGGTAGATGAAGATTAGTGTTGTGTTGTGTTGTGTTGTGTTGTGTTGTGTTGATTTTGTTCGTGTTTGTGTGTTGCTGTGTGTTGTGTTCTTTCAATTTTTTTGTCTGCCTCTTTCTTTCTTTCTTTCTTTCATTCTCTTTTTTTCTCTCTCTCTACCTCTCTCTCTCCGCTTCATAGTGTGTGTGTGTGTGTGTGTGTGTGTGTGTGTGTGTGTGGAAAGTGCGTCATGGTTTCAGTAATTTGCTTGCTTCCTAGATATTAAGTGGTTTGGGGATGAAATGTCTTGATGATGAAACTGTCTGAGCCTTAAATGGTCTGGTGCGGAAATGGCCTAGTGATCAAATGTCTTGACTACCAATCGCCTGAGTATCAAATGACCTGCACCCTCCTCCTCCTCCTCCTCCTCCTCCTCGTGACGTACATGAAGTAGTATTCGCTCGGTGCAATTAGTTCCTCAGAGCACGCGGAGGTGTTATACCCGCTGGGACACTTGCTCCAAGGCACCTCCCTCTGCAGACAGTCCAAGGTGTAGCGGACGGACCACGACAACACAGTGCTGGTGTAGGGCATCAACACAGCACACATACCCACCATACCCACGCCCAAACCTGTAGAATGGAAGGATTTTAGTTTAGTTTTGTTTACAGAAAATGGC
>JAPQNM010000012.1:8895288-8925288 GCA_029783475.1 Metacarcinus magister | reverse complement strand
CACACTAGGCAGTTTTCAATAACATGTTACTCGTTTTTGGGAGGCGAGGCTCACGATTAAACTTACGGAGCGGGTTGTGTATAGCTACTGACTGGGTTCCTGCCGCCCGTCACCTCCGCCCGATACACAACGCCTTCACTTAGCATGACGTACAGCAGTGATAACGAGACCGGAAACTCCTGTATGTATGTATGTTTGTATGTATGTATGTATGTAGACCAGTGACAACGTGTACGGAATCTCCCTTCGTGTATACTTAGAGCCACGTTGAAAGCAATATTGAATTTCCTTAAAATAAAAAATAGGTAAAGAAGCATAGATTAGCTTTATGTAGACATGTTCAGCTCACACTCACACTCACACTCATTCTCATCTTCACCTCATACTCATTCATACTCATATTCACTTCATACTCATTCATATTCATATTCACTATACACTCACATTCATTCTCATATTCACCACACTCTTCATCTTTGTTATGCATCAATTACTCCTATCACAACCACCACCACCACCACCACCACCACCACGACCACCACCACCGTTACCACCACCACCACCACCACCACCATTACCAACACCACCACCATCACCACCCCCATTACCATCCCATGCCCACACTTCATCCTCCTATGCATTCTTAAATCCTTCCCATGTGTCCCAATCCTCCCCTTACACCACCTGTCCAGCGCTTTCCAGTCCTACCCACTAACCTTGTACTTTTAAGGTTCATAGTTCATATGTATTCCTCTCGTTATTCTATCCTATTCATGTACAGATTACTTTACCAGCCACTTATCTACTTATCTACTGTTCTACCCTATCTACCCACTTGTCTATCCTCTCTAGCTACTGGTCTACTTTATCTAGCCACTCATCTACCCTATCTACTCTATCTACCCACTTATCCATTTTTTTTCTTTTTACATCTGTTTAATTTTATTGGTCACTTAATTTTTATTCCACCAATGGCGTCGTTAGAGAATGGAATAGATTTTCTACTTTTCCGTTGTGTACTGTTACGTAATGAAGTGTTTTAAAAGGAAACTTTTAACCACTGTCTCCACCAATTAGGTTTCCGATTTAGGCAATATGACCCGGTGTCCTGATTGCTGTTTGATTGTATTGTATTTAGTTGTGTTTACCTTAGAGTGTGTTTGCTTTTCATACCGTGTGTACAGTTAACTGGATCTCCACCCCTTGCTTCTATTCTCCTACTGTCCTCTTTACAGGGTCTGGCGACAAACGGGATTTTAACTTATTTCTGTTTTCCCTTAGCCATTACCCTTTAAAAGTTGCGCTGAGAAGTGTTACCGGTGTTTTTTGATCATTTCGTTCTGGTGACATCACTTGCTAGCGCCACTGTACACTATTAGAGATTAAGGACAGACCATCTATAACATGCATTTCAGGGTTTGTGTGGTGCGAATTTCTATGTAATTCTATGTAATTCTATGTAATTCTGATAATCTCACATTGGTCATTATTTTTTAGCTTAATTTGTGTTTCAATCTTGCCTCAGAGACATTCCAAATATTTTTTTCGTTTTTTGACGATGCCTACTCTCTCTCTCTCTCTCTCTCTCTCTCTCTCTCTCTCTCTCTCTCTCTCTCTCTCTCTCTCTCTCTCTCTCTCTCTCTCTCTCTCTCTCTCTCTCTCTCTCTCTCTCTCTCCCCCTTCTCACCTTGATCTCCATGTCATCACTTGTAGCTTAATCGTCGCCTATAACACAACACAATAATAATAATAATAACAAGACTAATCTGGTGCGTCCACTGAGATAAGATGACACGTCCGCCTGACACAAGGGGAGAATTAAACTAACATCCACTTCTGTTTCTGACGCAAGCTCCTTATACTCTCTCTCTCTCTCTCTCTCTCTCTCTCTCTCTCTCTCTCTCTCTCTCTCTCTCTCTCTCTCTCTCTCTCTCTCTCTCTCTCTGTCTCTCTCTGTCTGTCTGTCTCTCTCTGTCTGTCTGTCTCTCTCTCCTATCACGTCTTAGAGGCTTTCAGTGAATGACAATTGCCTAGAATGAGGTGTGTCCGTTCTTATTGATGTTTTGCTCGTCTAATTTTGGCTCGTTGTCATCTAATTTTTTTCCTTATTGTTATTGGTTTGTTTATTTATCTATTTGTATTTTTGAATCGTATAACTTTAGGCTCGTCGTGGGACTTTTTTTTTATTTATTTATTTATTTATTTATTTATTTATTTATTTATTTTTTTTTACTCATTAAATATTGAGCTCGTCTTCGTGGGAATCGTTGATTATTATATTTATCTACTTATTGTATTCGTTTAAACTCATTTATTTTTTTTTACTTTATTTATTTATTTATTTTTTACATTACTCTTTTAATTCATCTTATCTCTAGGTGGGATTCCCTTGACTTGGGTGGTGGTGTGGTGAAGGCAAAGGGTGGTGATTGTGGTGATCGTGGTGGTGGCGATGACATGGCTTGTTGGTGTTATCTGTGATCCCATTCAAATGATAAGGATTCCTGTCATTTAGAACACATTAATGGTTTTTTTCTACTTATTTTTGTACTTGCTCACTATTTTTTTTCTCTCTTCGATCTGTTTTTTCTTCTTTTTTTTACTTATTTTTTGGGGGGTCTTGCTATTATTATTATTATTTTGATTCTTTTTTTCAGTGTACAATATGTGTTTCTGTTTGCTTTTTCATATTTGTCTATTGTATTATTTGTCACCATCTGTTTGTTTGTTAAGCTGTCTGTCTGTTTGTTCATCTATCTATTTATGTATCTATCAATCTGTATTATTTATCCCCTCGTCCATTTATCTTTCTACATCTATCTATTCATTCATGTATGTATGTATGTATGTATTTATGTATGAATGCATGCATATATGTATTTATATTACGGTATATGTTTAACAACTGAGATAAAAATACACATACATACATAATACACACACACACACACACACACACACACACACACACACACACACACACACACACACACACACACACACACATACACACACACACACGTCACCTTGGCTAATGGTCCTGCAGAAGGTGGTAGTGTTGAGGTGTCTCAGCTTGGCGTGACGTGACGTGAAGGTGTAACGTGAAGAATGACGTGAAGAGTGACTGTTCTAATCCACACTAGACACGATGATGACGATAATAATGACGATGACGAGCTTAAGATGAAAGTGCAGAACCGTTCATGCTTGTACTGTACTTCACTTTCATTCTGATTCACCGTCGGAAAATGCGTAGCGTGACAAAAACAACCTAGAGAGAAAGAGTGAGAGAGTGATAGGTAAAGCACGTTGAAGGGGAGTGTATAAGTGACTGCAATGTTTGTCTCGGGGAAGGGAAGGGAAGTGAAGGGAGTAAAGTGAAGCGTGTCTCAAGGAGTTAGTTAATCTAGTTTGATCTGTCTCGGGAGCTTCTTCATGGAGTAATCAGATAAAATAATATAAGGTTGGAGAGGTGGGACTTGAAGATAGCTTGTCGAGATGAAGAGAGATGCTCCACATACCTGCATGGACCACTCTGATTACGATAGTGTAGCTCTCTCTCTCTCTCTCTCTCTCTCTCTCTCTCTCTCTCTCTCTCTCTCTCTCTCTCTCTCTCTCTCTCTCTCTCTCTCTCTCTCTCTCTCTCTCTCTCTGACTACGAGGAAAGGTTAGTAATAGCCTTATCCCTTGCCCTTTGTCCCATCAATCGCTTCCTATCATCTCAGTCAGTCCTCCTCTTCCTCCTCCTCCTCCTCCTCCTCCTCTGAGGCTTGTTCTTTGATGTGTCAGAATAATGACAGTCTCACGCTGAACGTAATTAAGTCACCTGGACCAGAGTGTGTGTTGCAGGTGTTTACTGAAGCTCCTGGGTGTGTTGTGTGTCCTGTGTCATGTGCAGCAAGTGTAAATGTGTTGCGTTTGTCATGTGTACAGTGTTTGAAAGGTTAAGTGTATGTTTGGAGTGTGTTGTGTGAGTTAAAGTTTGACGTTGTAATGAATGTAGTAAGTGTAGTAAGTGTAGTGTAGTAAGCGTTTTGATGGACTGTGTTATGAAAGTTAAGTTAGAGGTTGTAATGAATGGTGGTTCGTGTATCAAATGTTTTGCTGTTTAGATAAGGCCGAGACGCGCCGTGGAAGGACAGTCGCTGTGATTAGGACAATGATATCGTGTTACATTTTGTTTATCTTTAATAGTGTACAACAATAATAAGACGCGCCCAGTCGCCGGCGACGAGGTGAACTAAAACGTGGTGGGGGTAACAGATATGCAATGCCACTCACTAGAAAAACATGTAACATTTTTAACGTCAGATTTGTTTATAAAGTTTATAAAGTATAAAACAGGTAACATATTCACGTTTTGTTTGTTTATAAAGTCTATAAAGTATGAAACATTTAACATTTTCAACGTTTTGTTTGTTTATAAATTTCATAAAGTATAGAATAACAACACATAGTATGCTAGGTGTGGGTGGGAGACTTGACCTTATAGTACGTCTATCACGCTAGTGTTACCTAATACTGAAGGTGCCTCACCCTCACTCTATCTCATACTTAGCCTAACACACTCACGCACGCTAACACTACGTACTTACACACTCACACTTACTCCTCACACTCACTAACGAACACTCACGCTGCTCTCACGCTGGAACGGAATGTGTTGGGGGCTAGTTTCCTCCCTCCCTCCCCCCCTCCCTCCCTCCCTCCTTCCACCCACGTGTTGCTGCCTCCCTCGTGCAGGTGTTGTGGTGCTGAGTCACAGGTGTTGGTGGTGGTGGCGCCGCTGTGGTGGGTTCGAGGCCTTGCTTGATGGCGACGAAGGTGACGGTCTGGACGCGGCGTGATGGAGTCTCGTGTTGTAGGAGCCTCGCGTCTCGCCGTCATCCTGGTGTTCAGTGGAAGAAGTGGATCCAGGAAGCGTCGTCCAGCACGCCGTAACCAGACTCGTAGGTGGTTGTGTCAGTGCCTTGCGGACCACCACGGCGCCGTCTGGTGGGGTGAGGGTGTGTGGCTCACAGGTGGAACACGCTGTCACTTGCAGGGGAGGCACTTACCACGGAGGCACCTCAGGCTGTCTTGGTGCCGCTGTTGAAGTGCCTGCCGCCCTCCTGACCCTTCAGTGACGCTGAGGCCTTCTTGGCCACGTGGTGCTGCCGCTGAGCCTCGAAGGACAGAGTGGCTGTGGGTGTGTCCGGCGGGGCGGCCTGCGTGGCTGGCTCTGAGGTGGACAAGCGGGAGTTGGACAACAGGATGACCGTCGGGTGGTCACCAGACTCCTTGGTGTCCTGCCGCAGGCTGTGGTGGGGACTGTCAGCGGCGGGGGGAAGGGGCGGGTCCTGCAGGATGGAGCGTGGGTGGGGGGCGTGGCCGTCATGGGCATCCCTTTTGAAGGTGCCGAGGTTAAAGCTCGCTGTGTTCCCGAAGGAGGCGAAGGAAGTGGAAGACTTGTGTGGCGGGAAGGAGTCCTGCGGCAGGTGGTTGTGTTGGAGGGGGAGGGGCTGAGGGGTGTTATGCACCACGCTCACCAGGTGGTCCTCCTCCACGGTGCCCTGGAACGGCGGTGGACCCGACAGGAAGGTGTCGGGGTGCAGACCCTCGTCGGAGAACCCGTGGTTGCCTGGGAAGGGCGCGGCGCCCCCTTGTTCATGCACTACCTTGAAGAAGGAGGTTGATCCTCCGGAAGACGAGGGGTTGTCTGGGGCAAAGTGTGGCGACACTGTGGGGGAGAAGTGTGCCGGGGGCGGGCCGTGGGACTCCTGGTGGTGGGGGGGTGATTGGGGCCTCTCCACCGGGGGGTGTCCGGGGTCCAGGTTGGGGGCTTGGTGGGGGGGTGGGCGGGGCTGGGGCACCTCTTTGCCCCGGTTAGTACTGCTGCCGAAGAAGTTCTGCAGCGTGGAGGTCATGCCGCTGCGGATGTTCTCCAGGAACCTCATGCCCATGGCGAAGGGAGACTGACGCCCACGCTGAGGGTGTGCCGCCGCCCCCCCCGCCGCGGCCACCACCACCATGCCCACCAACACCACCTGCAACACGGGGAGGCAAGGAAGGAATGTCAAGTGTTGTGTGATGGTCACCACCATCACCACACACCATCACCACACTCACATACACCAATTCACATCAACGAACACCACAACATCACCATGCACATAACATAGAGACCACACCATCACCCCACATACACTACACCATCACCAAACAGCATCACTATACAACCACCACAACATCACCACAGCAACCACAGACTCCATCCATCCATCCATCCATCCATCCATTCACACAACCCATTTCTCTTCCTTCTTCTCACCTCACCTCACTCCCCTTCCTCCCTTCTTAACACACTCTCTCCCTTACCTCTTCCCCACCCCTCCCCCACCCCTCTCCTCCCGTTCGTGCCTCATCCCCATCATTCTTTCATTCACTGAAGCTTGGCGGAGCATCACCACCGACCCTCAACACCACCAACACAACACCACGACACCAAAACAAAACAATAAAGACTAATTGTGAAGACTCATCACCGTGCACACTTTAATCACCACAAATAACACTGCAACACCACCACCACCACCACCACCACCACCACCACCACCACCACCACCACCACCACCACTACCACTACCACTACCATCATCACCATTACTACCACATTTTCACTACTACAATAACGGACCAAAAAATATGTAATAGATAAACAAAAAAAGATCATACCACAGTTTCACCACAACACACAGAACACAACACCACACAACACCACACACCACACAACACCACAAAACACAACACCACAAAACACAACAAATGAACAATAGATAGGAGAAAAAAATCACTACACTGGCATTTCGAGGAAAAAAAAATATACTGAAGACAAAACAAGAAGAAATTTAGAGGATGAGAAGAAGAACAACAAGAAGAAGAAGAACAAGCACAAGAAGAACAAGAAGAATGATGACGAGTAGGAAGAGGAAAACAAGGGGTAGGTAGGAGAAAGCGGAAGAAGAAATTACAGAGAAGAGAGAGGAGGAGGAGGAGGGAGAAGGGGAGGAAGAGAGGGAGGAGTAGGAGAAGGAGCAAAAATAATTGGAAGATTAAAGAGAAATTTAGAGAAAGCAATGGAAAGAGGAATTGAGAACAGGAGGACGAAGAAGACAAAATTAAGACGATTAGGAAAAAGTTAAACAATAATAATAAGTAGAAGAAATCAGAGGAAGAATGAATAAAAAGAAGGAAGAGAAACAGAAGAAGAGAAAGAAGGAGGAGGAGGAGGCAAAGTAAGAGAACACACACACGCACGCCCTCTATCACCTACCCTGCAAAGTATCATGGTATCGGATGTTGAAGGGAACACTGCTGAGGATCGAGTGAAGGGAATGCGCGCGCTACCCCCTACTTATACATTCTCCCGCGCGAAAGTGAAAGGAAAGAGTGCGCGTGCGTCGCCACCACACGTGACAAAGACGCATCGTCACTCACGTACATTAAACTTAACCGTAAATAAAGAGAAGGTAACAGAAGGAAAGCAATTAGAAGAAAGGGAGATAATAAAAAAAAACCGGTAGATAAAGAAATGTGTTTGTAAAGATTATATAATTGTTAGGTAATGAGGTTGTTAATTAATGAAAGATGGTAGATAGGGGAGGGAAGATAAATAGAAGATAGAGAGAGGGTAAAGAAATAAAGTAGGTAAATAAAGGTAAGTATACTAATTATCTAAGTGTTAGGTAAGGAGGTAGTTAATTAGAATAAAAAGAGGATTGAAAGGGGAAGAAAACAACTAGAATAAAGAAAGATGAGAGTGTGTAAAAAAAAAATAATAATAACGTAGGTGAAAAAATATGTTAAGTTTAAGGTAAGGAGTTATAGTTAATTAATAAAAAAAAAGATGTAGAAAGAGAGGAATAGCAACTAGAATAAAGAGAGAGATAGAGTGAGAGAGAAAAAAAAGTAGATAGCGTAGGTAAAGAAAGGTAGGTGTACAAATAATCTGTGTTAGGTAAGTATCTTGTTCATGCTAAGAAGCGTGACCTGTTAATTAAGTGTGTGGAGAGAGTAAGAGTGAAGTAACGTTTTGCATAAGTGTGATGATATAAGAGTAATAGTAACGATAGGGTTAGGTTAGGTTAGGTTAGGTTAGGTTAGGTTAGGTTAGATTTGGTTATGTTATTTCATGTTAGTTAGGTTATGTTAGGTTATGTTATGTTATGTTGTATTATGTTGCGTTATGTTATGTTATGTTATTTAATATTATGTTGTATTATGTTGTGTTACGTTATGTTATGTTATGTTATGTTATGTAATCATTTATTTTCATTACTATTTATTTTGAAGTAGGTAAAATGTCAAATGATAATTGTATATGTACATTTTTTTTTCTGCATTGTTTTGTTTATTATTTTTTTTACCTTAGAATAGTTCTGTAATGGAAAATAATGACGTGTTTATTCATCTGTCTCTTCTATTTTTTCTTTTTTTTCTTCTATTTTGTCTTCTCCGTGTTTCTTTTTTTATTTTGAACGTAAAAAGAAAAATAATGTGACCCATATATTTTCTTATTTTTATTTATTTCTTATTATTATTTCTTGAGTTTTAGTTTTTTCGCTCTTTGACTGTCTTCTGTTTGTTTATTATTCTTTGCGTCTCTCTGTTGTTCATGTCATTGTTGTTGTTGTTGTTGATGTTGTTGTTGTTGTTGTTGTTGTTGTTGTTCCTTCGTTCTGTAATGGTCATGTTGACTTTCCCGCGTGGAAAGTTTTAAAAGGCAGACACACATACAATTGATACGGACGGTGGAGGGAGGGAAGGAGGGAAGTAAAGAGGGAGGGAGGGAGGGAGGGAAGGACTGCTACGCTCCCTCCTCTCTCTTTCCCTCCATGTTTTCTCTACTGTATTACGTTTGAGCATCTTTGTTTAGCTTCTATTGATGTATTTTGCTACTAACTCTACTACTAATAATAATAACAATAATAATGATGAAAATAATATTGATAAGAATAATAATGATAATAATAGTAATAATAATAATAATAATAATAGTTATGTAAATACACAAACAAGTTAGCAACAGACAGATAAATAGAGATAGATAGATAGATAAATTAATAGATAAATAGATAGATGGATGAAATAGATAAATATACATAAATAAATAAAGTAAACAAGTAAAAAGCAATGAAATGAAACGAAGGAAAGGTGAAAACTAACACTAAAATTAATGACAACACCAGGTGCAGGAAAACACACACACACACACACACACACACACACACACACACACACACACACACACACACACACACACACACACACACACACGCATACGCAATCTCTGCCCTTACACAAGATCATTACGCAGTCTTGATAGTCATATTCCGTAGCTTTACTTCCTCTTCTTCCTTCCTCTCTCTCTCTCTCTCTCTCTCTCTCTCTCTCTCTCTCTCTCTCTCTCTCTCTCTCTCTCTCTCTCTCTCTCTCTCTCTCTCTCTCTCTCTCTCTCTCTCATTATTATGTTTTCTTTTTAACATCAAGTAAGTTTCACCAACATTTTATTCTCTCTTTAATGCAACAACAACGACAACAACAACAACACCAGCAACAACAACAACAACACAACAACAACAACAACAACAACAACAACAGCAATATTTATGGTCACTTTTCTCTTTCTCCCTCACTGCTTCTTCTTCTTCCTCCTTCTCCTCCTCCTCCTCCTCCTCCTCCTCCTCCTCCTCCTCCTCCTCCTCCTCCCCCTCCCTCCCTCCGACATCGTTACTAATTTTTCTCCCTCATTCCTCACTCTCTTTAAATCTTTTTCTTAACTTTTTCTCCCTCCTCCCTCCCTTCCTCCCTTTTTTCCTTCTCTTTCCTCCCTCTTTCCCTCCCTTCCTTCCCCTCTTCCTCTTCCTCCCTTTTTTCCCTTCCTCTAATACTTCCTTCCTTTCTTCCTTTCTCTCTAATGCACAGATCTCTCTCTCTCTCTCTCTCTCTCTCTCTCTCTCTCTCTCTCTCTCTCTCTCTCTCTCTCTCTCTCTCTCTCTCTCTCTCTCTCTCTCTCTCTCTCTCTCTCTCTCTCTCTCTCTCTCTCTCTCTCTCTCTGTTGCTACCTGGATCATTATCACTTACCTGTTGATCTCTACCACCACCACCACCACCACCACCACCACCACCACCACCACCACCACCACCACCACCACCACCACAATCACTACCATCACCACCACCACCACCACCATAACTATCACTCTATCATCACCATCATCACTATCATCACCACAGTACATCACCCTCATCGTCACACTATAATGGTGATGATGGTGGTGGACGCAGACGGTGATGTGAAAGGTGTGTGTGTGTGTGTGTGTGTGTGTGTGTGTGTGTGTGTGTGTGTGTGTGTGTGTGTGTGTGTGTGTGTGTGTGTGTCTGTGTCTGTCTGGCAGTGATAGAAAGTTCCCGACGACCAGCATTGAAATCTCCCAGGTGTGTGTGTGTGTGTGTGTGTGTGTGTGTGTGTGTGTGTGTGTGTGTGTGTGTGTGTGTGTGTGTGTGTGTATAGGTCTTGGGGGCTGGCTGAGCGAAATTTTTAGCATCACTTTTTCCATATGCGTTGTAACATTTTACATTGTTTATTTTACATTCTGGGCACGACACCACCACCACCACCACCACCACCACCACCACCACCACCACCACCACCACCACCACCACCACCACCAGCGCCACCACACCACCTGGTAACCCTCACTCCCTGTTCCTCTAGGGCACACTCGCTCCTGGTGCCCGGGTACGATAATCAAGGCTGCGTGTACGATGGCCTTGGTGGGCATGTAAACAAGACGGAGAATCGGTAGTGTTTTGCCTCTTGCGTGCCTCTGTTCAGGGCCGTGTGTGCGTGTGTGCGTGTACGTGAGTGTGTGTGTGTGTGTGTGCGTGTGTGTGTGTGTGTGTGTGTGTACGTGGGTAGCGTGTGCGCAGCGAATGAATGAGGTGGCGTCGTGCAGGAGTGTGTGCGTGTGTACGTTCACATTGATGAACCTGTGTGTGGTGTGTGTGTGTGTGTGTGTGTCAGGGTTGGTCAAGAGTCGCGTCGGGTGGGTAGCCGTGCCCTTATCTTCGCTCTGTGTCACAATTCAACGTTCAGACGGCGTGGAGGTGCCCAGGGGACGGCTCGACGGACCCTTAGTGATCCCAGGACCGAGGCAGGGCAAGGCAGGGCCACACGCACACGAGATGAGGCAGCAGGCCCTCACGCCTCACTGTGTGGCTGCAGGAGTGGCCACACATACCTCTTAGCACCCTGGTCATATGTCCTGCGCACAGACACACACACACACACACACACACACACACACACAGGGCAGACAGTGAGGCATCAGGTGTCGGTGGGAAGGACCTGTAATAGTGAGTGAGAGCGGCGTAGTCTCCACCTGAACACCTCACGGAGACCTTCTGGAGGAGGAGGAGGAGGAGGCCGAGAGAGAGATCAAGACAGACATCAAGGTGATATAAAGTGAACAGTGGAGGCCTCGCTGGAACATGCCTCGCGCCCCCTCGGCCTCTGAACAGCAGTGAGGCATGGCAGGCACGGCGTCTGGAGGCTGCAGGTGGGCGTGGCGGTGGTGGTGGGTCCTGACGGCGGTCGCAGTGACTTTGGGCGTGTGTCAAGCGTCTGTTGGGGTGTGGATGGACGATGGCAACGGAAGGACGATACTGGCTGATGAACTCGACTCTGCGGAAGCTGCAGAGTTGGCTAGAGATATTCTTGATGTCCTGGACCTCCCCGCGCCTCCCAACAATCGAGGGCGCCACCATCACCACCTGCGCCCTGTCCACGCCCACGGCTCGGCTCCCACGTGGCTGAAGGGCATCTACGAGGTCCTGGACGAGCATGGGCAGGCCACCTCAGACCAGATGGACGCCACTCATCGGGAGACTGTGACGGCAGCGGACACTATCATCACCTTCGTCAGTAGAGGTGAGGCAAGGTGGAGGTGCATGGTAGGGTGTCTTACTCTCTCTCTCTCTCTCTCTCTCTCTCTCTCTCCCTCTCTCTCTCTCTCTCTCTCTCTCTCTCTCTCTCTCTCTCTCTCTCTCTCTCTCTCTCTCTCTCTCTCTCTCTCTCTCTCTCTCTCTCTCTCTCTCTCTCTCTCTCTCTCTCTCTCTCTCTCTCTCTCTCTCTCTCTCTCTCTCTCTCTCTCTCACTGTTACTATCACTTATACACACTTATAATAAACACTTTTTTTTTTTTTTCTTCTCCTTCACACAGCTGGAGACAAACAATATTTAATCCATGTTGTAGAATAATGAAAAAGTTGCGAAATGTTTGACACACACACACACACACACACACACACACACACACACACACACACACACACACACACACACACAGACACAAATGAAAGTGCTAAAAAAAAAAACCGTAGTACTAGTTTACATTGTAGTTGCTAAGGTAGAAAGGCAGTCAAGCAGGTAGACAGGTAGGTAGACAGGTAAGCAGGTACAGTCGCGAGGTAAATGAATTCTAGCCACAGGGAAGAAGAAAAAAAGTAAAAAAGTAAAAAAATAATAAATAAAAAAAAGAGAGAGAGGAAGGAAGGCAGTAAAAAGACACAAACGAGATGAAATTCCCTTTAATTCACACATTAGGAAGCGGAGAAAAGTGAGATAATGGTGAGGAACATGCATGACTGGGAGGCCACGAGAGGGAGAGAGAGAGAGAGAGAGAGAGAGAGAGAGAGAGAGAGAGAGAGAGAGAGAGAGAGAGAGAGAGAGAGAGAGAGAGAGGTAATAAATTCAACAACGGAAGCAATTACGTAGTTAGTTAGCTAGTTATTTATTTATTTATTTTATTTGTTTGTTAATTATTTAGGTTTTACAGTAATTTCAAATCTATCTATCTATCAATTATTTTATCTATCTATATATTTGTTTATCTGTTTATGTATCCAGTTACCTATTCAATCACATATCCATTTACGAACTTATCCATCCATCCATCTATCTATCTATTTTCCTGATCAATTACATATATATCTATGAACCTATCTATCTATCCATTCATTTATCTTTCTCTCTATTTGCCACTCTATTTACCTATCTGTCTCTTCATCTATCTATCACTCTATTTATGTATCCATCAGTCATTCTATCTATCCATCAATCATTCTATCTATCCTATCTATTAGTCTCACCCTGTCAGCCTCCTCCCCTTGTCAGCACTTGAGTGTGACGTCAGAACCAAGACGGAAACTTGACACCAACTTAAACACTGTTCCTCGACCTGATACTTTTACGTGCTGTTCACCAGAGAGAGAGAGAGAGAGAGAGAGAGAGAGAGAGAGAGAGAGAGAGAGAGAGAGAGAGAGAGAGAGAGAGGGAGATGATGGTTAATTTCTGTCACCACCTCCTCTCTATGTTTACAAGAGATGAGTGACGAGAGGCAGCAATGAGAAAGAGGAGGAGGAGGAGGAGGAAAAAAACAGGATAAGAAGAATGGAGGAAGGAACAAATAAAGGAAGAGATGAAAATGGTGAGAACGAGGAGGAGGAGGAGGAAAAAGAATAAAAAATAAAACGGGAAAATAATGGAAGGAGTAAATAAAGGAAGATAAACAGTGCGAAGGGTTAAAAATATGCTAATTGGTTCCTATTGCGTCGTTATATTACGTCTTTCTTTTCCTTGTTTAGTCTATTTTGGTAGCTTTTGTGTGTGTGTGTGTGTGTGTGTGTGTGTGTGTGTGTGTGTGTGTGTGTGTGTTTGTTTGTTTGTATTTTGTGTGTGTATGTTCTTGTTTTTGTTTGTTGCTTCTTTTACTGTTAAATTATATGGTTTTTTTTTGTTTTTATATTTGCAGTTTAATTGTTTATTTATTATTAGTGTTGTTGTTGTTGTTTTTTGTTACGTCAGTTACGGAACAACAAAGAATAATATATACATACAAGGAGCAGCAACACACACACACACACACACACACACACACACACACACACACACACACACACACACACACACACACACACACACACACACACACACACAACATTCCCCCCCACACACACATCAACCCCCCACAAAAACACAGATCCCCAATCACACACACCCAAACACACACACACAAAACACACACACACAAACACACATACTTACCACCACCTATTTTCCTCCTCACCCCTTCAACACCACCTCAACACCACCTCAATACCACCTCAACACCACCTCAACTCAACTCCTTCAACACCTCACCTTGCTCCCCTTTCCTCAGATCCCCCCAACGGCAGACCTCAACACGGCGCCAACAGGAGGCTCTACTTCGATGTGTCTGACGTGCCCCTTGACCACTCTCTCCTCGGGGCTGAGATTCGCGTCCATCGCCTACCAGACCACCTACAGGCTATCCGTCTGCACGTCTACCTCATAACAGACGAAGAAGGGTGAGTATAGGGTGTGGAAGGGTGAGGTAAGGGTGAGGCTAATGGTCTTTTAGGGTGTTTAAGGGTGTCTATGTGTGTGTATGGGTGTTTTAAGGGTGTGTAAGGGTGATTAAGGGTGAGGTAAAGGGGATAGGTCATAAGAACAGGTGTTTAAGGGTGATTAAGGTTAGAAGAAAGGGTGTATAAGGGTGAGGTTAAGGGTGATAGGAGGTCAGAAGAACGGGTGGAGAGAGAGAGAGAGAGAGAGAGAGAGAGAGAGAGAGAGAGAGAGAGAGAGAGAGAGAGAGAGAGAGAGAGAGAGAGAGAGAGAGAGAGAGAGAGAGAGAGAGAGAGAGAGAGAGAGAGAGAGAAGTGAAGTGGTTGTAATAATCATAACATTAAGGGAAAATGGTGTTTTTTTCCCTTCGTGTTGTTTTCCTAAAGAAGCGGCACCATTGTGGGGATTTTCCTTCTTTTTTCCTTTCTTTCTTTCTTTCTTTTTTTCTTTCTCTCTTACTTTTTCTTTTTGTATATATCATAAATAGAAATGTAGAGAAATATACTCGCAGGGCAGAGAGAGAGAGAGAGAGAGAGAGAGAGAGAGAGAGAGAGAGAGAGAGAGAGAGAGAGAGAGAGAGAGAGAGAGAGAGAGAGAGAGAGAGAGAGAGAGAGAGAGAATGTGGAGTGCATAGGAGGGGGAAGTTAGAGTCAATTCAGGACCATCTAATTAGTTCTCTTTAGCTTCCAGGAACGAGGAGGAGGAGGAGGAGGAGGAGGAAGGAGGAGGAGGAGGAGGAGGAGGAGGAGGAGGAGGAGGAGGATAATACCTGAAGCCTTTTGTCAGCAGTGTCAGTTTAATTAACCTCTCCCCCATTTTCTTTAGCACTCACCTGTTCCATTACACTCCCCCCTTACCCATTACCTGTCTCCTTAATTGAACTCTTCCCCTCATTAGCATTCACCTGTCTAATTACCTTGTGTTGATTACTATGGTGGTGTTTTGTTAAGCTTTACCAAGTATTAACTACTAGTCTTTATTATATCTCTTATGTTTTATTTAGTCTTTTTTTATTTTAATTTAATTTCGTCAGCTTAGTAAATATTTGTGAGCTTATTTAATCTATCTTCTTTTTATTGTGTAGTGATTTTTTTTTCTCAGTATTTCTCTCGTATGTAATTTGTCAGCTTGATTAATGAACTTCAGTCAGCTTATTGTCATCGTGTACATAAATATTTCCTTTTTTTTTTCTCCGTCTATAAACCTTCATTTATTCATCATCCTTCAACTCATCCAAGCCTGAATGAGCCTCACACATTGTCACATATTCATCCAGTTACGCAAAACTCACCCTTAACCCACATTTAACATACATACACACAAGCACACACACACACACACGCAATCACACATGCACACACCTCACTTTCCTCACCTCTTCTTCATCTACATCCATTATCTTATGCATCCCACCGCTGCCACCAGAATGTTACTCAAACCTTACCCTTAACCTACATTTGACGCTATAATACACACAGACACCCACACACATGCACGCAAACACACACGCAATCACACACACACCCACCTAACTTTCCTCACCTCTTTTCACCTGCATCTATTATCTTACTCATCCCACCGCTGCCACCAGAATGTTACTCACCACTGTTGCATAGCTTGAAGCCTCTCTGCCGCGCGCCTTTCACTCCGTCACGTAATCAGCCTCATTCCCCACCGCCGCGCAGGAGTGAGTCTGAGGTGGCGAGGATGGTGCTGCGGGAAGCGGACTGGACCAGCGTCAATATAACCACCTCTGTGTTGTCTTGGCTCATCTTCCCTAATACGAACTTTGGTCTCCGGCTCGCTGTGACTTCCCTAGAAAAAAGTGAGTGGGTTTGGGTGTTTGGGTGTTTGGGTGTGTGTGTGTGTGTGTGTGTGTGTGTGTGTGTGTGTGTGTGTGTGTGTGTGTGTGTGTGTGTGCGTGCGCCCCTAGAGCTTCATTTTCTTTTTCTCTTTTTTTATTTATTCATTTTTTATTTTTTTTAGAGTTGGTATTGTATGAATGTTTGTCTTATTTTTATTCATTGCTATTTTTTATCATACTTTCTTTTTAATTTCTTTTTTCTTTATATATATTTTTTTCTCTGCTGAAATGAACTAAATTAGCATTTCCTTGACCTAGTTTGGTGTTGTTATTATTATAGTTGTTGTTGTTGTTGCTGTTGTTGTTGTTGTTGTTGTTGTTGTTATTATGATTATTGTTGTTGTAGTTGTTATTATGTTTATTGTTGTTGTTGTTGTTGCTGTTGCTGTTGTAATGGTGATGTTAGGGGTGGTGATGGTGGTGTGGTGGTGGTGGTGGTGGTGGAGTCTCCTTTCGTTACCTTGTAAGTCCATTCTAAAGAACAAGTATTCATTGGAGGAACTGGAAGATAAAGGAAAGTCGGTAAGTATCCAACCCACCGCCCTAACTTTCTGGAGCAGACAGCCAGCCACGTGTTACCCTTGCAGTCAGCTTTCCCTCACAGAATGTTACTAAGGATACACAGCCTTGGGCGTGCTGCAGATGTCTGGTGATGCGGTGGTGCCTGCAGCGGGGCCTTGGGAGGCAAGCAGCTCACAGTAGTATGTGGTGCTTGGTGGTCGGCTAGGCTGGACGGTACAGGCCACAGATGTTTCACTATGTAAATGTTTCCGTCTGATGCCCTGCAGCAGGTAACACCGAACCATTCACAGGCCAGACGCACACTTTCGAGGCGTGGCCTTGGCTATGTTGGTGGGGTGCCTCGAGGCTGTTCAAGTGGCTGTGGTTACAGACAGTGTTGTGTCATGGTGTCAGTGTCAATGTTCGCTTGAGGGTGGGGTGGCTGGGGACAGGTGATCTAAGTGTACAGGTGTGCAGGCATGCACAGGACTGTGTGGGTGTACATGACCACCATGGGAATGTGGTGTTTGATGACGCACTAAAAAATATCAGTAAGGGTCTGTAACATTGTGCCTGTTAAGAGACATCACTGATTGCATACTGATGAAATGATGCAAGAAGCTACATTGACCATTTTCTAACTAGGAATGTAACCAAGTGTTTGCAGGTGAAGAGAAGAGTGTGCCTCTCCGTCCACTGGTAAAGTGTTTGTGATGCTACTGAACACGTACACAATTAAGAGAAAGGTGTGTGTATAGAAGAGATAAGTGTGGAAGGTGAAGGAATGAGCAGAGTGTGTGCAGTGTTACCTGTGGGACGTGACTGGTGCGAGGAATGGACCGAAGCAAACTCTATAATGAGAGTAAGGAAAAGGCGGGAGAAGTTCAGAAAGTTAATTCCCTTTACTAACAAAGACAAGACTTTCCCTGTACATGGACGCAGCAGATGTGAGAAGTTCAATGCTTTATGTGAGTGAAGATCTAGCTGCTAAGTGATGTGAAGAGGCTGAAACGTGCTGGAAGAAACATGGTGAGAAAGATGTGCAATGATGCTTTGAAAGTCTACCTATGAAGTGATGAGGACAGTCAGGTTAGGTTGTTGTGGCCATGTTTTTTCTTTTATTTCCTTTTTATGACTTGGATACCCTGTAGGAATGGACTGGAATAACTGGGTGTGGCGTGTTGAATGCTTTGAACTGCAAGGTATGGCGTCAGTATGTTAACCTAAGATACAAATAAAACATGGATGGGATGTTGAGCAGGGACTTCAAGAAATTAAACATCTTAGTAGAAGAGTTTCACATAACTTAGTTGTGAATACCTTCCATAATCATCAGGTACCTTCAAGTAATTATATCCATGGAAGTCTGGAACTATTATTTCACCTTTCATTCCTTCTCCAATCCTCTCCTGGAACCAATCTTTTCACCATTCCCTCACCCATCTTTCTGCACTCTTCTTCACTCATCTTACCAATCGTCTTGCATCCCCAGAACACGAGCGTCGGTTCCATGAAGTCGGGTTGTCGGGTGCCCATGACCAAGAGGACTTTAGGCCCTTCATGGTCGGTTACTTCGCCCTGCCTGAGTCGGCATCCAAAAGAAAAAGGACTCGGACAGCTCGTTCCATCAGCCCCCCGCCACGCAGCCGTCAACAGAGCTACAGAGGTGAGGCAGACGGACACACGGACAGAGAGAAGGAGATTTTCAGATACAGGGAAAGATAGACAGACGGACAGACAGGGAGAAAGAGATGTTAAGAAGGGTAGACTGATGTACAGATGGACATAAATTGACAGGAAGATAGAGAGAAAAAGAAAGAGATAGATAGATGTACAGACGGATAGAGAGAGGGAGATTTTGAGATACAGTGAGGGATAGACAGACATGCAGACAGACAGGCAGGGAGATTGTGAGAAAAAGAGAGGGATAGACAGACGGACAGACGGACACAAAGAGGGAGATCTTGAAATACAGTGAGGCATAGACAGATGTACAGACGGACAGATAAGGAGAAAGAGATAGGGAGAGAGATAGACAGACAGGCAGACAGGGAAATAGAGAGAAAAAGTAAGGAATAAACAGACGTACAGACGAACATACATGGAGACAGAAACAGAGAGACAGAAGGGTAGACAAACGTATACATGCATAGAGTGAGACAGACAAGCATACAAACAGATAGACAGATAGACAAACAGATAGATAGATAGAAAGACAGGGAGAGAGAAGAATAGACAGAGTGTAAGGGAGGTTATATAGTGACAGGTGAACAGACAGACAGATGCTAAAGAGGAAATAGATAAATTGACAGGTAGACAGAAGGATAAATAGAAAGGTAGGTAAACAAACATTTAGACAGTCATACAGATAGAGATAGACAGGTAGGTAATAGACAGATAGACAAAAAAAAACACAGGCTATAAACATCTCTATATACAAACATACATACATTACATACATACATACATACATACATACATACATACATACATACATACATACATAAAGACAGACAGAGCTACATCCAGATTGACAGACAGACAGACAGACAGGTGTCACGTATTTTAATTTAACAGACAAGTACACAGGCAGGAAGAGTATGAAAGTGTGTGTGTGTGTGTGTGTGTGTGTGTGTGTGTGTGTGTGTGTGTGTGTGTGTGTGTGTGTGTGTGTGTGTGTGTGTGTGTGTGTGTGTGTGATGACAAGACATTATAAACATACTCTCTCTCTCTCTCTCTCTCTCTCTCTCTCTCTCTCTCTCTCTCTCTCTCTCTCTCTCTCTCTCTCTCTCTCTCTCTCTCTCTCTCTCTCTCTCTCTCTCTCTCACTCACACAACCTTCCCTTCACCCACACACACACCCACACATCCTTCTAACCTCACCCATCCCCTCACACACTCTTCTAATCTCACCCATTCCACTCTCCTGTCACAGAAGTCACAGATCGGACCATAGGCTCGGATACCTGGTGCAGACTCAAGCACCTTCATGTTTCCTTCCGTGACCTCGGCTGGGAGAACTGGGTCATTGCTCCTGAAGGCTATGATGCAAACTACTGTGAAGGTCATTGTGTGTTCCCTCTCCATGCTAAGATGAACGCCTCTAATCACGCCTTAGTGCAGACCTTGGTGAAGTTGTTAGATGGTGTTCCTGATGATAGTGAAACGGCCTCCCAATGCTTGCTGTGCCCCTATTGATCTGGCTACTATTCCTGTTCTGTATTACTCCCATGAACATAATATTGTGTTGAAGAAATACCCGAAGATGATTGTCAAGTCTTGTGGTTGTCTGTAAGTAGTGTTTGTTTTTGTTTTTACATTGGAAGAGTACTGGCTAAGGGACAACAAAAAATACGTTAAAAAATATATAAATCCCGCTTGTCCCCAAACCCTGTAAAGAGGACAGTAGGATAAATTATTATTATTATTTTGTTTTTGATTATTTTTATTTTTGTTTTGTGAGTTTTATTTGTAAGGTAAGTGTTGTAGCTTTTTTTTTGTTATTTTATATTGTATTATTATTTTTTATTTTTTTGTTTTTATTAATGTCAGTGTTGTATATTGTAGAGGTGAGGTGAGGTGAGAGAGAGTGAGAGAGAGAGAGAGAGAGAGAGAGAGAGAGAGAGAGAGAGAGAGAGAGAGAGAGAGAGAGAGAGAGAGAGAGAGAGAGAGAGAGAGAGAGAGGAACGAAAGAATAAAAGAAATCTCAAAGGTGTCTAAGATTCAATGCAGAGGAATTTTTTTTGTTTAATATCTAACACTAATACTGAATAATAATAGAGAATAAATATTGGAGTGAAAATTGAAGCTAAATATATATATCTGCTTTAATATCTAACTATAATACCTACAACTTAATTAAATGATATATTAATTGTGTATTCATTTAATAGCTTAGTAGGAAAATTTTTTGTGTTTTTTGTTTGACTTGTATAAATATAATTTCACGCCGCTTGTTTCCTGTTTTAAATTGTTTTTGGTATATGTAAATTTCCCTTCCTTTTCTTTTATATTGTATCTCTCTCTCTCTCTCTCTCTCTCTCTCTCTCTCTCTCTCTCTCTCTCTCTCTCTCTCTCTCTCTCTCTCTCTCTCTCTCTCTCTCTCTCTCTCTCTCTCTCTCTCTCTCTTATATGCCATCCATTCTCTCTTATCTTCTCCTTACTACCTCTCCTGCCTCTACCTATTTCTTGATATAGTATTGTATATAACTATTAATTTACCAAACTCATGTTACCTAAATATAGCCAAGGTTTTAGTATTATGAAACAAGATTTTAAATTCTGCCGCGCCTAGCCTAGCATCCAATATATTCCATCCATAGTAGTAGCCTGTTAGCCTGTCTATTGTATACTGGGAAGAATAAAGATATATATGTACACTAAAAAAATGTATTTATGATTCCATTACACTGTGTTTGGCTTTATACAAAAAAATTGTTTCGAATGCAATGTTTTTTGGATTACGTAATTACGTTATGAAAAAGAAGGAAAGGAAAAAAAACGTTATAAATAAAATACGTTGTTTGTAAAATTGTATAAAGTTATGTAAATATAAAGAAAATTAATCAAACCACAAAGGATCAAGACCTTCCTTGCGTCTACCTTGTCCCATAACGGTCCTGTCATCCTCAATGCCATCACAAAGAAAATAACGGACCTCACAGGCTGTTCAGTTGATACATTCAAAAGGGAATTGGACAACTTTCTACGGACGTTCCCAGACGAGCCTTCAATTCCTAGCTATACACCAAACTGCAGACCACAGACCAGCACCAAACTCAGTGCCAGACCAGTTAAGGCTCACACACCAACACCTTCAGGATGGCAGCACAGGGGCACCACCACACCTACCAGGAACACACTCCAATATCCAAATTACACCAAGTGAACTAAGTAAGTAAGAAACAATGGCTTTTTGGCATACTTTGTACCGTAAAAGAGACTATAACAAAGTTACTGAATTAATATATTGTAGAAAATTTGAGGTATTTTACTTCGCATCAATTCTACTTATCATTTATGTGATATAGAAGAAACAATTGAGGTGGAGGAGGAAATAATGGCTGTATGACATACTTGGTATCGTAGAAAAGAGATAAAAAAAAAAAAAATTGATATATTATAGAAGATATTTATGATATTACAATGAATAAATTTCACTTATAATTATTGTGATCAAGACAAAAAAACAAACTGGAAAAAGGACACGTGGATTTAAATGCGTATTTCCCGCCAAAACAACAGAGGTCCACGTGACGCCGCGCATCTCATCAGTGTACTCATAGCGAAGCGAGGTTAAGGTGCGTCATGTTAACCGCAATCATGTGTTTCCCGCCAAATCCTTTATCACCACCCATGCAGGAATTCCAAGGCTGCGTTGAGGTGAAAGGCGGTACTACATTAACCTTCACTACCATAGTACAGTACAAGCAACTCACAATGGTAGTAAATGTGAGGAAACGAGCGATAATAGCAACAACATACACTGATTACGTGGACATTTCAGACCATGAAGGGAACCTATTGATCGGTTTTGTCCTTAATGGGTTTATATTGGTGCTTGAAGATGAGATTTTTGGGGTGAGTGTGACTGGGGAGGTCAAGATAGTAGGTGAGGTATGTGTAGGGGAAGGTGTGCTGGTGGTGAATGTGGTGGAGGGGTCGGCAGATCACGTGGTGCGGGAACAAATGGAGGCAGTGAGAGGTCATCTAATTGTGGAAGGGTTTATTCTGGTAGTTGGGAATATTCTGTTGGTGATGCAAGGGAAGGTGACGGTGGTGAAGGGTTTTTGAAGTATTGGTTGTAGTGGTGTTGAGATGGTAGTGGTGGTGATGAAGTTGTAGTGGTGTTGAGATGGTTGTGGGAAGTTCGTAGTATTGATGAGGTTGTAGTGATATGTTGGTAGTGGTGGTGAGGTGATGAGGTTGTAGTGGTGTTGAGATGGTTGTAGTGGTGATGATGTTGTAGTGGTGATGATGAGATGGTAGTGGTGATGGTAACGGCAGCACCACCATTATTTTTGTGATGAGTAATAATTCTAAAATAACACCATTTATATTTATTTCTCTTACACTAATTTTGAACTAATGCAATATTTTTTTTTTTGATGCAACTAACCATTAACAATTTAAATATAGGTAACATGAACTTGCAAGAGGAATTTTTATTATATGCAAGTAACCATTGAATGTATTGTTTGCAAAGTTATAAGGAATATTTCAATAAGTAAGAGATGCATATTTATTATTTATTTATCCAGTAGGTTGTATAAGGTTATCGGAGAGATGCTTTAGTTTGTGTTATTTTGAATGTTCAGTATCAGAGTAAAGTTAATTAGTGTTTGTTTACATTGATTCTGATACGTGAAGTTTTAGTTAATTTTTAGTTCTTTTTAGTTAGTTAAGGAGGATATATATATGTATACTTTTGTTTTATAAGATTGCTGTGATTGTATTAGTAATGTTAAGCTTAATGTAATTTGCCTGTTTGTCATCTTTAATACACAAGAAAAAAAGTGTTTAAATTATCAATGAGTTATTAATAATTCTCAAATTCTTCTTTATTAACATTATATAGTTATGGTAATTGTGCGGAAGTTGTATTTTAATTCATATTTAGGAGTTAATTAATTACTACCTGTGTTATTATTATTACTTTTTATATTTTTAGTTCTGGTTAGGTGAAAATCAGTTTTATTTATGTTATGGAAATGGAAATGGAAATCAAACATATATTCTGTTGGCCTAGTTGGTATTAGTACACATTTTGGTTATATAAAGTCTTGTCGTGGAATTGTACAGTGCATGTGTCAGCTGGGTGGTGGTGGTGGTGGTGGTGGTTGTGGTTGTGGTTGTAATTAGTAGATGGTGTTGTTGTTGGTGGTGGTGATTAGTGTATGGTGGTGGTAATTGTGGTTGGGGTTATTAGCTGTAATTGTATAAAGAAAAAGAAGTTAATATCAAGAACAACATTAATACATGGAATAACTTCATCAACTACATGAACAATTAGGTAAGTAAGAAAAGAATATTGTATTAACTTGTGGTATAATGTATGATGTTAGTTTTGTAATGGAATTCTTGACATAATCCTTAGAACTAATGTATGAGTGTTTAATTATAGTTGTATATTATTTGAATCATCATACAAGGCTATACTTAAAGCTATAATTATTACACATTCTACATTTTCATATTAATTTTAGTTATGGGAAACATTCTACACTTTCATCTTAGTTTATTCATTTTTTTAACTAAAATTTTTTTTTATTATTTTTTTTTTAGCTTAGTATCCTTGAAATTATATTATAAGACAATCCTACAAATTCCATGATAGCCAGAAATCCTACATTTTCATCCTAGCTTGTTACATTCCTATCCCAGCCTAACCTAACATCCTTCAGCCTATCCTAACCTAACCTGATCCTATGCACATAATCCTTTTTTGCCATCCTGCAACAGATCTATGAATCCTACACTCTGTTTTTATCCTTACAAGGAATTTTGAAATAGAATGTTAGAAAAATAATAGATAAAGAAATAGAATAGTAATTGAATGTAAGTTTATCAAAAATTTTTATTTTTCATTTGTTTAATCCATATTAAATGTTACCAAATTTGAAAATCTTAACATCAATTAATCAAATACTTTGACTAAAATTGTATATACTTGATCTCATCATAGTCGTCCAGGATCACCTCATTAATAATGTTGCACTTGGCTAACATCTTGCCTCCTGTGATCGCAAACTATTGTCAAACCAGCCGTACTTGAGCTCTCGGGTGTGGCTCGTCTTGTCCGCGGTGTTGTCACATTACCAAAAAATATTTACTTACGTTGTAAATAACTTTTTTTGCTTGGCTGTGCAGAACACGAGAATGTGGTGCAGGTGAACCTCCTAAGGCAGGCGAGTCACCTCAAATCATCTGGCTGGGGCGGCAACGTTGCATGAGCTACGTTGTTTTACCTTCAAATTGCAAGCCATTCATAAAACTGTGCAGCCATATTATAAAAATATATGACTTAAAACTGGTTAACGTAACAGCTAACAGTATGAGAGGTTATCATTGGCCTGTTATCGATGAACATGATAACAATGCGGGAATACCACAGCCACGCCTGAGAGCTCAAGTAAGGTTGGTTTGACTATAGTGTGAGGTGATATCAATACAATGAATAATGTACTCAAAAACAAGACTTTGGTGATGATTTATAGAAGAAGCAATTTTGAAAATCTCAGACGAGCAATATTACATTTACGGTTACCAGATGTAACACAGGTTGTCTTATTTCAAAAATTAATTACTAACACAGCAACATAATTTCATCCCATACTACTAGGGAAGAGCTAAAGATACAAGAAATCATCCCTGTTCAATGACTAAATGAAACGGTCGGTTCAGGCAAGAAATAGGTTACATAAACGTATCAAAAAACATTATTCATCAGAGAACATAAGATTATACGATGAATCTAGGCGACAAGTTAAAAAATTTATTCGGCAAGCAAAATGGCATTACAAAGAAAATATTGCATCAGAATTAATTATAGAACCAAAACGTTTTATGGACACATTAACAAGAAGTAATATTGGGCCAAGAAAGGACAACAATGACAACCTTGTGGCAGATGATCATAGCAAGGTGATAATGTGATAATGTTGTATAAATACTTGAGTTCAGTCCTCAATATCACATCCGTTAATGATAGCATCAACACTAATGACATCAATACTAATGATGCAACTAACAGTGCCTCAATAGTAGGGAGACTGAATACCATGACTGAATCCTGTGGTAATAGCAATGTTAGTGTTCGTAATAGTAGTGAAAATCATTATGAGCTTCACCATCAAAACCACGTCCATCATAATGTAATGAACTCTAACCACACACTGCCAAAGCTTCAAATAAATACACAAGACGTACTGAATGCAATTACATTATGAAAACAAATAAAACCCTCGGGACAGGTTATGTCCATTATAAATTTCTTTAAGAAACACAAAACGAGATAGTTAAAACCCTTGCATTTCTGTTTAATAAATCCCAACACCAAGACTTACTCCCAGGTGATTGGAAGTCAGTGAATGTCACCCAAACTTGAAGAAAAGCGACCATAATATGTACAGGAATTACAGACCAATTAAATTCACATCTGTACTTTGCAAAGTATTTGAAAGCAAAGTTAGACAAAATTGTGAATGACCTGTTCTAACTTCAATTGATGATTTATCACGAACAAGGAGTGACGGAGTAAAATTAAGATGTAGACTGCTTTATATTCTTCTCTTCTGACTAGTTAAAGTGTAATCATTGGTATTGTTACCTTAGGGGGTGGATTAGTGAAGTGTTAAGGCAGAAGAGGCTGACTTTAGCCCGTGCCTGGAAGGAGTAAGGAGGAGTGCTTCCCTCCCTTACTGGATTTAGGACCTGTGTTGATTTACCATCTTTGTTTTGGGTGTAAAATATATTTGCTGTCGAGTGATGCCTCAGTTTTGTTACTCCCTCAGTAAATTCAGTGCCTTCTAAGTGCTATTAACATCTTAGTACTACTATACGCTCGGTCTGTAGCTCGCTACCATAACAACTACCATCAACGCTACAGGGTGAGAAGGGAGTGACATTACAGGGGGACAAGGAGCTGCCTCGTGTAGGTCATTAACTGGCCTTTTACAGTCTCCTCATTTCTTATGTTCTTATTAGATACCATTCACTCAAGGTTAAAGACTGACCACCTAGTTTGAACCCTAGGGTTTGTGTGGTCCGATTTTACATGTAATTAAAGAAGGGAATCTTCTTCATCCCAGATTAATTTGTTAAAGTTAATTTTCCTATAATAGTGTAAGGAAGGTCATTAGTTTTCTTCATTCCAGATTAATGTGTAAAAGTTAAAGTTTCCCCATAATAGTGTGTGGAGGAGGTAATTAATTGTCTGTATTCCAGGAGGCGGGAAGGGAAGTGAAGTGAAGGAAGGACACTGATCTCGGAGGACGCCTTCAGGATAATGTGAGTACTGACCATTAACTTGCTCTAATATAAGTTCTTGATTGGTTCTAATGACGCTGCAACAGGTGAGGGACCAGCTGGTAATTTGAGTACGAACCATCAACTACTGTCATTATATAAGTTGTTGATGGATGGTTTATAATTACGTACTCAGCGCTGCGACAGGTAAGGGAACAGTTGTTAGAGTGTATTGACGTGTGCCAGGTAATATTGTTCAGGTTATTTCAAGTACCCTGAACCAGTTAGTGTGAAAAGAAGAAGGAAAAGATACAGTTATTATCTGCATTGACTGTGTGGAAGTAACAGTGATTTGGGTTTAAGTTGTGGACTTGTGTATTTGTGTTTATTTTATATACATGTCGGAAAAAAAGTCGTGTCGTTTTATGTTTTTTTAGTATAGATTCGCTCCTATTATATTGTATTCGCTATTATTTTGTCTTATGCTTCTCTCTCTCTCTCTCTCTCTCTCTCTCTCTCTCTCTCTCTCTCTCTCTCTCTCTCTCTCTCTCTCTCTCTCTCTCTCTCTCTCTCTCTCTCTCTCTCTCTCGCTCTCTTCCTTTCTTTTATCTCGAGGCGGCGGATTTTGCATAGTTTCCCCCTAAAATCCCGCCTCGTGACTCGTTTTCCTTCGGTGTTGACAAAGCCGCGGCGATGTTGCCGAGACTCGAGGAAAGTTTGGCGCAGTGTACCTTTTATTTTTGGCGGTCTTTTTACGCGGGATTTTTTCTTGTCGTTTTTTTTTTCTTCAGATTTTCAGCGTTTCAATGTTCTGTTTTTTTTTCTTCTTTACTTTTGACTTGGCAAGGGTGGAAGTGAAGTTTTGTATGTTTTGTGGCATAGAAGGATATGAAGTGGGATGGATGTAATGTTTGTATTATATTTGTGTGTGTTTCAGCGTTGGATGGTACAGTACAGTACAGTATGTCGCTTATCTTGATTACAAAACCATTAGGTATTATTATTACTGTACGAGGCGATGAATTTATCTTTTATTCTATGGTGCAGCATTATTCATGGGCTATTGTGGCTTTGTTACGTCAATAGTATACGTTATGTGAAGTGTTTGTCTATCATACCGTTATACGAAAGGCTACGTTGTCTTCGTTATAACAGTAATATATATGCATAGTGGTGTTGGTGGGTCTTATTTACGGTACAGTATTATATGTATGTAGTGTTATACTGTGAGTGTTCGTTGTAGTGTGATATTGGACGTCTTTGTCTAGGTTAGGTTAGGAAAGGAATGGAATAAGCTAGGATGAAAGTGTAGAATGTTTTATTATTATAGGATATTGTAGCATAGCCTTATAATATTATTTCACGGATACAAAGTTAAATGAAGTAAGACATTATAGTGAAGCTCCGCAGTGTGCCAGCTCAGGAAGGAGCTGACTATCACAGGTTGAAGGGGATGGAGAGGGGTTGGGTTGGTTTAACTTGGGTTGACTTGGGTTGGGTTGGTTTAATTTGGGTTGACTTGGGTTGGGTTGGTTTAACTCGGGTTGACTTGGGTTGGGTTGGTTTAATTTGGGTTGACTTGGGTTGGGTTGGTTTAATTTGGGTTGACTTGGGTTGGGTTGGTTTAACTCGGGTTGACTTGGGTTGGGTTGGTTTAATTTGGGTTGACTTGGGTTGGGTTGGGTTGGATTACGTATGTTTGGCTCGGCTCGGCTCGGCTCGGCTCGGCTCGGCTCGGTTGGCTGGCTACTTTAGTGTTGGGTAAAGCTTCCATTACTATCTGTTGAATATTTACGCTGGAAATTATGTATATCACGGAATAGTGTTAATAATATAAAATGTTGCTTTAATTATACGATGATATATATTTATTTACCAACCACTTCAGTTTTTTTTATTATTAATTGTTTAACCAGTTTTATTTATTCGCTGTTACGAGTATTGATAGAGCAGTCATAGCTGTTAAGGTCAGTATACAGACTACACTGACCTCTGTGGCTGATGTCTGTTAATACTGCCGCTAGATGGCTTCCCAGTAACCAGTATTTTTGTTTTGATTGATTTATTTCTTAGATTTTTTAAAGGACATTTGTAGATACGTTACTATTACTTTTTTGACGGTGTTGCAGCCGAACCTAACCCGTTGCTGACCCTCGATCGAAACCATTATTTACTTGTTTATTAAATGTATCGACTTATCTTTTCTTTTTTTCGTGTGTGTGTGTGTGTGTGTGTGTGTGTGTGTGTGTGTGTGTGTGTGTGTGTGTGTGTGTGTGTGTGTGTGAGTGATAAGAAAATCTATTTATTTCGGTTTCTATTTATTTAGGGGGATGAGGGTAGTGAGAGATAGATAGATATTTAGACCAACAAAACCTAAATAATGAAAGAAAAAAAACTAACTAATCAGAGCATTTATTTCTCTGGCTGAACTTTGCTATAGTGACGAATATATTTAGCAGGAAAGTTATATATTACCCACTCTCAAATCACTTTCATAATATAGTAATGCTAAGCTGATATCTGTTTCTCGTGTCCTGGGCAGATGCCATTTCAATTACCTGAAGTCTTATTAACTGTAATGCTGTAATGGTATAATCTACGCTATAAATAATGATGTGTGTATTAGGATAGTGATGTTACTTGTGACGAGCTGGGAAATCAATAAAAAGTGTGTTGGTGACAGTAATTATGTGGTAGTGTTAGGAGTGTGTACCAGACAAATAGGAGACGGGACTAGATTACGTTAATTGCTTAAAGGTGGGGGAATGTTAATCTCTCTCTCTCTCTCTCTCTCTCTCTCTCTCTCTCTCTCTCTCTCTCTCTCTCTCTCTCTCTCTCTCTCTCTCTCTCTCTCTCTCGTAAATCAATAGTGCAGGATAAATACGGAATAGAGTCAAGATACACTTTATATTTATTACACATTAACATATACATTCTGAGGTGCAGTTTACCCGCGAAAGCTAACCATAGAAAACGTGAGAGGGTATTAAAGGGGTTACTACGTGGTAATCGTGGAGCTGCAAGGATTAATCAAGGAGGAGACAGGATTAATTAACGGAATGGGCGAAGCTGAAATCCCTTGTTGCAATAGGAGTTTATACAGACGTGTGATGATGATTTTTTATTTTTTATTTTTATTTTTAGTATGGTTATACAACACTTTAGAATCATATAAATCAATAGGTTAACGAACATAAACAACG
>JAPQNM010000012.1:8882788-8890288 GCA_029783475.1 Metacarcinus magister | reverse complement strand
TTCCCTCCTCCTTACTTCCCCTTCCCTCCTCCTTACCTCTTTCCTCTCCTCCTTACCTCCTTTCCCTCTCCTCCTTCTTATCTTCTTTTCCCTCATCCTTCCCTTCCTTCCCCTCTTCCTTACCATCTTTCGCTCCTCCGCGCTCCCAGCTCCGGTCTGATCGCTTGGTAGTATCAAGACCAGAGTAGTAGTAGGCGTAGAGTGCAATAGCTGTCACGATGAAGAAGATCCCCAGCGCTAGTCCTGCGGTAGTCACGAGTGTAGTTGTGTTATAAGCATACACGTAGAAACGAGCTGCGTCGGCCAACACCTCTGCCGCTGTCCCCGCCCCGGAGCCTCCTAGTATCCCGTTATCGTCTTGTAGGAGTGATAAGGTGATTCTGTCGCCGCCAGGGTCTAGGTTGGGGTTCAAGGCTGTGTCTAGCATCGTCGGTTCCTGGCGGAGAGAAAATTGAATGTGAGTGTGTGTGTGTGTGTGTGTGTGTGTGTGTGTGGGTGTGTGTGTGGGTGTGTGTGTGGGGGAGGGTGCTTGTGAGTGTGTTAGTGTTGAAGAGAAGGAAGAAAAGTGTGTGTTTGTGTTGTAGAAGAGAAAGGGGAAGGAGGAGGAGATAGTGTGTGTGTTTTTGTTGTGTGGGTGTGTGTATGTGTGTGTGTGTGTCTGTGTGTGTGTGGGTGTGGGTGTGGGTGTCTGTGTGTGTGTGTGTTGAGAGGTGGGGAGAAGAGGACATGTATATTTATTTTTTCAGTCTCTCTCTCTCTCTCTCTCTCTCTCTCTCTCTCTCTCTCTCTCTCTCTCTCTCTCTCTCTCTCTCTCTCTCTCTCTCTCTCTCTCTCCCTCTCCCTCCAGCTTCTTCTTTCTCCTCTTCCTCTTTAACCGATTTTGATTTTCGTTGTGCCTCTATTTTCCTCCTCCTCCTCCTCCTCCTCCTCCTCCTCCTCCTCCTCCTCCTCCTCCTCCTCCTCCTCCTCCTCCTCCTCCTCCTCCTCTTTCGTCAGGGTTAAAGACTAGTTCCCTACACCTACCAGTATTCAGGAGGAGGAGGAGGAAGAAGAAGAGGTAGAGGAGGAGGAGGAGGAGGAGGAGGAAGAAGAAGAGGTAGAGGAGAGTCAAGGGAATGTGGCAAGTTGCTTGACTTTGGGTCTTTAAGGAGAGAGAGAGAGAGAGAGAGAGAGAGAGAGAGAGAGAGAGAGAGAGAGAGAGAGAGAGAGAGAGAGAGAGAGAGAGAGAGAGAGAGAGAGAATGAGAGAATGTTGCATAAACGCCGTAAACTTTCCGAAATTGACACTATTGTGATAACACTGACAGTATCATCATCATCATCATCATCATCATCATCATCATCATCATCATCATCATCATCACCACCACCACCACCACCACCACCACCACCACCACCACCACCACCACCACCACCACCACCACCACCACCACCACCACCATAACCTTCAATAGTAATAACATAAAGAAAATAACAAACAGGTGCAACACACATTTAAGAGAGAGAGAGAGAGAGAGAGAGAGAGAGAGAGAGAGAGAGAGAGAGAGAGAGAGAGAGAGAGAGAGAGAGAGAGAGAGAGAGAGAGTATTGGAACGCATGACAGAAACCAATAGATATCTCATTTTCTTGACAGCTTAACATTGAGGGAAAATATATTAATGGTTTAATGGTGGTGGTGGTGGTGGTGGGGGGGGAGGGGGGGGGAGGGGTTAGTGGTGAGGAAATATAGTAGTTGTAGTAGTAGTAGTAGTAGTAGTAGTTGTTGTTGTTGTTGTAGATCTAGTAGTAATAGTTGTAGGAATAAAGTTGAAATAGTAGGAGCATTAGTAGTAGTAGTGACAGTAGTAGTGATAGTAATAGTAGTAGTAGTAGTAGTAGTAGTAGTAGTAGTAGTAGTAGTAGTAGTAGTAGTAGTAGTAGATCGACCAGTCACGTAAGAGTCAATCAGGGAAGACACACAATATTTTTAGCCAAGTTTCCCAATCAAATGTTGAGGAGATTGTAAAAAGAAAATGAAATCACGGGTTCGAAAAGTCCACTTCAAGGGGAAAAAGGGGAACAAAAATATAACTTAATGGGCTTTAGAAGAGTTAGACCCACCCCTTCCCTCTCCCCTCTCCCCCTTCCCCCTTCCCCTTCCCCTTCCCCTTCCCCTTCCCCATCCCCTTCTTCCCTTTCCTTTCCTTCCTCCTTCCCTTTCCCTTCCTTTTTCTTTCCCTTCTTGTTCCTCTCCTCTCTGTTTCCCCTCTTCCTCACCTTCCTCTTCCCCTTCACCTCCCCCTCCCTCTCCCCTTCCCCTTCACCCTCCCCTCCCCTTCCCCTGAAACATATCGATGACGTCAGGAACACAACGTCCAATCAGAGTGAAGGAGAGTGACGTCACAGCCTTTAAAGCCGTGTGATTGGACGAGAGCATGACCTTGACTCTACTAAGGGGGTGAGGGGAAGGGTAAAGGAACGGTGTATTGGGCAGGAGTGTAGGCTAATGGAACGTTAGGTGGGTGGTAGTGGTGGTGGTGGTGGTGGTGGTGGTTAAGGGTTAAATTGGTGTCGTTATGTATATGGTTAACGATCGTATAGGGAAAGTTGGTGTTCTGTATGATCTAATTTCATTTTATTTATATTTTTGTTCATTCATTCATTTATTTATATTTTTATTTTTATTTTTATTTTGTTCTTCCTTCCTGCGTCTCTTTCTCTTTCTTTTTCTTTCTCTTTTTCTTCGACTTGTTCCTTCGCTTTTTCACTTCTTCGTTTTCTTTCTCTTTTTCTCAGAGGTCTTGTTCTTCTTTTTGCGTCTATGTCTTTTTGTTCTTTTCCTATTTTTGTGTGTTTATTGTTCTTGTTCTTGTTCGAGAGAGAGAGAGAGAGAGAGAGAGAGAGAGAGAGAGAGAGAGAGAGAGAGAGAGAGAGAGAGAGAGAGAGAGAGAGAGAGAGAGAGACAGACAGAAACAGATAGATAGATAGACAGTCTCTCGTCCGTCTATCTATCTACCTCAACAGGAATACAAAATTATGTTAAGAAGGTGGAACACAAATCCAACGAGAATCTTTTTAAAGTATAATCGAAGCAGTTGCCAGATTCCTTCCTTAGCCTCCTAGGAACAAAGGAAGGACTCGAGGTAGCCTTATATTGAAGTCCTGTGTGTGTGTGTGTGTGTGTGTGTGTGTGTGTGTGTGTGTGTGTGTGTGTGTGTGTGTGTCCTTCTCTATCCTTGCTATTTCTATTTCAGTATTTTATTTCTCACTGATTTTTTGTTTTTCTTGTTCTATCTTTATTCCCTTCTGTTTCTATCTCTCCTTCGTCCCCTCTTTTTTACCTCTCTCTCTCTCTCTCTCTCTCTCTCTCTCTCTCTCTCTCTCTCTCTCTCTCTCTCTCTCTCTCTGTCTGTCTCTGTCTGTCTCTGTCTCTGTGTTTCCTCTGAGAGACGTTCTACCTTGACATGGTAGTCGGTCTTGTCTTCCTATACCTTTTAGTGGCTCAAGCCGTGATGGGGAAGGGTGTCGAGGGAATGGGGAAGGGGAGGGAAAGAGGGTAAGGGCAGACCAGCTTCTTAAGGACTGCGAGGGAATGGGGAAGGGGTGGGAAAGATTGTAAGGGGAAATAGGTATGGAAGCAAGTATGTATAGATGTATGGTGTGGTGTTTTGTGGAGATCTAAAATAATGATGTTGAAAGAGGTAAAATTTGGAAATATTTAAAGTTAGTAAATTCAAAATGATTAACTACACAAATATAATGAAATAGAATATAACAAATTTACAAGTGTATGTTAGGAAGGAACCTAACTAGCATTAATGAATTTGCCTGAATAAGAATTTGAGGTAAAACTTGGAAAGACTTGAAATTATGAAGTTCAGGACAGTAACTAAATGAACTTATAATACACAAAAATGATGCTACATAGTTTACCAGTGAATAAGGTGAAGAAACATAACTTTAAGCATTGATAAAGAGACTGGAATGAGGATGTGATGTGAGAGAACGAAAAATTGGAAAGACTTAAAGTTAGTAAATTCAAAAGGACAGTAACCACATAAACTTAAACAGAATATAGCAAACTTTACCAATGAATAGGATGAAGAAACCTAACTTTGGTGTTAATAAATCGATCAAAATAAAAGTTGTCTCAGCTAAAACTTGAAAAGACTTAAAGTTAATAAGTTCAAAGTGACAATAAACTTTAGAAACTTACAGAGAGAGTTACAAAGTTTACCAATGAATAAGATGAAGGAACCTAACTTAACTTTGACATTAATAAAGAGACCAAAATAAGGATATGAGACAACTTGAAAATACTTAAAGTTCATAAGTTTTTAAAAGATCGTAAATTTACAAAACATATAATAAAACAGAGTAGCAAGGAAGGGAAGGGGAGGGAAAGGAAGGGAAGGGAAGGGAAGGGAAGGGAAGCGAAAGGGAAGGGAAGGGAAGGGAAGGGAAGGGAAGGGAAGGGAAGGGAAAGGAAAGGAAGGGAAGGGAAGGGAAGGGAAGTGTTTGTTAGCCTAGAATACACCTGAGTTTGCCTTGTTAGGTTACCTGGTGCTTCAATACTTCCTTCCTTCCTTCCTTCCTTCCTTCCTTCCTTCTTTTCTTCCTTTCTTCCTTTCTTTCTTCCTTTCTATCTTTCTTTCTTCTTTCTTTTTCTTCCTTCCCTCCCTCCCTCCCTCCCTCCCTCCCTCCCTCCCTCCCTCCCTCCCTCCCTCCCTCCCTCCCTCCCTTCTTTCTTTCCTTCCTTCCTTCTGTTTGTTTGTTTCCTTTTGATGTGGGAAACTAAGGCTTATGGAATTTAGTATCAAGAGAGAGAGAGAGAGAGAGAGAGAGAGAGAGAGAGAGAGAGAGAGAGAGAGAGAGAGAGAGAATAGCCTGTCAGCCTACTAAATCATAGGCATAACTAGGGTGGGGGGGAGGGGGGCGTCAGGTCTAAGGAGCATGTAGAGGCGCCCTGTTTATCCCTGAGCGTGGAGAGAGAGAGAGAGAGAGAGAGAGAGAGAGAGAGAGAGAGAGAGAGAGAGAGAGAGAGAGAGAGAGAGAGATGTATCACTGAGGCGGTGCTGAGTGTTCCCTTTCTCTCTCTCTCTCTTTCCTTCTCTCTCTCTCTCTCTCTCTCTCTCTCTCTCTCTCTCTCTTCGCTTTGTTGTTTGTTTTGCTCTTCTCTTTCTTGCTCTCCTCTGTGTGTGTGTGTGTGTGTGTGTGTGTGTGTGTGTGTGTGTGTGTGTGTGTGTGTGTGTGTGTGTGTGTGTGTGTGTGATGAAAGTGGAATTTCCATTTTATATTAAATTTTTTCATATAATTTTTCATTTCATCTCATTATTATTATTATTATTTTTTTCTTTTACTAATTGTGTATATATATCCTCTTCCTCTTCCTCCTCTTCTTCCTCTTCCTCCTCCTCCTCCTCTTCTTCTTCTTCTTCCTCCTCTTCATCATCATCATCATTTATTTTTTTTCTATTTTTCCTTTATTTCTATTCAAATTTTCCTTTCTCTTCATTATCTTCCTTTTACTTTTTTCCTGACTTTTTTCCCCTACTTTTTTCCCACCTCATTTCCCGTTGCCTATCTTACTTTCTTTTATTCCTGGGTTTAATTTACTTTTTTTTCTCTCTATTTTTCTCTATTATTTTTTTTTCTCTCTCTCTCTCTCTCTCTCTCTGTCTCTCACATCACCTTGTTGTCTGTCCTTTGTGTATTCTCTCTCTCTCTCTCTCTCTCTCTCTCTCTCTCTCTCTCTCTCTCTCTCTCTCTCTCTCTCTCTCTCTCTCTCTCTCTCTCTCTCTCTCTCTCTCTCTCTCTCTCTCGTTTTAATTTAGCACATTGTTTTTACTTTTTTTCCTCCTCCTCCTCCTCCTCCTCCTCCTCCTCCTCCTCCTCCTCCTCCTCCTCCTCCTCCTCCTCCTCCTCCTCCTCCTCCTCCTCCTCCTCTCTCCTTTAACTCCTCCCTTTCTCTACTTTGCTTTCGCTATGACGTCACTGGAACCAACTGAGAGAGAGAGAGAGAGAGAGAGAGAGAGAGAGAGAGAGAGAGAGAGAGAGAGAGAGAGAGAGAGAGAGAGAGAGAGAGAGAGAGATTTGCCCTTGTTACCTGGTCGGGAGAGACTAATTCTGTCTTATTGAACCCACCTGTGTGTGTGTGTGTGTGTGTGTGTGTGTGTGTGTGTGTGTGTGTGTGTGTGTGTGTGTGTGTGTGTGTGTTTTGGTAATCAGTTCTTTCTCTTTTAATCTCTTAGCACTACTTTCTCTCTCTCTCTCTCTCTCTCTCTCTCTCTCTCTCTCTCTCTCTCTCTCTCTCTCTCTCTCTCTCTCTCTCTCTCTATTTCTGTCTTTATCTCTCTATTATTTGTCGTCCCTCACTCCCTCTTCCTCCCTTCTTCCTCCTCCTTCCCCTCTTCCTTCCCCCTTCTTCTTCTCTCTCTCCCTTCCTTTTCTTCCCCTTTTCTCTCTCACTTTCCTTTCACCTTCTTCCTTCTTCCTTATTCTTTCCTTCACTTTCTTTCTATTCTCTTTCTTTCTTTCTTCCACATCATTTCTTCTTTACCTCCCTTTTCTTCACCCTTTTCCTTCTTCCTCTCCCTCCTCCTCCTCCTCCTCCTCCTCCTCCTCCTCCTCCTCCTCCTCCTCCTTTTCACGCGCGGCTGTAAATTTGTTTCTCTTTCTTATTCATCTTGGAGTAAATTGAGGAGGAGGAAGAGGAGGAGGAGGAGGAGGAGGAGGAGGAAGAAGAAGAGAAGGACGTGCAGAGAGTTAGTATAATAAACTAGAGGAATTTTTAGCTAAGAAACAGACTGAGAGAGAGAGAGAGAGAGAGAGAGAGAGAGAGAGAGAGAGAGAGAGAAAGTTAGATAATTATTCAATCACACTTTCTTATTCTCTCTATTCTCTCTCTCTCTCTCTCTCTCTCTCTCTCTCTCTCTCTCTCTCTCTCTCTCTCTCTCTCTCTCTCTCTCTCTCTCTCTCTCTCTCTCTTGCAACATGGCATTTCCTATTGGTTTCAGATATTAATTTTGTATATATATAAATTTTTTCTGACTCACTTTCAGTTCAATTCAATAATTCAATTAATTTCTTCCGTTGTATATTAATTTCAATTTCATTAATTTTATTCACAACATTAAATTTTTTCTTATTTATTTTCTTTCTTTCTTTCTTTTATTTATTTATTTATTTATTAATGTCGATTAGGATAATGTTCTACCTCTCTGTCTCTCTCTCTCTCTCTCTCTCTCTCTCTCTCTCTCTCTCTCTCTCTCTCTCTCTCTCTCTCTCTCTCTCTCTCTCTCTCTCTCTCTCTCTCTCTGTCTGTCATTATTATTATTATTGTTTGTAAAATGTGTGTATATGTGTTTGTGTAGTGTGTGTGTATGTGTGTGTATATATGTGTGTGTGTATGTATGTATGTATGTATGTTTACACAGACTCGGTGCACATGCTCATACACTCTTGGGAAATTATCTTACACCCGGTTTTTAAAGAGGACAAGAAGAGGGAAGAGGAAGGAAAG
>JAPQNM010000012.1:8842788-8860288 GCA_029783475.1 Metacarcinus magister | reverse complement strand
CCTCCTTCATATCACCCTTTTCATCTTTTTTCCTTCTCATTTCTTACTCAATTTCCCTCTTTTTTCCATCCTTCAATTTCCTTTTTCCTTTCTTTCCTCTCTGTTTCCCTCTCTCTTTCCCCTCAATTTTTTTTTTTTTTTTTTTCCTTCACTCTGTTTTCCTCTTTTTTCCTCCTCCTCCTTTATTCCTTTCTTTCTTTCCCTTTTGTTTTCCTGAATTTTCTTATTTTTTTCCTGCCTCTATTAAATTCCCTTTCATTTGTTTCCCTTTTTTTCCTCCTCCCACTTATTTTCCTCTCTCATTTTCTTACTTTTTTCCCTTGCCTCTTCAACTTTTCATTCTCTTCCCTCTCCTCTTTCTTTCTCTTCTTTCTCTCTCTCTCTCTCTCTCTCTCTCTCTCTCTCTCTCTCTCTCTCTCTCTCTCTCTCTCTCTCTCTCTCTCTCTCTCTCTCTCTCTCTCTCCTTGTTTTCTTCCTTTTCTTCCTCAATTTTCTAACCTGTCATCTGTCTCTTTCAAATTAACCATTCTCTCTCTCTCTCTCTCTCTCTCTCTCTCTCTCTCTCTCTCTCTCTCTCTCTCTCTCTCTCTCTCTCTCTCTCTCTCTCTCTCTCTCTCTCCTATATTATCTTCCTCATTCTCTCTCACTTCTCCATTTTCTAGCTTAATCTCATTCCATCCATCCTTCATTCTTTACTTCCTCCCTCTCTTCCTTCCTTCCTTTATTCTTTCCTTCCTCCCTTCTTTCATTTTTGTCTTCGTTCTTCCCTTCCTTCCTTCCTTCCTTCCTTCCTTCCCATCCTGCATTCCTTCCTTATTTCATCCCTTCTTGCCTTCCACCTTTCCTTCCATCCTTCCTTCCTTCCTCCCATCCTTCATACATTCTCTCCTTTCCTTCCCATCCTTTCCTTCCTTCTCTCCTCTCCTCCTTTCCTTCACTTCCTTCACTTTGTTCAATCTCCTTCATTCCTCCTTTAGGGCGAATGAAGGAAGTTTTAAAGAAAAGACAATGTATTTTAGGCAAGAATTGAGATGAGACGAGACGAGAGGGAGAGGAGAATAAGACGAAGGAGGGAAGGAAGGAAGGGAAAGGAAGGAAAAGCGAAGGGAGGAAGGAGGAGGAAAAGGGAGAGAAGGGAGGGAAGGAGGGAAGGATGATATTCTGCATGGATGAGGAGGAAGAGGAGAAAGGATAGAGAGAAGAGATTGTATGTGGAGGGGTGGGGGGTCTAGGAGAGAGAGAGAGAGAGAGAGAGAGAGAGAGAGAGAGAGAGAGAGAGAGAGAGAGAGAAGACAGAGAAAGAGACAGACGATGACACTAGAGGGAAGACAGGTGTCGATGGGAAAGAGAGAGAGAGAGAGAGAGAGAGAGAGAGAGAGAGAGAGAGAGAGAGAGAGAGAGAGAGAGAGAGAGAGAGAGAGAGAGAGAGAGGTAACACACACACACACACACACACACACACACACACACACACACACACACACAGAGGCGCTTCGTCAGTGTGGGACAGACCGTGGTGCCGCTCGGACCGTTCTTAGGCGTCCCCCCCTCACAGTGCCACCCTCCCCCTGGCACTCACCCCCCCTCCTGGCACTCACCCCCCCCCCTAACAGTGCCAGTGTAGAAGGGTGAAGGCAGCGGGTGAGGACTCGCTTATAATACCTTGTTATGTCACTCCCTACGCCCCCTCCTCCTCCTCCTCCTCCTCCTCCTCCTCCTCCTCCTATTCTTTCTCCTCATCTTATTCTCCCTACTCCTCCTATTCTTCCTTTTCTTCCTCCTACCCCTTCTCCTCTTCCTCCTCCTCCTCCTCCTCCTCCTCCTCCTCCTCCTCCTCCTCCTCCTCCTCCGTTGACTTGTAGTGAAAAAAGTTGTTATTTTTGGTACTTCTAAAACAGATTTTTTTTTTATATGTATGTTTCGTTTCGTTTCGTGCCAAAAAATGGAAGAAAATATATGTATAAGTTTGTGTATTATTGTTTTTTTGTAAGATTGTTGGGTAATATATCTTTTTTTTCTCTTTCTTTCTTTTCTTTCTTTCTTTTTCTCTTTATGTCTTTCTGTCTTTTTTTTCTTTCTTTCTTTCTGTGTCTTTCTCTTTTTCTCTCTTTTCTTTCTTTCTCTCTTTATGTCTTTCTGTCTTTTTTTTCTTTCTTTCTTTCTGTGTCTTTCTTATTTTCTCTCTTTTCTTTCTCTTTCTCTTTATGTCTTTCTGTCTTTTCTTTCTTTCTTTCTGTCTGTTTTTTTCTCTTTTCTTTCGATCTGTTTTTCTTTCATTCTTTCTTTCTTTTTCTCTTTTTTTTCTTCATAGTTTGCTTTGTTTATTTATTTATTTATTCATTTATTTATTTATTTATTGTGTATTAAAAAAATGTAATTGTTAATGTTTTTTGTTTACTTGTTTAATTGTTTGTTTGTTTATCTTTTTTTTCCATTTTTTTTAATGTATATATATAGTGTTGTTTACTTTTTGTTTTGTTTACCTTGTTTGCGTTTGTTTGTTTGTTTGTGAAAAGTTATGTACTGTGTGTGTGTGTGTGTTTGTTTGTTTTTGTTGTTTACTCCTAGTGTTTTTTTTTTTCTATTACTGCCATTGTTTGTTTGTTTGTTTGTATTACTGATGTTGCTAAGTGTTTGTTTGTTTGTTTGTTATTGTTATTGTTTGTTTGTTATTGTTTGTATTAATGTTTTTTTATTACTGTTATTGTTTGTGTGTTTGTTTGTTTGTTTGTTTGCTGTGTTGTGTTTCCTTCCTTTAATATTCTCTCTGTTATGTTGTTTGTGCAGAAAAAAAAATATATGTTTGTGAATCTTGCTGTGTTTGTTTGTTTGTTTGTTTGTTTGTTTTTGTACCTCTGTGTGTTTTTCTTTATTATTAAATGTTGGAAAATCTATTTGTTTATTTATATTTTTGTATCTATCTATTTCTTCATTTATTTATTTATTTATTTGTATATTTATTTATTTTTTTGTCTATTCTTGTTTATGTTCATTTATCAAACATTATCTATCTATCTAGTCAGCCCCTCTCCCTCTCTCTCTTCTCCTCTCCCTCTTCTCCTCTCTCCCTCTCCCTCTCCCTCTCCCCCCCCCCCCAGCATGCATTCCTGGTTCCTATTTATATCCTTTTTGATATATTTAGTTTCTTTCAATATTTTCTTTTTCCTTTCATTTCCTATAATTTTCATTGCCTTCAACACTTTTCTTGTTCTTAAAGTTTCACGTTTCTTACAATACAAATTATTTTCTATTAATTTTTCCTTTTCCCTCAAGACACAAAATTATCTCATCTATTGAAAAAGTTTACGTTACATTCAACACTTACTTCTTCTTCTTCTTCTTCTTCTTCTTCTTCTTCTTATTATTATTATTATTATTATTATTATTATTATTATTATTATTATTATTAGTAGTAGTAGTAGTAGTAGTAGTAGTAGTAGTAGTAGTAGTAGTAGTAGTAGTAAAAAAAAAACACACCAGGGAAAGGTAACCACATCAGAAACACATAGTACGTTCCCTTCCCCTTCCCTTCCCCTTCCCCTTCCCCTTCCCCTTCCCCTTCCCCTTCCCCTTCCCCTTCCTTACCTACTTACTGTGACCTTGAGAACAGTTAAGTAGGTGTATGTTATAGTAACTTAAAGGACGAAGGTGTCTCTCTCTCTCTCTCTCTCTCTCTCTCTCTCTCTCTCTCTCTCTCTCTCTCTCTCTCTCTCTCTCTCTCTCTCTCTCTCTCTCTCTCTCCCAAGTGTCACACGCGTTGATTCTTACTTTTTTTCTCTGTATCTTTTTCTGTCATATTTTTTGTCGCTTTTTACGAGTGTGTGTGTGTGTGTGTGTGTGTGTGTGTGTGTGTGTGTGTGTGTGTGTGTGTGTGTGTGTGTGTGTCCCCCTTCCTTTGATTGCCTAGGTGGGGACATCTTGGGAGTTTCGTCACACACACACACACACACACACACACACACACACACACACACACACACACACACACACACCTGCGTCAAGATAAGAGGGCTGAGATCACATCATTCTATACACCTGTACCTCCCCTCTCTCTCTCTCTCTCTCTCTCTCTCTCTCTCTCTCTCTCTCTCTCTCTCTCTCTCTCTCTCTCTCTCTCTCTCTCTCTCTCCTCCCCTCCCCTCTCTCTCTTCCTCTCTGTCCTCATTTCTTTCCCATTTGTATTATGTCTGTCACTTATCCTCCTCCTCCTCCTCCTCCTCCTCTTCCTCCTCCTCCTCCTCCTCCTCCTCCTCCTCCTCCTCCTCCTCCTCCTCCTCCTTTCCTATCATCTTCTCTTCTTAATCCTCCTTCCATAATCTTCTCTTTCTCTCTTATCTCCAATCTTCTTTGTATCTCTCCTCCTCTCTCTCTCTCTCTTTTTCTCATCTTTCTCCAATCCTCTCTTCGTTTTGATCTTCCTCCTTTCATTTATCCTTCTCTATATTCCTCCCTCTCCTCATTTATCCATCTGTCCCTTCCTCCTCCTCTTTCTTCCCTCTTCCTCCTCCTCCTCCTCCTCTAATTTTTATTCTTCATCCCTTCTATAATGCTTTCCTCCTGATCTTCCTCTTCCTCTTCCTCATTTTTATACATTTAATTTCTCCTCTTATCCCTTTCACACACACACACACACACACACACACACACACACACACACACACACACACACAACACACACACAAGGCGTAGGTTCGAATCCCACTCAGATCACTAAGTATTTTTCACTGACAGTGGGAATGTGTGTGTGTGTGTGTGTGTGTGTGTGTGTGTGTGTGTGTGTGTGCGTGTGCGTGTGTGTATGTACCCATAGATCCGTCTTTATGAGCTCCTTAGGGGAGGGTAATGGCTGACGATCACGAGTCCAGCCCGTGATCATCCAGACTGTGTGGTGAATAACTCTCTCTCTCTCTCTCTCTCTCTCTCTCTCTCTCTCTCTCTCTCTCTCTCTCTCTCTCTCTCTCTCTCTCTCTCTCTCTCTCTCTCTCTCTGACGTGTCTCAATGTACTTTTGATTGTTTATTGATTAAAACCAGAGAGAGAGAGAGAGAGAGAGAGAGAGAGAGAGAGAGAGAGAGAGAGAGAGAGAGAGAGAGAGAGAATGGGTGGGCCAATGTACTTTCAAATGTATATCGATCAGAGAGAGAGGGAGAGGATTTCAAATTATTAGCAAAGGTTAGATCACCCTCCCCCCCCCACCCCTTAAAGTGTCACCTGTCCATCCCCACCCTCACCTGTACTGATTAGTAGTGGTGTCAAGGTGTGCTCACTCCTACAGGTGTCCCAACGGGCTCACACTGACTACTAATGATGATTGGCTGTGCTCTTTTTATGTATATTTCTTAAAGTTTCATTATATTTTTGCATTTATTCTTTTTATATATATTTGTCTTTGTGTGTGTGTGTGTGTGTGTGTGTGTGTGTGTGTGTGTGTGTGTGTGTGTGTGTGTGTGTGTGTGATGAATTGAACGTTAAACACAACACAGTCTAATGATTCGTGTATCAGTAATAACATTTCATATCATTTTTTTTTTTCATTAAACTCTAATAAAACAATGAACGAAAAAAAAAAGAACAACAACAAAAAACAATGAAAATAACACAATAAAACATCATAACAAAAAAAATAAATAAATGAAAACAATAATCAAACCAAACAAAAAATAAATAATAATAATAATAAAAAAAAATAATAAAAAATTAATCCAACTCAAAATTGAATAACTAAATAATCATTGAATTTAAAAAAGACAATAATCCTTCATGAATAATAATAGTTATACACTTTTTGATGTGACTCTGTAGCCTCGTCAACAAGATACATTGCGGGGCGTGGGCGGGGGCGGGGGAGGGGCGTGGGCGGACGGGGGTGGGGGGCGGGGCATGCATATATATCAGTAGTATTTCACAAAAGGCTTCACTGACTCGTAACTCGCGGCGAGGAGGAGGAGGAGGAGGAGGAGGAGGGAGGAGGGAGGAGGAAGGACAGATAGATAGAAGAAGGGAAAGGAGGAAATGAGAAGGAAGGAAGGAAGGAAGGGAAACAGGCAGGTTGGGAGGGAGAGAAAGAGAGAGAGAGAGAGAGAGAGATTTTTATTATTATTATTATTTTTATTATCATCCATTGTTGTTTAATCTCTTCATTCATTTATTGTTTTATTTATGTATTGTATTATTCATTTGCTCTATTTTTTATTTATTTTTATTTAGATCTATTATACTTACTCGGTTTTCTTTGCCTTCTCTGTATTTATTATTATTATTATTATTATTATTATTATTATTATTATTATTATTGTAGTGGTGGTGGTGGTGGTGGTGATTGTGGTTAATATTGGTGGTAGAAATAATTGTTGTGGTGGTGATAGTGATGATTGTAGTTGTGGAAGGTGAAGTAAGAACAATATGAAGAAGAGGAGGAGGAGGAGGAGAAGGAAGAGGAGGAGGAGGAGGAGGAGGAGGGAGGACAAATAATAATAAGAATAAATAGAAGATTAAACAAAGAAGAAGCAAAAAGAAGGTAATATAAGATGGAAAAAATGGAAAAATAAATAGGAGAAAGAATAAAAGTAAAGAAGAGGAGGAGGAGGATCAAGAAGGTGGAGGAAGAAGTAGATAATTGAGGAGGAGGAGAAGATGGAGAAGGAAGAAGAGAAACTAAAGGAGAAAGAAAAAGTTGAGAAGGAGGTGGAAGAAGAGAAAATTAAGGAAGAATAGGTGAAAGAGGAAGAAAAGAGGGAGAAAGTGGAGGAGGAGGAACAAGAAGAGAAAATTGAGGAGGAGGAGGTGGAAGAACAAGAGAACAATAAGGAGGAGTAGGATGGAGGTAGAGGTAGAGGTGGAGGAGGAGGAAGATGAAGGAAAAATGAAGAGACGAGGTGTTAACTTATAATAAACTTACTCACTCTTGCACAATTCAGCAGATCAATACAAGTGGTGAGAGGACAGGGTAGGAAAGGAAGAAGACTCCTCCCCACCCACCCACTCACCTCACCCACCTCTTCCTTGGCCATAGTTAAAACAGGAAAAACCATAGATAAATTGTTAGTTAGTTAAATAAATAGATAGATAGATAGATTTATTAACCACATAACCACAATACATAATTCATCATAACATATCAGGATACAAAATAATAATACATATGGGAATTTATTTAGTACAGAATAAATATAAATACATCGATGTAATTTTGTGTGTTGTTTATCCGACTAAAAGTATAAATAAATAAATAATTGGACAATGGAGAATATTATTAATTACAGCAGGTGATTAGTTTATGAGGTAATGTAATTAGTTATTCACGTACACACACACACACACACGTAATAATTGGCTATAAGTGAATTTAATATTGATAAGCAACGAAGGAGGAAGGAAACGTACGTGTGTGTGTGTGTGTATGTGCGTTTAGCTTTTACCTACAAAGTGTTATTTCTAGTTTTCAAGTGGATGGAAAGCGAGAAAAAAAAATATATGAAAAAAAAATGTATAATAGAATGAAATAAAAATGAGTTTAAGGAGAAAGAAAAAAATAAATAGAAAGAGGAAGAAAATTTGAATAAAGATGAGCTAAAAGAGAAAGAAAAGAAGGAAGGAAGGAGAAGGAAAAAATAAGGAGGAAAATTAGGAAGAGGAAGACAATTGAATAGAATGGAATAAAGATGAGAAAAAAGAAGAAGAGGGAAGGAGGAAAACAAAAAAGAAAAAGGAAAAAGGGGAAGATAAAAATAAGCTAAAAGGAGAATAGGGGAGGAGGAGGAGGACAAAAATAAGAAGGTAAAGGGGAAATAATTTAATAAAGACCAAAAGGAGAAAGGAAAGGAAAACAATAAAAGGAGAAGGAGAGAAAGAGGAAAAAGAGAGAAGGGGAGGAGGAAAGGGAGAAAAGGAGGTGGAATGTAAGTAAATATAGATAAAAGGAAGGAAGGAGAAGGAAAAAGCAATTATATAACAAAGAGAGAAGAAGAGGGAGGGAGGGAGGGAGGAGGAAACAAAATAAATAAAAGAGGAGGAAAGGGAGAAGGAATGGAGTTGAAATGAGGAAGGGGAGGAAAGAATCGATTAAAGAAGAGGGAAGAAAGAAACAGAGTAAATATAGAGGAGGAAAAGTAGGAAGAGGTGAGAGTAGTAAAGGAGGAGGAGGAGAAGGAGAAGGAATAATAGGGTAGAGGAAGAGAAGGAAGAGCAAGAGGAGAAGGGGGAGAAGTAATAAGAGGAAGAGGAGTAGAGGAGAGAGAGGTGGAGGTAGTGGAGTTTGCTTAAACCTTACTCCAAATCACTGTGCCCACCCACTTGTGATCATTAGTGGAGGGAGGGGTGATTTCTCTCTCTCTCTCTCTCTCTCTCTCTCTCTCTCTCTCTCTCTCTCTCTCTCTCTCTCTCTCTCTCTCTCTCTCTCCTACCAATTCATACAGACAGACACAGGCCTAGTTTGCATCTGTTGTTGTTGTTGTTGTTGTTGTTGTTAAGTTATGCATCTGTTTTATTAATTGTTATAAATCAATCAATATATCCATTTATCTTTCTATGCATCTATCTATTCACTTATTTATCCATCTCTCTGTGTAGTTATTGTTCCATGCATTTGTCTATCTACTTTTCTATATATCTTTCTATCCTATCTCTATATCTTTCTATTCATATCTTCATTTTTCTTTCTTTCTTTCTTTCTCTACATTAAAAGGGTACTGGCCAAGGGCAAACAAAAATCCCGCTTGTCGCTGGACCCTGTATAGAGGACAGTAGGAGAAATAGAGTGAAGGGTTGGAGGTCCAGTTTAACATTAGAGGTGTGTTGATACTCCTCCTTTGAAAGAGTTGAAGTCATAGGCAGGTGGAAAAACAGACTAAGGAAGAGAGTGTCAGACTTGAAAGGGTGAAGATACTGGTTAACTATATTCATACATCTTTTTATCTATACTTGTTTATCGATATCTCTATTTATCTATCTATCTCTATCTTTTTAAGTAGTGAGGTTCCCAAATATTCGGGTGGGCAGGGTGGGCCAAACCTTTACCTGTGGGTCACCTCATGAATATATTTACTTAGCTGCTCTAGACCGTGTGTGTGTTTGTTTATGTTCATGCTAAACAAACATTTAAAACACAACGAATACCAGATGTGAACCTCCTTGTGTGTGTGTGTGTGTGTGTGTGTGTGTATGTGTGTATCTTTATCTATATTTCTGTTTCTTTGTTTATGTTTAATTGTTTATTTATTTATTTTTTTTTATTATTATCTATCTGTCTAGTATTTATTTACTGTGTTTATCTCCTTTTTTTTTTGTCTTTTTCCATTCTATCAATGTTTATTTTTCTGTATTAATCAATTTATTTATTTTCTTTCTTTTCATTTCCTCGTTTCTTTCTTTTTTTTCTCTCTCTCTGTGTGTGTCTGTTTATCTTTCTATCAATATATTCTTTCTTTTTTCTTTCTTTTTTCTTTTCTCTTCATTCATATCTGACTTTCCTTCTTTTTTTTCTTTCTTTTATCACTTGTGTGCGGTCTTCCTATTGTTTTGTTTTGTTTTGTTTTGTTTGTTTGTTTGTTTGTTCATCTTGTGGTGTTTTTATTTGTTTTTATTAGTTTGTCTTGTGTTTACTTTTATTTGTGTTGCCTTTTGATATCCGCTGAGAGAGAGAGAGAGAGAGAGAGAGAGAGAGAGAGGAGAGAGAGAGAGAGAGAGAGAGAGAGAGAGAGAAAAGAGAGAGAAAGGTAACTAACTTTTGGTCTAAAACTTCAGACTTCCTTCATCCTTCTAAAGACTTTTACTTAATTAATGCTAATGATAATGGTGTGTTAATAGTGCTTATACTAATGGTAGTGGTGGTGGTGGTGGTGGTAGTGGTGGTAGTGGTGGTAGTGGTGGTAGTAGTAGTAGTAGTAGTAGTAGTAGTAGTAGTAGTAGTAGTAGTAGTAGTAGTAATAATAATGATAATAATAGTAACAAAATCAATAGTAATACAAAATGCAGTAGTAGTAGTAGTAGTGCTGGTGGTAGTGATGATTGTAGTTGTTGTAGTAGTGGTGGTGGTGGTGGTAGTAGTGGTGGTGGTAGTGGTAGTGGTGGTGGTGGTGGTGGTAATGTTGGTAGCTTGGAATGGTGGTAGCAGTGAAAGAAATACAGCCGAGTCAGGAATTGAAAGTTTTCCAGACTTGGTATGGAGAAAGAGGAGGAGGAGGAGGAGGAGGAGAGGATGTGGAAGGAGGAAGAGAAGGAGAAGAAGTGGGAGGAAGAAGAGAAGGAGTGGGAGGAAGAGAAGGAGCAAGAGGAGGAATAAAATTAATGTTTAGGAGGGAGAGAGACGAAAAAATACAAGATGAATAGAAATTGAGCAAGGTAGGAGGAAGAGGAGGAGGAAGAAGAAGAAGAAGAGAAAAAGTAGAAGGAAGAGAAGCAGGAGGAATAAGAAGAATGTTTAGGAGGGAGAGAGACAAAAATTGGAAGATGAAGAGAAATTAAGCAAGGAAGGAGGAGGAGGGGGGGGGGAAGAGGAAGAGAGGAGGAGGAGGAGGAAGAGAGGAGGAGGAGGGCGTCTAAGAGAAGTGTTTGAAAGTGAGAAAGAAACAGGATGAATGGAAGGAGGCAAGAAAACGACCAAGATGGAGGAGGAGGAAGAGGAAGAGGAGGAGGAAAGTGTATTAAGTTACGAATATGAAAGAAAACGGAATGGAGGAGGAAATTGGAAAATGGGAAACACATAAAGAAAAATAACACATCAGAAAACAAGATGAAGGTGGCAAAAAAAATAAATAAAGATAAAATAAAATAAAGTATAATATAATAACCAAAAAAAAAAAGTAAGAAATAAAAGTAATAAAAAGTCACATAAGTAATGAAAGGGCAGACCAAAAAAAAATTAATAAAGAAAATATACACAAACAAGAGAGAGAGAGAGAGAGAGAGAGAGAGAGAGAGAGAGAGAGAGAGAGAGAGAGAGAGAGAGAGAGAGAGAGAGAGAGAGAAGGCAACATTACACCAAATAATACATAAAAGGACAAAGAGAAGGACTACGAAGAGGAGGAGGAGGAGGAGAAGAAAGAAGAAGAAGAAGAGGAGGAGGAGAAGGAGGATTAAAAAAAAAATAGAAAGAGGTGGAAGAGCAAGAGGAAGACAAGAACAATGAGAGAAAAGAATTAAAACAATCCATTTGGGAGAGGGGAAGAGGAGGAGGAGGAGGAGGAGGAGGAAGGGAAGAAGACATAAGTCACATTCAACGGAAAATGAAAGAAAAATTTAATGAAGGTGAAATATAATGAGAGTTGGAGGTGGGCGTATTGCCATGAGAGAGAGAGAGAGAGAGAGAGAGAGAGAGAGAGAGAGAGAGAGAGAGAGAGAGAGAGAGAGAGAGAGAGAGAGAGAGAGAGAGAGAGAGAGAGAGAGAGAGAGAGAGAGAATTGCATCTGTTTTGGTAATGTTGAATTGTTCTAGATTTTGGTGTGTGTGTGTGTGTGTGTATAGGGTGTGTGTGTGTGTGTGTGTGTGTGTGTGTGTGTGTGTGTGTGTGTGTGTGTGTGTATAATTACGTGGTATACCTATATTATGTGTGCATGTATGTAATATGTATGTGTTTCTATGAGACTCGTGTATGTGTTTATGTGAATGAATGAATCTCTCTCTCTCTCTCTCTCTCTCTCTCTCTCTCTCTCTCTCTCTCTCTCTCTCTCTCTCTCTCTCTCTCTCTCTCTCTCTCTCTCTCCCTCTCTCTCTCTCAGCATAACATAATTAATAAGTCTAGGATAGTTGGCGTCAGTCCGCTTTTTTCAGCCTTTTAATTAGCGAGTATTGTGATAATTAGAGTGGCCTAATTAACCTGAGAGAGAGAGAAAAAAAAAAGAGTGAGAGAGAGAGAGAGAGAGAGAGAGAGAGAGAGAGAGAGAGAGAGAGAGAGAGAGAGAGAGAGATGTCATTCACCCCGCCATATCTTGTTATTCTTCCGTAAGATGTCAAATCTCTTTCTGCTGTATCAGTCGTCTGTCCTCCTCCTCCTCCTCCTCCTCCTCCTCCTCCTCCTCCTCCTCCTCCTCCTCCTCCTCCTCCTCCTCCTCCTCCTCCTCTTCCATTTTCGGTTACTGGAATCCATCAGAAGTTCTCTCCATCACTTCTTTCTTAATTCTTTTCCTTTTTTCCTTCCTTCCTTCATTCATTCAGTCGTTTCTCTCTTCTTTTTCTTCCTTTCCTTGCTTTTTTTTTATTGAATCTCATTTCGTTCTCACTTCCTTCCCTCTCTTCCCTCTCTCCCTCACAGCCTCTCTTTGACTTGTCTCTTGTGGCGGGAGAATATTGTCTAGATGGAATCATTCTCTCTCTCTCTCTCTCTCTCTCTCTCTCTCTCTCTCTCTCTCTCTCTCTCTCTCTCTCTCTCTCTCTCTCTCTCTCTCTCTCTCTCTCCCTTTTATTTATCCTTACATTTCGTTGCATTTCTCCTCTCCTCTTCCCTCCTCTTTGATTTTTTTCTTCTCTCACCCTTCCATTTATTTATTTTTCAGCACTTACCCTTTGCTTTTGTTTATTCTATTCCTTGTCTCTTATTCTCCCCTCCCTTAACTTTAGGAGAGAGAGAGAGAGAGAGAGAGAGAGAGAGAGAGAGAGAGAGAGAGAGAGAGAGAGAGAGAGAGAGAGAGAGAGAGAGAGAGAATGCAGCACTTTCCTTGGTAGACTTAAATTGTAGTTTTAATCTACAGTCATTAAGAGGTTCCCTGTTTTGCACATATGGTGGCAGCGTTGGGATACTAATGAAAGTACTGATGATGATGATGATGATGATGAGTGGTGATGTTGGTGATGGTAGTGGTGGTGATGGTGGTGGTGGCAGTGGTGATGTTAGTGCTTCTCTTGGTTTGGTTAAGATGTTAGGTTGATACTGGTTGAAGAAATGTTGGTTGTAGTGGTGGTAGTGGTGGTGATGGATGAGGAGAAAGAAAAAAATGTATAAGTAAGAGATACCCTGAAGAAGTATTATAACGGAAAAGAAAGAGGAGACAGAGGAAGAGGAGGAGGAGGAAAAGGTTGCTACTGTGGTTCTCTTACCTGATGACCTTTTCCTTGTCTCCACTCCTCTCTCACTTCCATTCCTTCACTCCTCTCCTCTATTCTACCCTCCTCTCCTCTTACCTCCCTCCTCTCTTCTCACCTCCATTCCTTCATTCATCATCGCTATTCCTCCTCCTTTATTACCACTCTCTTCCACCTCCTTTTCTTTTCTTCGTATCCCTTGCTCTTGTCTTTCATCTCCTCTCCTCTCTTCCTTCCGCCGTACAGGTAACAGGAGACACAAGACAAAGATATACATAAAACATGGAAGATTATGAGTATCAGGTAGCACTTAAGGTGATCCAATAGTAAGAGGAGGAAGAGGAGGAGGAGGAGGAGGAGGAGGAGGATTACATTATAGGAGGTAGTCAAAAAAAGTCAATTCCATGTTATTTTCTCCCTAAGCTAACACTCCCTGGAAGCCACGCCCCCTCACTACTCAGGCACGTTGCTGATTGGCTGATTCGTACAGGCAGCCGTTGCATCTAGTATTATTCCCAGTAAATACATCCACACTTCCTAATCAGCCGTGTTTACCCGAGTGAAAAGATACATTCTGAATATAAAAGGAAGGACGAGTAATTGGAAATGCATCAGTGTTTGAGGGATTAGGGAAATATTGAATCCACGCGATGTGAAGTGAAAGATAAAACTGATGTTGGGTGAAGCTCGTTTGTATATGTGTGTGTGTGTGTGTGTGTGTGTGTGTGTGTGTGTGTGTGTGTGAGAGTAACTAATACATATTGAAGTTTTTTTATATATGCTATTGGAGAACCGGATAAGGGCAATACAAAAAAACTATAAATAAAGAATACCTGTGATTGCTAGTTCCCTATAGAAGAAAAACTAGTAAAAAAAAAGAGTGAGGTTAAATTGGTGTTGCAGCTGTGTTGATACTCCTCTGATTAATGAGTTCAAGTGTTAGTGTAGTGCAATAAAGCAGCCAGATAAGTATTGAATGTAGGTAATGAATGGTCTCGTTCTTGTTTGAATAATTACACTTAACACTTATATATTGAAGCTACCTTACGTTGAGGTGAAATGTAGAGGATTCCTGCAATGCAAATATAAGTGAAATGATGTGATGTTGGAATATGTTAAGTGTTGTGAATGTATTACTACTACTACTACTACTACTACTACTACTACTATAATACACTCATCACCTCCACTACTGCCACTTTCTATGGTCCTTCTACTACTACTACTACTACTACTGCCAATAATGATAATAATAGCAACAACAACAATACCAGTAACAATAGCGGTAGAAATCACCACACCGCCAACATTTAAACACCACCACACACACACCATACAAGCTTTATCTTCCTATACTGCTATACATACATACATACCTTCCCCCCTTTTATTTTTTCCCTCGTTTATGCATATCTGTTATTTGCATATTCATACATTTATTGTTTGCACTCAACTCAGAACCAAATTTTTCACTAGAAACATGCAACCAATTACTCACATCCACCACCACCACCACCACCACCACCACCACCACCACCAACAACAACAACAACAACAACAACAACAACAACAACAACAACAACAACAACAACACTAATAATGATAAGCAAATCAACAAACACACAAACTTAAGAGATATTTTCAGGAGTCCACTAGTAGCAGAAGTATTGAAATGTCATGCAGGTAACGATTTCTCCACCTCTCTCTCTCTCTCTCTCTCTCTCTCTCTCTCTCTCTCTCTCTCTCTCTCTCTCTCTCTCTCTCTCTCTCTCTCTCTCTCTCTCTCTCTCCAACTAAAACAAAAATACAAGCTTATAAGACATTTTCTTCCTCTCCTTCTTACCTCTTCCTTCCTTCCCTCCTTCCTCCCCTCCCTCCCTCTCTCCCTCCTTTCTTTTTCTCTCCCTTTTCACGCCTTAGAGATATTTTCCTTCTCTCTCCTCCATGACTCTCCTTCTCCTCTTCCTTTGCCTCTTCCTCTTCCCTCCCTTTCCCTTCCTCATTATACAATCCCTCCCCTTTTTCCTTCTTCCCTCCCTCTACACCCCAACCCCCTGCCCCTCCTTCCCTTCTCTTCCCTCCCTTCCCTCCCTTCCCTTCCCTCCCTTTTCCTCATTCATTACACTCTCCCTCACTCACTCTTCCTTCTCCTCTCCCTTCATTACCTCTTCCTCCCTTCACTCCTCGTCCTCCAGCCTCAACTCGCTAAGTGCTCTTGAAGGGAACATGCTCACCTCCTCCTCCTCCTCCTCCTCCTCCTCCTCCTCCTCCTCCTCCTCCTCCTCCTCCTCCTCCTCCTCTTCCTGTCCCTCATATCATGCATATTATTTTGCATATTAATTCATTCCCAGACGGGTGGTGGTAGTTGTGGTGATGTAGTGTTGATGGTGGTGGTGTTGTGGTGTTGGTGGTGGTGGTGTTGTGGTGTTGGTGGTGGTGGTGTTGTAGTAGTGGTGGTGGTGGTGTTGTCTGGTGCTGGCTCAAAGGATATTATATATGGTAGAAGTAATCCATTTTATTTCCCACTTTTTCTCAGTTAAGGAGAACAATAGCAACCGGAAGTGTGTGTGTGACTCTCTCTCTCTCTCTCTCTCTCTCTCTCTCTCTCTCTCTCTCTCTCTCTCTCTCTCTCTCTCTCTCTCTCTCTCTCTCTCTCTCTCTCTCTCTCTCTCTCTCCCCTATTTATTTTCGGTGCAGGAGTGGAGTCGTAGAGGCCCTTCTGACGTGACCTGATTTCCCTCCGCCGCGGCCGTGACCTAACTTTACCTCCCCCGCCCCCGCCCCCCCCCCACACACACCCTGTCCCCCAGCACCCCTAGGGACCCCTCACTCCTGCGTGCAAGGAAGGCGGGGACAAGTTGAGGATGAAGTAGGAGGAGGCAGGAGGCGATGGGGAGGAGAAGGTGATTGGTGAAGGTGGGGGGATTGATGGAGGGTAGGAGTGGGTGTTTGGAGGTAGGTGGTAGGTGGTAGGGGAGTGTTGGAGGGTGGGGGTGTGAGTTCATGGGTAGGGGGTAAGGGGTAGGGGGTAGGGGGTAGGGGGCGGGTGTGGTGAAGGATGAAGCAGCCATTGCCGGGAGCGGCAGGAGACTGACACGCTTAGTTGGAAAATCAAGAAGACAAGTGGATGGAGGAGGAGGAGGAATGAAAGAGGGAAGGAGGGAGGAAAGAAGTGAAGGAAGGCTGGGTTGCACACGCACCCAAGAGGAAGTAAGCCTTTTTTTCCTGGCCAGAGTTTTCCTTCGTGTCTTTTTGTGTCGACGTTTGGTTCCCTGCCGCGGCGAGGCTTACACAAGGGTGTGGGGGGGGAGGGGAGGCCTCGCTGCGTGTCCGCTGCAGGTGAGGCGGTGGTGGTGGTGGTGGTGACGGGCCTGATTGACACACCGCCTCCTGTGGGTGTTACCGGGGTGGAGGGTGGAGGGTGGGGTTGGGGTGTTGTGGGGTTGTGGGTGTGTGGCTAGGATGCTGATCCTTTGTCTCTCCTGCAGGAGGAGGGAAGGGGGTGATGCCCGTCCCTCCACCGCTCCTGTGTCTGTCGCTGCTCGTGTCTTCCTGCCTCGCGCTTTCCCACGTGGAGGGCGCCCTCGCCCCTGCCCCGCCCCGCCCCAGTGCGCCCCGGGAGGCCCCCGAGGCTGAGGGTGAGGAGTGGGCGGGGGCGGCGGTGGGCGTGATCGTGGTGAAGGCCACCGTGATGGCCTCCATCATCGTGGTGTCTGTGCTCGGCAACGTGCTGGTCATCGTGAGTGTGGCGCTGCACCGTCGCCTCCATTCCCCCGCTAACTACCTGCTCGTCTCCCTCGCCACCGCTGACATGCTCGTCGCCCTCTGTGCTATGACCTTCAACGCATCCGTAGAGCTGACCGGCGGCCGGTGGCTGTTCGGTCGCGTCATGTGTGACCTGTGGAACAGCTTCGACGTGTACTTCTCCACGGTGTCCATCCTACACTTGTGCTGCATCAGCGTGGACCGTTACTACGCCATCGTGCGTCCCCTCGAGTACCCGCTCACCATCACACGCCGCGTGCTCAGCCTCATGCTCACCCACTGCTGGCTGGCGCCCGTCCTCATCTCCTTCCTGCCCATCCTGCTGGGCTGGTACACCACCGCCGACCACCTTCGGAGCCGCGAGGCACACCCACACGTGTGTGCCTTCGTGGTGAACGTGGTGTTCGCCCTGGTGTCGTCGGCGGTGTCGTTCTGGGTGCCGTGCACCGTCATGGTGGTCATGTACTTCCGCATCTTCCAAGAGGCTCGCAAACAAGAGCGTGCCCTCCTCACACGCGCTTTCTCCGCCAACTCCGCCGCCTACTCTGCCTCCTTTAGGCAGCAGCAGCAGCAGCTGGAGGAACAGCAGCAACAGGATGCCGCGACGGAGGTGGTGTCACGCCAGCAGCTGCTCGTAGCGCTACAGGGGACGACCTTCACGCCGGGCAACTGCCATCAGGAAATCGTGATGAACTCCCTCTCCCCCGAAGCTGCCAACTGTG
>JAPQNM010000012.1:8810288-8837788 GCA_029783475.1 Metacarcinus magister | reverse complement strand
CTCCCTAAACCACACACACACACACACACACACACACACACACACACACACACACACACACACACACACACACACACACCCACCCACACTAAAGTTTCAGTGTTCTACCACGGTTTCGAATCAGTCACCCAGACACACACAATATCTCTCTCTCTCTCTCTCTCTCTCTCTCTCTCTCTCTCTCTCTCTCTCTCTCTCTCTCTCTCTCTCTCTCTCTCTCTCTCTCTCTCTCTCTCTCTCTCTCTCTCTCTCTCTCTCTCTCTCTCTCTCTCTCTCTCTCTCTTTCTCTCATTTATATTTACAATCGAGACACAATTCAACATTTAAACAGTGTCTGGTGTGCCTCGGGAAACAGCAGGTAGGTGTGTGTGTGTGTGTGTGTGTGTGTGTGTGTGTGTGTGTGTGTGTGATGTCGTCATTGCCTGTCTTGTCACTTGCATCGTAATTTCAGCTTTATTCTCTTTTTCTTTTTTGTCTCTCTCTTGCTCGCTATCTGTCTTCCTCTCTCTCTCTTTATCTTTCTCTCTCTCTCTCTTTATCTTTCTCTCTCTCTCTCTCTCTCTCTCTCTCTCTCTCTCTCTCTCTCTCTCTCTCTCTCTCTCTCTCTCTCTTTTTATTGATTGGGTTACTAGGTGAAGGTACCGAGGGATTTTCCTTTTTCCTGTTCCTCTTTTTCCTCTTCATTTTACTTCCTCTTTTCTATCGATATACAGAATTTATATTTTATTTTATTTTATTTGTTTAAGATATTTTCCTCATAGTGTTCAAATGGTGATATTGCTTTGAATGGACAGGAAAAATAGTTTTGTTACACCTGAAAGCTTATATAAGAAAACGCAGAAAGGGTATTGTCTGATAAAAACAAGACAAAATATAATGAATAATGGAAAATAACAGAACAATTTGAAAGTATAGATGTAGATAAAACAAAACATAGCTGTTATTCCTTAAATCAAAGCATATAAGAAAACGAAGGGAGGGTTTGAATGCATTAATGGGCGTGGCTAGTGAAGGTGCTGCCCTCTCGTGACAACTTACTGTGTGTCTCAATTGAACGATGCTTTTTTCTTGCTAAATCTTGCTCCTTCTCTATATCCAACATTAAATCCTTTGTGTCTAATCTTCTTTGACAAACCCACATGCTCCATTTTACTAACTAACCATTCTTTCCTTCCCTATAATTTACCATCCCATTATCTCTCTCTCTCTCTCTCTCTCTCTCTCTCTCTCTCTCTCTCTCTCTCTCTCTCTCTCTCTCTCTCTCTCTCTCTCCCTCTCTCTCTCTCTCTCTCTCTCTCTCTCTCTCTCTCTCTCTCTCTCTCTCTCTAATTATTAGTCATAGAACAAATATTCATAATATCAGTTGTACAGTTTAATTAGGTCTATCAGATGCTGCAATTATATTTCCAATATCTCTAATAGCTTTCAAGAAAATGACGAGGAAAGTCATGTTTTTATATAAAAATACGGTTTTATTTTACTGCGTAATTATTAGTCATAGAACAAATATTCATAATATCAGTTGTACAGTTGAATTAGGTGTATCAGATGATGCAATGATATTTCCAATATCTCTAATAGCTTTCGAGAAAACGAGGAAGAAAGTAATTTAAAAAAAAGTAAAATTCAGTATTTATTAGTACTAGTGAAAATATTCATAATGACAGTAGTAGATTTTAATTAGGTATATCAGATGCTGCAATGATATTTCCAATATCTCTAATAGCTTTCGAGAAAATGAGGAGTAAAATCATGTTTTTATATAAATATTAAGTTTCATTTTACTGCGTAATTATTAGTCTTAGAACAAATATTCATAATGAGAGTTGTACAGTTTAATTAGGTGTATCAGATGCTGCAATGATATTTCCAATATCTCTAATAGCTTTCGAGAACATGAGGAGGAAAGTCATGTTTTTATATAAAAATTAAGTTTCATTTTACTGCGTAATTATTAGTCATAGAACAAATATTCATAATGACAGTTGTACAGTTTAATTAGGTGTATCAGATGCGTCAATGATATTTCTAATATCTTTAGTAGCTTTCGAGAAAATGAGGAGGAAAGTCATGTTTTTATATAAATATTAAGTTTCATTTTACTGCGTAATTATTAGCCATAGAACAAATATTCATAATATCAGTTTTACAGTTTAATTAGGTGTATTAGATGCTGCAATGATATTTCCAATATCTCTAATAGCTTTCGGGAAAATGAGGAGGAAAGTCATGTTTTTAAATAAATATTAAGTTTCATTTTACTGCGTAATTATTAGTCATAGAAAAAATATTCATAATATCAGTTGTACAGTTTAATTAGGTGTATCAGCTGCTGCAATGATATTTCCAATATCTCTAATAGCTTTCAAGAAAATGAGGAGGAAAGTCATGTTTTTAAATAAATATTAAGTTTCATTTTACTGCGTAATTATTAGTCATAGAACAAATATTCATAATATCAGTTGTACAGTTTAATTAGGTCTATCAGATGCTGCAATTATATTTCCAATATCTCTAATAGCTTTCAAGAAAATGACGAGGAAAGTCATGTTTTTATATAAAAATACGGTTTTATTTTACTGCGTAATTATTAGTCATAGAACAAATATTCATAATATCAGTTGTACAGTTGAATTAGGTGTATCAGATGATGCAATGATATTTCCAATATCTCTAATAGCTTTCGAGAAAACGAGGAAGAAAGTAATTTAAAAAAAAGTAAAATTCAGTATTTATTAGTACTAGTGAAAATATTCATAATGACAGTAGTAGATTTTAATTAGGTATATCAGATGCTGCAATGATATTTCCAATATCTCTAATAGCTTTCGAGAAAATGAGGAGTAAAATCATGTTTTTATATAAATATTAAGTTTCATTTTACTGCGTAATTATTAGTCTTAGAACAAATATTCATAATGAGAGTTGTACAGTTTAATTAGGTGTATCAGATGCTGCAATGATATTTCCAATATCTCTAATAGCTTTCGAGAACATGAGGAGGAAAGTCATGTTTTTATATAAAAATTAAGTTTCATTTTACTGCGTAATTATTAGTCATAGAACAAATATTCATAATGACAGTTGTACAGTTTAATTAGGTGTATCAGATGCGTCAATGATATTTCTAATATCTTTAGTAGCTTTCGAGAAAATGAGGAGGAAAGTCATGTTTTTATATAAATATTAAGTTTCATTTTACTGCGTAATTATTAGCCATAGAACAAATATTCATAATATCAGTTTTACAGTTTAATTAGGTGTATTAGATGCTGCAATGATATTTCCAATATCTCTAATAGCTTTCGGGAAAATGAGGAGGAAAGTCATGTTTTTAAATAAATATTAAGTTTCATTTTACTGCGTAATTATTAGTCATAGAAAAAATATTCATAATATCAGTTGTACAGTTTAATTAGGTGTATCAGCTGCTGCAATGATATTTCCAATATCTCTAATAGCTTTCAAGAAAATGAGGAGGAAAGTCATGTTTTTAAATAAATATTAAGTTTCATTTTACTGCGTAATTATTAGTCATAGAACAAATATTCATAATATCAGTTGTACAGTTTAATTAGGTCTATCAGATGCTGCAATTATATTTCCAATATCTCTAATAGCTTTCAAGAAAATGACGAGGAAAGTCATGTTTTTATATAAAAATACGGTTTTATTTTACTGCGTAATTATTAGTCATAGAACAAATATTCATAATATCAGTTGTACAGTTGAATTAGGTGTATCAGATGATGCAATGATATTTCCAATATCTCTAATAGCTTTCGAGAAAACGAGGAAGAAAGTAATTTAAAAAAAAGTAAAATTCAGTATTTATTAGTACTAGTGAAAATATTCATAATGACAGTAGTAGATTTTAATTAGGTATATCAGATGCTGCAATGATATTTCCAATATCTCTAATAGCTTTCGAGAAAATGAGGAGTAAAATCATGTTTTTATATAAATATTAAGTTTCATTTTACTGCGTAATTATTAGTCTTAGAACAAATATTCATAATGAGAGTTGTACAGTTTAATTAGGTGTATCAGATGCTGCAATGATATTTCCAATATCTCTAATAGCTTTCGAGAACATGAGGAGGAAAGTCATGTTTTTATATAAAAATTAAGTTTCATTTTACTGCGTAATTATTAGTCATAGAACAAATATTCATAATGACAGTTGTACAGTTTAATTAGGTGTATCAGATGCGTCAATGATATTTCTAATATCTTTAGTAGCTTTCGAGAAAATGAGGAGGAAAGTCATGTTTTTATATAAATATTAAGTTTCATTTTACTGCGTAATTATTAGCCATAGAACAAATATTCATAATATCAGTTTTACAGTTTAATTAGGTGTATTAGATGCTGCAATGATATTTCCAATATCTCTAATAGCTTTCGGGAAAATGAGGAGGAAAGTCATGTTTTTAAATAAATATTAAGTTTCATTTTACTGCGTAATTATTAGTCATAGAAAAAATATTCATAATATCAGTTGTACAGTTTAATTAGGTGTATCAGCTGCTGCAATGATATTTCCAATATCTCTAATAGCTTTCAAGAAAATGAGGAGGAAAGTCATGTTTTTAAATAAATATTAAGTTTCATTTTACTGCGTAATTATTAGTCATAGAACAAATATTCATAATATCAGTTGTACAGTTTAATTAGGTCTATCAGATGCTGCAATTATATTTCCAATATCTCTAATAGCTTTCAAGAAAATGACGAGGAAAGTCATGTTTTTATATAAAAATACGGTTTTATTTTACTGCGTAATTATTAGTCATAGAACAAATATTCATAATATCAGTTGTACAGTTGAATTAGGTGTATCAGATGATGCAATGATATTTCCAATATCTCTAATAGCTTTCGAGAAAACGAGGAAGAAAGTAATTTAAAAAAAAGTAAAATTCAGTATTTATTAGTACTAGTGAAAATATTCATAATGACAGTAGTAGATTTTAATTAGGTATATCAGATGCTGCAATGATATTTCCAATATCTCTAATAGCTTTCGAGAAAATGAGGAGTAAAATCATGTTTTTATATAAATATTAAGTTTCATTTTACTGCGTAATTATTAGTCTTAGAACAAATATTCATAATGAGAGTTGTACAGTTTAATTAGGTGTATCAGATGCTGCAATGATATTTCCAATATCTCTAATAGCTTTCGAGAACATGAGGAGGAAAGTCATGTTTTTATATAAAAATTAAGTTTCATTTTACTGCGTAATTATTAGTCATAGAACAAATATTCATAATGACAGTTGTACAGTTTAATTAGGTGTATCAGATGCGTCAATGATATTTCTAATATCTTTAGTAGCTTTCGAGAAAATGAGGAGGAAAGTCATGTTTTTATATAAATATTAAGTTTCATTTTACTGCGTAATTATTAGCCATAGAACAAATATTCATAATATCAGTTTTACAGTTTAATTAGGTGTATTAGATGCTGCAATGATATTTCCAATATCTCTAATAGCTTTCGGGAAAATGAGGAGGAAAGTCATGTTTTTAAATAAATATTAAGTTTCATTTTACTGCGTAATTATTAGTCATAGAAAAAATATTCATAATATCAGTTGTACAGTTTAATTAGGTGTATCAGCTGCTGCAATGATATTTCCAATATCTCTAATAGCTTTCAAGAAAATGAGGAGGAAAGTCATGTTTTTAAATAAATATTAAGTTTCATTTTACTGCGTAATTATTAGTCATAGAACAAATATTCATAATATCAGTTGTACAGTTTAATTAGGTCTATCAGATGCTGCAATTATATTTCCAATATCTCTAATAGCTTTCAAGAAAATGACGAGGAAAGTCATGTTTTTATATAAAAATACGGTTTTATTTTACTGCGTAATTATTAGTCATAGAACAAATATTCATAATATCAGTTGTACAGTTGAATTAGGTGTATCAGATGATGCAATGATATTTCCAATATCTCTAATAGCTTTCGAGAAAACGAGGAAGAAAGTAATTTAAAAAAAAGTAAAATTCAGTATTTATTAGTACTAGTGAAAATATTCATAATGACAGTAGTAGATTTTAATTAGGTATATCAGATGCTGCAATGATATTTCCAATATCTCTAATAGCTTTCGAGAAAATGAGGAGTAAAATCATGTTTTTATATAAATATTAAGTTTCATTTTACTGCGTAATTATTAGTCTTAGAACAAATATTCATAATGAGAGTTGTACAGTTTAATTAGGTGTATCAGATGCTGCAATGATATTTCCAATATCTCTAATAGCTTTCGAGAACATGAGGAGGAAAGTCATGTTTTTATATAAAAATTAAGTTTCATTTTACTGCGTAATTATTAGTCATAGAACAAATATTCATAATGACAGTTGTACAGTTTAATTAGGTGTATCAGATGCGTCAATGATATTTCTAATATCTTTAGTAGCTTTCGAGAAAATGAGGAGGAAAGTCATGTTTTTATATAAATATTAAGTTTCATTTTACTGCGTAATTATTAGCCATAGAACAAATATTCATAATATCAGTTTTACAGTTTAATTAGGTGTATTAGATGCTGCAATGATATTTCCAATATCTCTAATAGCTTTCGGGAAAATGAGGAGGAAAGTCATGTTTTTAAATAAATATTAAGTTTCATTTTACTGCGTAATTATTAGTCATAGAAAAAATATTCATAATATCAGTTGTACAGTTTAATTAGGTGTATCAGCTGCTGCAATGATATTTCCAATATCTCTAATAGCTTTCAAGAAAATGAGGAGGAAAGTCATGTTTTTAAATAAATATTAAGTTTCATTTTACTGCGTAATTATTAGTCATAGAACAAATATTCATAATATCAGTTGTACAGTTTAATTAGGTCTATCAGATGCTGCAATTATATTTCCAATATCTCTAATAGCTTTCAAGAAAATGACGAGGAAAGTCATGTTTTTATATAAAAATACGGTTTTATTTTACTGCGTAATTATTAGTCATAGAACAAATATTCATAATATCAGTTGTACAGTTGAATTAGGTGTATCAGATGATGCAATGATATTTCCAATATCTCTAATAGCTTTCGAGAAAACGAGGAAGAAAGTAATTTAAAAAAAAGTAAAATTCAGTATTTATTAGTACTAGTGAAAATATTCATAATGACAGTAGTAGATTTTAATTAGGTATATCAGATGCTGCAATGATATTTCCAATATCTCTAATAGCTTTCGAGAAAATGAGGAGTAAAATCATGTTTTTATATAAATATTAAGTTTCATTTTACTGCGTAATTATTAGTCTTAGAACAAATATTCATAATGAGAGTTGTACAGTTTAATTAGGTGTATCAGATGCTGCAATGATATTTCCAATATCTCTAATAGCTTTCGAGAACATGAGGAGGAAAGTCATGTTTTTATATAAAAATTAAGTTTCATTTTACTGCGTAATTATTAGTCATAGAACAAATATTCATAATGACAGTTGTACAGTTTAATTAGGTGTATCAGATGCGTCAATGATATTTCTAATATCTTTAGTAGCTTTCGAGAAAATGAGGAGGAAAGTCATGTTTTTATATAAATATTAAGTTTCATTTTACTGCGTAATTATTAGCCATAGAACAAATATTCATAATATCAGTTTTACAGTTTAATTAGGTGTATTAGATGCTGCAATGATATTTCCAATATCTCTAATAGCTTTCGGGAAAATGAGGAGGAAAGTCATGTTTTTAAATAAATATTAAGTTTCATTTTACTGCGTAATTATTAGTCATAGAAAAAATATTCATAATATCAGTTGTACAGTTTAATTAGGTGTATCAGCTGCTGCAATGATATTTCCAATATCTCTAATAGCTTTCAAGAAAATGAGGAGGAAAGTCATGTTTTTAAATAAATATTAAGTTTCATTTTACTGCGTAATTATTAGTCATAGAACAAATATTCATAATATCAGTTGTACAGTTTAATTAGGTCTATCAGATGCTGCAATTATATTTCCAATATCTCTAATAGCTTTCAAGAAAATGACGAGGAAAGTCATGTTTTTATATAAAAATACGGTTTTATTTTACTGCGTAATTATTAGTCATAGAACAAATATTCATAATATCAGTTGTACAGTTGAATTAGGTGTATCAGATGATGCAATGATATTTCCAATATCTCTAATAGCTTTCGAGAAAACGAGGAAGAAAGTAATTTAAAAAAAAGTAAAATTCAGTATTTATTAGTACTAGTGAAAATATTCATAATGACAGTAGTAGATTTTAATTAGGTATATCAGATGCTGCAATGATATTTCCAATATCTCTAATAGCTTTCGAGAAAATGAGGAGTAAAATCATGTTTTTATATAAATATTAAGTTTCATTTTACTGCGTAATTATTAGTCTTAGAACAAATATTCATAATGAGAGTTGTACAGTTTAATTAGGTGTATCAGATGCTGCAATGATATTTCCAATATCTCTAGAACAAATATTCATAATATCAGTTTTACAGTTTAATTAGGTGTATTAGATGCTGCAATGATATTTCCAATATCTCTAATAGCTTTCGGGAAAATGAGGAGGAAAGTCATGTTTTTAAATAAATATTAAGTTTCATTTTACTGCGTAATTATTAGTCATAGAAAAAATATTCATAATATCAGTTGTACAGTTTAATTAGGTGTATCAGCTGCTGCAATGATATTTCCAATATCTCTAATAGCTTTCAAGAAAATGAGGAGGAAAGTCATGTTTTTAAATAAATATTAAGTTTCATTTTACTGCGTAATTATTAGTCATAGAACAAATATTCATAATATCAGTTGTACAGTTTAATTAGGTCTATCAGATGCTGCAATTATATTTCCAATATCTCTAATAGCTTTCAAGAAAATGACGAGGAAAGTCATGTTTTTATATAAAAATACGGTTTTATTTTACTGCGTAATTATTAGTCATAGAACAAATATTCATAATATCAGTTGTACAGTTGAATTAGGTGTATCAGATGATGCAATGATATTTCCAATATCTCTAATAGCTTTCGAGAAAACGAGGAAGAAAGTAATTTAAAAAAAAGTAAAATTCAGTATTTATTAGTACTAGTGAAAATATTCATAATGACAGTAGTAGATTTTAATTAGGTATATCAGATGCTGCAATGATATTTCCAATATCTCTAATAGCTTTCGAGAAAATGAGGAGTAAAATCATGTTTTTATATAAATATTAAGTTTCATTTTACTGCGTAATTATTAGTCTTAGAACAAATATTCATAATGAGAGTTGTACAGTTTAATTAGGTGTATCAGGTGCTGCAATGATATTTCCAATATCTCTAATAGTTTTCGAGAACATGAGGAGGAAAGTCATGTTTTTATATAAAAATTAAGTTTCATTTTACTGCGTAATTATTAGTCATAGAACAAATATTCATAATGACAGTTGTACAGTTTAATTAGGTGTATCAGATGCGTCAATGATATTTCTAATATCTTTAGTAGCTTTCGAGAAAATGAGGAGGAAAGTCATGTTTTTATATAAATATTAAGTTTCATTTTACTGCGTAATTATTAGCCATAGAACAAATATTCATAATATCAGTTTTACAGTTTAATTAGGTGTATTAGATGCTGCAATGATATTTCCAATATCTCTAATAGCTTTCGGGAAAATGAGGAGGAAAGTCATGTTTTTAAATAAATATTAAGTTTCATTTTACTGCGTAATTATTAGTCATAGAAAAAATATTCATAATATCAGTTGTACAGTTTAATTAGGTGTATCAGCTGCTGCAATGATATTTCCAATATCTCTAATAGCTTTCAAGAAAATGAGGAGGAAAGTCATGTTTTTAAATAAATATTAAGTTTCATTTTACTGCGTAATTATTAGTCATAGAACAAATATTCATAATATCAGTTGTACAGTTTAATTAGGTCTATCAGATGCTGCAATTATATTTCCAATATCTCTAATAGCTTTCAAGAAAATGACGAGGAAAGTCATGTTTTTATATAAAAATACGGTTTTATTTTACTGCGTAATTATTAGTCATAGAACAAATATTCATAATATCAGTTGTACAGTTGAATTAGGTGTATCAGATGATGCAATGATATTTCCAATATCTCTAATAGCTTTCGAGAAAACGAGGAAGAAAGTAATTTAAAAAAAAGTAAAATTCAGTATTTATTAGTACTAGTGAAAATATTCATAATGACAGTAGTAGATTTTAATTAGGTATATCAGATGCTGCAATGATATTTCCAATATCTCTAATAGCTTTCGAGAAAATGAGGAGTAAAATCATGTTTTTATATAAATATTAAGTTTCATTTTACTGCGTAATTATTAGTCTTAGAACAAATATTCATAATGAGAGTTGTACAGTTTAATTAGGTGTATCAGATGCTGCAATGATATTTCCAATATCTCTAATAGCTTTCGAGAACATGAGGAGGAAAGTCATGTTTTTATATAAAAATTAAGTTTCATTTTACTGCGTAATTATTAGTCATAGAACAAATATTCATAATGACAGTTGTACAGTTTAATTAGGTGTATCAGATGCGTCAATGATATTTCTAATATCTTTAGTAGCTTTCGAGAAAATGAGGAGGAAAGTCATGTTTTTATATAAATATTAAGTTTCATTTTACTGCGTAATTATTAGCCATAGAACAAATATTCATAATATCAGTTTTACAGTTTAATTAGGTGTATTAGATGCTGCAATGATATTTCCAATATCTCTAATAGCTTTCGGGAAAATGAGGAGGAAAGTCATGTTTTTAAATAAATATTAAGTTTCATTTTACTGCGTAATTATTAGTCATAGAAAAAATATTCATAATATCAGTTGTACAGTTTAATTAGGTGTATCAGCTGCTGCAATGATATTTCCAATATCTCTAATAGCTTTCAAGAAAATGAGGAGGAAAGTCATGTTTTTAAATAAATATTAAGTTTCATTTTACTGCGTAATTATTAGTCATAGAACAAATATTCATAATATCAGTTGTACAGTTTAATTAGGTCTATCAGATGCTGCAATTATATTTCCAATATCTCTAATAGCTTTCAAGAAAATGACGAGGAAAGTCATGTTTTTATATAAAAATACGGTTTTATTTTACTGCGTAATTATTAGTCATAGAACAAATATTCATAATATCAGTTGTACAGTTGAATTAGGTGTATCAGATGATGCAATGATATTTCCAATATCTCTAATAGCTTTCGAGAAAACGAGGAAGAAAGTAATTTAAAAAAAAGTAAAATTCAGTATTTATTAGTACTAGTGAAAATATTCATAATGACAGTAGTAGATTTTAATTAGGTATATCAGATGCTGCAATGATATTTCCAATATCTCTAATAGCTTTCGAGAAAATGAGGAGTAAAATCATGTTTTTATATAAATATTAAGTTTCATTTTACTGCGTAATTATTAGTCTTAGAACAAATATTCATAATGAGAGTTGTACAGTTTAATTAGGTGTATCAGATGCTGCAATGATATTTCCAATATCTCTAATAGCTTTCGAGAACATGAGGAGGAAAGTCATGTTTTTATATAAAAATTAAGTTTCATTTTACTGCGTAATTATTAGTCATAGAACAAATATTCATAATGACAGTTGTACAGTTTAATTAGGTGTATCAGATGCGTCAATGATATTTCTAATATCTTTAGTAGCTTTCGAGAAAATGAGGAGGAAAGTCATGTTTTTATATAAATATTAAGTTTCATTTTACTGCGTAATTATTAGCCATAGAACAAATATTCATAATATCAGTTTTACAGTTTAATTAGGTGTATTAGATGCTGCAATGATATTTCCAATATCTCTAATAGCTTTCGGGAAAATGAGGAGGAAAGTCATGTTTTTAAATAAATATTAAGTTTCATTTTACTGCGTAATTATTAGTCATAGAAAAAATATTCATAATATCAGTTGTACAGTTTAATTAGGTGTATCAGCTGCTGCAATGATATTTCCAATATCTCTAATAGCTTTCAAGAAAATGAGGAGGAAAGTCATGTTTTTAAATAAATATTAAGTTTCATTTTACTGCGTAATTATTAGTCATAGAACAAATATTCATAATATCAGTTGTACAGTTTAATTAGGTCTATCAGATGCTGCAATTATATTTCCAATATCTCTAATAGCTTTCAAGAAAATGACGAGGAAAGTCATGTTTTTATATAAAAATACGGTTTTATTTTACTGCGTAATTATTAGTCATAGAACAAATATTCATAATATCAGTTGTACAGTTGAATTAGGTGTATCAGATGATGCAATGATATTTCCAATATCTCTAATAGCTTTCGAGAAAACGAGGAAGAAAGTAATTTAAAAAAAAGTAAAATTCAGTATTTATTAGTACTAGTGAAAATATTCATAATGACAGTAGTAGATTTTAATTAGGTATATCAGATGCTGCAATGATATTTCCAATATCTCTAATAGCTTTCGAGAAAATGAGGAGTAAAATCATGTTTTTATATAAATATTAAGTTTCATTTTACTGCGTAATTATTAGTCTTAGAACAAATATTCATAATGAGAGTTGTACAGTTTAATTAGGTGTATCAGATGCTGCAATGATATTTCCAATATCTCTAATAGCTTTCGAGAACATGAGGAGGAAAGTCATGTTTTTATATAAAAATTAAGTTTCATTTTACTGCGTAATTATTAGTCATAGAACAAATATTCATAATGACAGTTGTACAGTTTAATTAGGTGTATCAGATGCGTCAATGATATTTCTAATATCTTTAGTAGCTTTCGAGAAAATGAGGAGGAAAGTCATGTTTTTATATAAATATTAAGTTTCATTTTACTGCGTAATTATTAGCCATAGAACAAATATTCATAATATCAGTTTTACAGTTTAATTAGGTGTATTAGATGCTGCAATGATATTTCCAATATCTCTAATAGCTTTCGGGAAAATGAGGAGGAAAGTCATGTTTTTAAATAAATATTAAGTTTCATTTTACTGCGTAATTATTAGTCATAGAAAAAATATTCATAATATCAGTTGTACAGTTTAATTAGGTGTATCAGCTGCTGCAATGATATTTCCAATATCTCTAATAGCTTTCAAGAAAATGAGGAGGAAAGTCATGTTTTTAAATAAATATTAAGTTTCATTTTACTGCGTAATTATTAGTCATAGAACAAATATTCATAATATCAGTTGTACAGTTTAATTAGGTCTATCAGATGCTGCAATTATATTTCCAATATCTCTAATAGCTTTCAAGAAAATGACGAGGAAAGTCATGTTTTTATATAAAAATACGGTTTTATTTTACTGCGTAATTATTAGTCATAGAACAAATATTCATAATATCAGTTGTACAGTTGAATTAGGTGTATCAGATGATGCAATGATATTTCCAATATCTCTAATAGCTTTCGAGAAAACGAGGAAGAAAGTAATTTAAAAAAAGTAAAATTCAGTATTTATTAGTACTAGTGAAAATATTCATAATGACAGTAGTAGATTTTAATTAGGTATATCAGATGCTGCAATGATATTTCCAATATCTCTAATAGCTTTCGAGAAAATGAGGAGTAAAATCATGTTTTTATATAAATATTAAGTTTCATTTTACTGCGTAATTATTAGTCTTAGAACAAATATTCATAATGAGAGTTGTACAGTTTAATTAGGTGTATCAGATGCTGCAATGATATTTCCAATATCTCTAATAGCTTTCGAGAACATGAGGAGGAAAGTCATGTTTTTATATAAAAATTAAGTTTCATTTTACTGCGTAATTATTAGTCATAGAACAAATATTCATAATGACAGTTGTACAGTTTAATTAGGTGTATCAGATGCGTCAATGATATTTCTAATATCTTTAGTAGCTTTCGAGAAAATGAGGAGGAAAGTCATGTTTTTATATAAATATTAAGTTTCATTTTACTGCGTAATTATTAGCCATAGAACAAATATTCATAATATCAGTTTTACAGTTTAATTAGGTGTATTAGATGCTGCAATGATATTTCCAATATCTCTAATAGCTTTCGGGAAAATGAGGAGGAAAGTCATGTTTTTAAATAAATATTAAGTTTCATTTTACTGCGTAATTATTAGTCATAGAAAAAATATTCATAATATCAGTTGTACAGTTTAATTAGGTGTATCAGCTGCTGCAATGATATTTCCAATATCTCTAATAGCTTTCAAGAAAATGAGGAGGAAAGTCATGTTTTTAAATAAATATTAAGTTTCATTTTACTGCGTAATTATTAGTCATAGAACAAATATTCATAATATCAGTTGTACAGTTTAATTAGGTCTATCAGATGCTGCAATTATATTTCCAATATCTCTAATAGCTTTCAAGAAAATGACGAGGAAAGTCATGTTTTTATATAAAAATACGGTTTTATTTTACTGCGTAATTATTAGTCATAGAACAAATATTCATAATATCAGTTGTACAGTTGAATTAGGTGTATCAGATGATGCAATGATATTTCCAATATCTCTAATAGCTTTCGAGAAAACGAGGAAGAAAGTAATTTAAAAAAAAGTAAAATTCAGTATTTATTAGTACTAGTGAAAATATTCATAATGACAGTAGTAGATTTTAATTAGGTATATCAGATGCTGCAATGATATTTCCAATATCTCTAATAGCTTTCGAGAAAATGAGGAGTAAAATCATGTTTTTATATAAATATTAAGTTTCATTTTACTGCGTAATTATTAGTCTTAGAACAAATATTCATAATGAGAGTTGTACAGTTTAATTAGGTGTATCAGATGCTGCAATGATATTTCCAATATCTCTAATAGCTTTCGAGAACATGAGGAGGAAAGTCATGTTTTTATATAAAAATTAAGTTTCATTTTACTGCGTAATTATTAGTCATAGAACAAATATTCATAATGACAGTTGTACAGTTTAATTAGGTGTATCAGATGCGTCAATGATATTTCTAATATCTTTAGTAGCTTTCGAGAAAATGAGGAGGAAAGTCATGTTTTTATATAAATATTAAGTTTCATTTTACTGCGTAATTATTAGCCATAGAACAAATATTCATAATATCAGTTTTACAGTTTAATTAGGTGTATTAGATGCTGCAATGATATTTCCAATATCTCTAATAGCTTTCGGGAAAATGAGGAGGAAAGTCATGTTTTTAAATAAATATTAAGTTTCATTTTACTGCGTAATTATTAGTCATAGAAAAAATATTCATAATATCAGTTGTACAGTTTAATTAGTTGTATCAGCTGCTGCAATGATATTTCCAATATCTCTAATAGCTTTCAAGAAAATGAGGAGGAAAGTCATGTTTTTAAATAAATATTAAGTTTCATTTTACTGCGTAATTATTAGTCATAGAACAAATATTCATAATATCAGTTGTACAGTTTAATTAGGTCTATCAGATGCTGCAATTATATTTCCAATATCTCTAATAGCTTTCAAGAAAATGACGAGGAAAGTCATGTTTTTATATAAAAATACGGTTTTATTTTACTGCGTAATTATTAGTCATAGAACAAATATTCATAATATCAGTTGTACAGTTGAATTAGGTGTATCAGATGATGCAATGATATTTCCAATATCTCTAATAGCTTTCGAGAAAACGAGGAAGAAAGTAATTTTAAAAAAAAGTAAAATTCAGTATTTATTAGTACTAGTGAAAATATTCATAATGACAGTAGTAGATTTTAATTAGGTATATCAGATGCTGCAATGATATTTCCAATATCTCTAATAGCTTTCGAGAAAATGAGGAGTAAAATCATGTTTTTATATAAATATTAAGTTTCATTTTACTGCGTAATTATTAGTCTTAGAACAAATATTCATAATGAGAGTTGTACAGTTTAATTAGGTGTATCAGGTGCTGCAATGATATTTCCAATATCTCTAGAACAAATATTCATAATATCAGTTTTACAGTTTAATTAGGTGTATTAGATGCTGCAATGATATTTCCAATATCTCTAATAGCTTTCGGGAAAATGAGGAGGAAAGTCATGTTTTTAAATAAATATTAAGTTTCATTTTACTGCGTAATTATTAGTCATAGAAAAAATATTCATAATATCAGTTGTACAGTTTAATTAGGTGTATCAGCTGCTGCAATGATATTTCCAATATCTCTAATAGCTTTCAAGAAAATGAGGAGGAAAGTCATGTTTTTAAATAAATATTAAGTTTCATTTTACTGCGTAATTATTAGTCATAGAACAAATATTCATAATATCAGTTGTACAGTTTAATTAGGTCTATCAGATGCTGCAATTATATTTCCAATATCTCTAATAGCTTTCAAGAAAATGACGAGGAAAGTCATGTTTTTATATAAAAATACGGTTTTATTTTACTGCGTAATTATTAGTCATAGAACAAATATTCATAATATCAGTTGTACAGTTGAATTAGGTGTATCAGATGATGCAATGATATTTCCAATATCTCTAATAGCTTTCGAGAAAACGAGGAAGAAAGTAATTTAAAAAAAAGTAAAATTCAGTATTTATTAGTACTAGTGAAAATATTCATAATGACAGTAGTAGATTTTAATTAGGTATATCAGATGCTGCAATGATATTTCCAATATCTCTAATAGCTTTCGAGAAAATGAGGAGTAAAATCATGTTTTTATATAAATATTAAGTTTCATTTTACTGCGTAATTATTAGTCTTAGAACAAATATTCATAATGAGAGTTGTACAGTTTAATTAGGTGTATCAGATGCTGCAATGATATTTCCAATATCTCTAATAGCTTTCGAGAACATGAGGAGGAAAGTCATGTTTTTATATAAAAATTAAGTTTCATTTTACTGCGTAATTATTAGTCATAGAACAAATATTCATAATGACAGTTGTACAGTTTAATTAGGTGTATCAGATGCGTCAATGATATTTCTAATATCTTTAGTAGCTTTCGAGAAAATGAGGAGGAAAGTCATGTTTTTATATAAATATTAAGTTTCATTTTACTGCGTAATTATTAGCCATAGAACAAATATTCATAATATCAGTTTTACAGTTTAATTAGGTGTATTAGATGCTGCAATGATATTTCCAATATCTCTAATAGCTTTCGGGAAAATGAGGAGGAAAGTCATGTTTTTAAATAAATATTAAGTTTCATTTTACTGCGTAATTATTAGTCATAGAAAAAATATTCATAATATCAGTTGTACAGTTTAATTAGGTGTATCAGCTGCTGCAATGATATTTCCAATATCTCTAATAGCTTTCAAGAAAATGAGGAGGAAAGTCATGTTTTTAAATAAATATTAAGTTTCATTTTACTGCGTAATTATTAGTCATAGAACAAATATTCATAATATCAGTTGTACAGTTTAATTAGGTCTATCAGATGCTGCAATTATATTTCCAATATCTCTAATAGCTTTCAAGAAAATGACGAGGAAAGTCATGTTTTTATATAAAAATACGGTTTTATTTTACTGCGTAATTATTAGTCATAGAACAAATATTCATAATATCAGTTGTACAGTTGAATTAGGTGTATCAGATGATGCAATGATATTTCCAATATCTCTAATAGCTTTCGAGAAAACGAGGAAGAAAGTAATTTAAAAAAAAGTAAAATTCAGTATTTATTAGTACTAGTGAAAATATTCATAATGACAGTAGTAGATTTTAATTAGGTATATCAGATGCTGCAATGATATTTCCAATATCTCTAATAGCTTTCGAGAAAATGAGGAGTAAAATCATGTTTTTATATAAATATTAAGTTTCATTTTACTGCGTAATTATTAGTCTTAGAACAAATATTCATAATGAGAGTTGTACAGTTTAATTAGGTGTATCAGATGCTGCAATGATATTTCCAATATCTCTAATAGCTTTCGAGAACATGAGGAGGAAAGTCATGTTTTTATATAAAAATTAAGTTTCATTTTACTGCGTAATTATTAGTCATAGAACAAATATTCATAATGACAGTTGTACAGTTTAATTAGGTGTATCAGATGCGTCAATGATATTTCTAATATCTTTAGTAGCTTTCGAGAAAATGAGGAGGAAAGTCATGTTTTTATATAAATATTAAGTTTCATTTTACTGCGTAATTATTAGCCATAGAACAAATATTCATAATATCAGTTTTACAGTTTAATTAGGTGTATTAGATGCTGCAATGATATTTCCAATATCTCTAATAGCTTTCGGGAAAATGAGGAGGAAAGTCATGTTTTTAAATAAATATTAAGTTTCATTTTACTGCGTAATTATTAGTCATAGAAAAAATATTCATAATATCAGTTGTACAGTTTAATTAGGTGTATCAGCTGCTGCAATGATATTTCCAATATCTCTAATAGCTTTCAAGAAAATGAGGAGGAAAGTCATGTTTTTAAATAAATATTAAGTTTCATTTTACTGCGTAATTATTAGTCATAGAACAAATATTCATAATATCAGTTGTACAGTTTAATTAGGTCTATCAGATGCTGCAATTATATTTCCAATATCTCTAATAGCTTTCAAGAAAATGACGAGGAAAGTCATGTTTTTATATAAAAATACGGTTTTATTTTACTGCGTAATTATTAGTCATAGAACAAATATTCATAATATCAGTTGTACAGTTGAATTAGGTGTATCAGATGATGCAATGATATTTCCAATATCTCTAATAGCTTTCGAGAAAACGAGGAAGAAAGTAATTTAAAAAAAAGTAAAATTCAGTATTTATTAGTACTAGTGAAAATATTCATAATGACAGTAGTAGATTTTAATTAGGTATATCAGATGCTGCAATGATATTTCCAATATCTCTAATAGCTTTCGAGAAAATGAGGAGTAAAATCATGTTTTTATATAAATATTAAGTTTCATTTTACTGCGTAATTATTAGTCTTAGAACAAATATTCATAATGAGAGTTGTACAGTTTAATTAGGTGTATCAGATGCTGCAATGATATTTCCAATATCTCTAATAGCTTTCGAGAACATGAGGAGGAAAGTCATGTTTTTATATAAAAATTAAGTTTCATTTTACTGCGTAATTATTAGTCATAGAACAAATATTCATAATGACAGTTGTACAGTTTAATTAGGTGTATCAGATGCGTCAATGATATTTCTAATATCTTTAGTAGCTTTCGAGAAAATGAGGAGGAAAGTCATGTTTTTATATAAATATTAAGTTTCATTTTACTGCGTAATTATTAGCCATAGAACAAATATTCATAATATCAGTTTTACAGTTTAATTAGGTGTATTAGATGCTGCAATGATATTTCCAATATCTCTAATAGCTTTCGGGAAAATGAGGAGGAAAGTCATGTTTTTAAATAAATATTAAGTTTCATTTTACTGCGTAATTATTAGTCATAGAAAAAATATTCATAATATCAGTTGTACAGTTTAATTAGGTGTATCAGCTGCTGCAATGATATTTCCAATATCTCTAATAGCTTTCAAGAAAATGAGGAGGAAAGTCATGTTTTTAAATAAATATTAAGTTTCATTTTACTGCGTAATTATTAGTCATAGAACAAATATTCATAATATCAGTTGTACAGTTTAATTAGGTCTATCAGATGCTGCAATTATATTTCCAATATCTCTAATAGCTTTCAAGAAAATGACGAGGAAAGTCATGTTTTTATATAAAAATACGGTTTTATTTTACTGCGTAATTATTAGTCATAGAACAAATATTCATAATATCAGTTGTACAGTTGAATTAGGTGTATCAGATGATGCAATGATATTTCCAATATCTCTAATAGCTTTCGAGAAAACGAGGAAGAAAGTAATTTAAAAAAAAGTAAAATTCAGTATTTATTAGTACTAGTGAAAATATTCATAATGACAGTAGTAGATTTTAATTAGGTATATCAGATGCTGCAATGATATTTCCAATATCTCTAATAGCTTTCGAGAAAATGAGGAGTAAAATCATGTTTTTATATAAATATTAAGTTTCATTTTACTGCGTAATTATTAGTCTTAGAACAAATATTCATAATGAGAGTTGTACAGTTTAATTAGGTGTATCAGATGCTGCAATGATATTTCCAATATCTCTAATAGCTTTCGAGAACATGAGGAGGAAAGTCATGTTTTTATATAAAAATTAAGTTTCATTTTACTGCGTAATTATTAGTCATAGAACAAATATTCATAATGACAGTTGTACAGTTTAATTAGGTGTATCAGATGCGTCAATGATATTTCTAATATCTTTAGTAGCTTTCGAGAAAATGAGGAGGAAAGTCATGTTTTTATATAAATATTAAGTTTCATTTTACTGCGTAATTATTAGCCATAGAACAAATATTCATAATATCAGTTTTACAGTTTAATTAGGTGTATTAGATGCTGCAATGATATTTCCAATATCTCTAATAGCTTTCGGGAAAATGAGGAGGAAAGTCATGTTTTTAAATAAATATTAAGTTTCATTTTACTGCGTAATTATTAGTCATAGAAAAAATATTCATAATATCAGTTGTACAGTTTAATTAGGTGTATCAGCTGCTGCAATGATATTTCCAATATCTCTAATAGCTTTCAAGAAAATGAGGAGGAAAGTCATGTTTTTAAATAAATATTAAGTTTCATTTTACTGCGTAATTATTAGTCATAGAACAAATATTCATAATATCAGTTGTACAGTTTAATTAGGTCTATCAGATGCTGCAATTATATTTCCAATATCTCTAATAGCTTTCAAGAAAATGACGAGGAAAGTCATGTTTTTATATAAAAATACGGTTTTATTTTACTGCGTAATTATTAGTCATAGAACAAATATTCATAATATCAGTTTTACAGTTGAATTAGGTGTATCAGATGATGCAATGATATTTCCAATATCTCTAATAGCTTTCGAGAAAACGAGGAAGAAAGTAATTTAAAAAAAAGTAAAATTCAGTATTTATTAGTACTAGTGAAAATATTCATAATGACAGTAGTAGATTTTAATTAGGTATATCAGATGCTGCAATGATATTTCCAATATCTCTAATAGCTTTCGAGAAAATGAGGAGTAAAATCATGTTTTTATATAAATATTAAGTTTCATTTTACTGCGTAATTATTAGTCTTAGAACAAATATTCATAATGAGAGTTGTACAGTTTAATTAGGTGTATCAGATGCTGCAATGATATTTCCAATATCTCTAATAGCTTTCGAGAACATGAGGAGGAAAGTCATGTTTTTATATAAAAATTAAGTTTCATTTTACTGCGTAATTATTAGTCATAGAACAAATATTCATAATGACAGTTGTACAGTTTAATTAGGTGTATCAGATGCGTCAATGATATTTCTAATATCTTTAGTAGCTTTCGAGAAAATGAGGAGGAAAGTCATGTTTTTATATAAATATTAAGTTTCATTTTACTGCGTAATTATTAGCCATAGAACAAATATTCATAATATCAGTTTTACAGTTTAATTAGGTGTATTAGATGCTGCAATGATATTTCCAATATCTCTAATAGCTTTCGGGAAAATGAGGAGGAAAGTCATGTTTTTAAATAAATATTAAGTTTCATTTTACTGCGTAATTATTAGTCATAGAAAAAATATTCATAATATCAGTTGTACAGTTTAATTAGGTGTATCAGCTGCTGCAATGATATTTCCAATATCTCTAATAGCTTTCAAGAAAATGAGGAGGAAAGTCATGTTTTTAAATAAATATTAAGTTTCATTTTACTGCGTAATTATTAGTCATAGAACAAATATTCATAATATCAGTTGTACAGTTTAATTAGGTCTATCAGATGCTGCAATTATATTTCCAATATCTCTAATAGCTTTCAAGAAAATGACGAGGAAAGTCATGTTTTTATATAAAAATACGGTTTTATTTTACTGCGTAATTATTAGTCATAGAACAAATATTCATAATATCAGTTGTACAGTTGAATTAGGTGTATCAGATGATGCAATGATATTTCCAATATCTCTAATAGCTTTCGAGAAAACGAGGAAGAAAGTAATTTAAAAAAAAGTAAAATTCAGTATTTATTAGTACTAGTGAAAATATTCATAATGACAGTAGTAGATTTTAATTAGGTATATCAGATGCTGCAATGATATTTCCAATATCTCTAATAGCTTTCGAGAAAATGAGGAGTAAAATCATGTTTTTATATAAATATTAAGTTTCATTTTACTGCGTAATTATTAGTCTTAGAACAAATATTCATAATGAGAGTTGTACAGTTTAATTAGGTGTATCAGATGCTGCAATGATATTTCCAATATCTCTAATAGCTTTCGAGAACATGAGGAGGAAAGTCATGTTTTTATATAAAAATTAAGTTTCATTTTACTGCGTAATTATTAGTCATAGAACAAATATTCATAATGACAGTTGTACAGTTTAATTAGGTGTATCAGATGCGTCAATGATATTTCTAATATCTTTAGTAGCTTTCGAGAAAATGAGGAGGAAAGTCATGTTTTTATATAAATATTAAGTTTCATTTTACTGCGTAATTATTAGCCATAGAACAAATATTCATAATATCAGTTTTACAGTTTAATTAGGTGTATTAGATGCTGCAATGATATTTCCAATATCTCTAATAGCTTTCGGGAAAATGAGGAGGAAAGTCATGTTTTTAAATAAATATTAAGTTTCATTTTACTGCGTAATTATTAGTCATAGAAAAAATATTCATAATATCAGTTGTACAGTTTAATTAGTTGTATCAGCTGCTGCAATGATATTTCCAATATCTCTAATAGCTTTCAAGAAAATGAGGAGGAAAGTCATGTTTTTAAATAAATATTAAGTTTCATTTTACTGCGTAATTATTAGTCATAGAACAAATATTCATAATATCAGTTGTACAGTTTAATTAGGTCTATCAGATGCTGCAATTATATTTCCAATATCTCTAATAGCTTTCAAGAAAATGACGAGGAAAGTCATGTTTTTATATAAAAATACGGTTTTATTTTACTGCGTAATTATTAGTCATAGAACAAATATTCATAATATCAGTTGTACAGTTGAATTAGGTGTATCAGATGATGCAATGATATTTCCAATATCTCTAATAGCTTTCGAGAAAACGAGGAAGAAAGTAATTTAAAAAAAAGAAAATTCAGTATTTATTAGTACTAGTGAAAATATTCATAATGACAGTAGTAGATTTTAATTAGGTCTATCAGATGCTGCAATGATATTTCCAATATCTCTAATAGCTTTCGAGAAAATGAGGAGTAAAATCATGTTTTTATATAAATATTAAGTTTCATTTTACTGCGTAATTATTAGTCTTAGAACAAATATTCATAATGAGAGTTGTACAGTTTAATTAGGTGTATCAGATGCTGCAATGATATTTCCAATATCTCTAATAGCTTTCGAGAAAATGAGGAGGAAAGTCATGTTTTTATATAAATATTAAGTTTCATTTTACTGCGTAATTATTAGTCATAGAACAAATATTCATAATGACAGTTGTACAGTTTAATTAGGTGTATCAGATGCTGCAATCATATTTCCAATATCTCTAATAGCTTTCGGGAAAATGAGTAGGAAAGTCATGTTTTTATATAAATATTAAGTTTCATTTTACTGCGTAATTATTAGTCATAGAACAAATATTCATAATCACAGTTGTACAGTTTAATTAGGTGTATCAGATGGTGCAATGATATTTCCAATATCTCTAATAGCTTTCGAAAAAATGAGGAGGAAAGTCATGTTTTTAAATAAATATTAAGTTTAATTTTACTGCGTAATTGTTAGTCATAGAACAAATATTCATAATGACAGTTGTACAGTTTAATAAGGTGTATCAAATTCTGCAATGATATTTCCAATATCTCTAATAGCTTTCGGGAAAATGAGGAGGAAATTCATGTTTTTAAATAAATATTAAGTTTCATTTTACTGCGTAATTATTAGTCATAGAAAAAATATTCATAATATCAGTTGTACAGTTTAATTAGGTGTATCAGCTGTTGCAATGATATTTCCAATATCTCTAATATCTCTCTCTCTCTCTCTCTCTCTCTCTCTCTCTCTCTCTCTCTCTCTCTCTCTCTCTCTCTCTCTCTCTCTCTCTCTCTCGCTCTCTCTCGCTCTCTTTGATGTCTGGTGCTTACTAACTTTATTTCCGTTAACTCACTCACTCTGTTCAAGGTTCAAGTGATTCACCTCATATAGACATTCTTGCAACAGCCTTATTAGTGGTGAGTAAAATGTAGGACGATTTGGGATGGAAAGGAAGGGATGTATTAATAGTGGTGTATGGGTGTGAGTGTGAGTGTGAGTGTGAGTGTGTTTCCCTCCCTACCACCTTTCAATCTCGAGGTTATTAACGCCTCACAGTCAGTCCATTGTTTGCTTTGTGATAGATGTTCATAGGATTGGATTTCAGTCCGTGTACATTTATGGCTTCGCTTGCTGTGGCTTCGTTTGGTGTGGCTGTGTTTGGCTTCATTAAATTGAGTAATGTATTGTATATATTACTTCTTAATTGAAAAAAATATACCATCAATTGATTAGTTAGTTAAATTGAGTGTTGTATTCCATATGTTGTGTGTTAATTGAAAAGTTAAGGCCTTTTATGATCAGTTAAACAGTTAAATAGAGTAATTAATGAGTTTATTAAGTTCTAAGCAAAAAGTTATGGTATTAATTAATCATTTAGATAGTATAATTGATTCTTATATTGCATGCATTTCATTTAAAGGAGAGGAAGTTCATGGTTTGTTCCTTTGTTGTTTGTTAGGGGTGTAGTAGGATTCCTTTTCCTATACAAATTACGTCAAATAGATATAGAAAACAAAATTCTCTCTCTCTCTCTCTCTCTCTCTCTCTCTCTCTCTCTCTCTCTCTCTCTCTCTCTCTCTCTCTCTCTCTCTCTCTCTCTCTCTCTCTCTCTCTCTCGAATCCAAAATACTTTAAATCCTGCGTTGGGGAGTGTTCTGCATCCTGCCGCCCCCTCCCCACAAATCCTTGCCTCCTTCACCTTGGGGTCCTTTGGGGTGAAAAGTTTCCCTTCTCTAGTTTCCCCTTTCTATTAACTAGTTTCCCTTCCCTTGTTTCCTCTCTTGTTACGTGCCTCTCTATTAACCAGTACGTATAGGAGCACGAGCTGGTGGATGCTGATTCTCTCTCTCTCTCTCTCTCTCTCTCTCTCTCTCTCTCTCTCTCTCTCTCTCTCTCTCTCTCTCTCTCTCTCTCTCTCTCTCTCTCTCTCTCTCTCTCTCTCTCTCTCTCTCTCTCTCTCTCTCTCTCTTCATCTTATATTACTGTATTTGTTTGTTAATTTTATCTATTTATAATTATTATTATATTTTTCTAATTATTTATTTATTTATTTATTTTCTTTGTCCTTTTTTGTGTATTTATTTTTTATTTCTTTATATTTATTTGTTTTTCTAATTATTTTTATTTATTTATTTTTTTTTTGGGGGGGGGGTGTGGTTGGGTGTTATTTTGATCCTAAAGAGATACAGCATCAAATTGCATCCATAGTTTACAACACCAATAACTTTGTTTATATATCTTTATTTACACATGAACGCATATTTCATTTTCCTTTTTTCCTTTTTTTCCTTTTTTTCCTTTTTTTTCCCTTCCATACATCACATCGTGCTTTATGGAACGGCAGTTTTTTTTTTTTCCTGTCAAGTTTGTATTTATATTTTTCATCTGTATTTCTTTCTTTTTTTCACCTTCATTTGTTTATTTATTTATTTATTTTATGATGGACGTATTTTTCCTGCTGTTGTGGACTTACTTTTTATTTATTTATTTATTTATTATTTTTTTTAATACTTCTTTTGTCCTTATTCTTATATCTTAGTCTATATTTTTATTCGTATTTTTATATTTTTGTCTATTCAGTATCTACGTATATATTTTCCGATGTTCACATGTTTCATTGATAAGCTTAAATGACTTAAATTATCATTATTATTATCATTATTACCATCAGCTTTGTTATTATTATGTATTTTATTTATTTATTTGTATATTTTTTTCTTCCATTTGCCTATTCATCACTTGGCTCGCGTCCAGAGAGTAAATAAATAAACAGCTGAATAAATGAAAGGACTGAGCCAGGATCAATAAGAGATGGAAGGAAGGAAACACGGACACCAAACTTACAGGACTGGGTAGTTTTATTATTTATTTATACATGTGGCTACCTTCTCTCTCTCTCTCTCTCTCTCTCTCTCTCTCTCTCTCTCTCTCTCTCTCTCTCTCTCTCTCTCTCTCTCTCTCTCTCTCTCTCTCTCTCTCTCGTTCTATCTCCCCTAAAACGTTTCTTTGTCATGCAGCAAATGTTTGGATGACTCCGTGCTTTCAGGTTAATTCTGTTGTCAGTTCATAGTTGATTAAAATCGACTTGAAATGGGATGAACATAATGATAAACCACATGAAAGGCCTGTCTGTCTGTCTGTCTGTATATCTGTCTGTCTGTCTGTACCTGCTTTGATCCTAGCCACACACACACACACACACACACACACACACCCTTGGGTCGCATGTTGCAGTTGTTATGTCATGGTGTTTTATTGGTATTAATCCCACACTAATACGCAACGTCAACATTTTACGCGGGCAATATAAATCGAGGTTGTGACACGTCGATGTGGCGCCGTGTTTCAAAGTGTTTCCGTGGATTGACGACCCAAGTGGAACGGTGGTGGTGGTGGTGGTAGTGGTGGTGATGGTGGTGGTGGTGGTGGAGGAGGAGGTGTTTGTGTTGCTGTGTATTCTAGGATATTGATTTCCTACCTTACTGCTTACTTATTGTGTTCCTTTCTTGCTTGCTTTCTTCCATCCTTTCTCTCTTTCTTTTTTCCTGCCTTCCTTCCTTCCTTCCTTCCGTCCGTTCTTTCTTTCTCTTTCTTTTTTCTCCCTTCCATTCTGTCTTTCTTATTTTCTTTCTATTTTCTTCCTTTTTTTCTTTCCTTTTTTCTTTTTTTCTCCCTCCTTTCCTTTCTTCCTTTATTATTTCATTCATTCCCTCCTTCATTTACACATTCATTCAGTTATTATTATATTTAATTTTTTTCAGTGGGCTTTTTTTAATTTTTTAATTTTATTATTTTTTTTATTTAGTACATGCCTTATTACCATTGGCCGGTTTTCCAATTGCATAAAAAAAAATTTCATTCATTCACTCATTCACTAATTATTCTAGCAATTAATTCATGCATCCACACACTCACTCCCTCATTCATTCACTAATTACCTCCGCCCTTAAAGTTGAGCGAGCCGTTATGTTTTCACTTTGTCTGTCTGTCTGTTTGTCTGTTTGTTTACGATTTCCTGATAACACGCAACATCACAACCTCATGTAACTTCACCAACATAAACCTCATATTATAAATCTCCACTCCATTACATTCTGAAAGGTCAAGGTCACAGGTCACAGGTGAAGGTCAGGTAACATTAAACAAGGTCATTAGTCTTCCCATTGAACGTTACCTTGGGCGCCACCCTCAGCGCGGC